>JAINUG010000086.1:642059-1172059 GCA_029706075.1 Aldrovandia affinis
TAGTGAAGCTGCTTTGATATTTTCAAAATGTCAGGGGCGACTCCTTGGTGCTACCTATCAAATAGAGTGGGAGCGTATTGCTGGAGCCGCTCTTATTTAATTAATGATACCCTTTTAATTGGTCAGAGACCTCTCCCAGAATCCCGGCAGAGACTCATAATAAACTGTGACGTGCAATATGTTAAGTTTTTGTGCGTTTCCCCTCTTCGTCCAGCAGTAGGAATGGAAGCGGTTGATTCCTTCCGTGTGTCCCCCGACTCTATTTTCTGGATTAGAAAGGATTGTCGATGAAAATAGGCATCATGCACTCTAGATATTAATCCATAACTATAAGAGAGGAATAATCAGTCAGTTGAGAAACCGTAAACGGTATTTAATTACTCATTATAATTTTATTCCAGAGCACTCTTGGCAAATGGCATTTGCCTAAACCTAAAACAACAGCGTTTTAATAAGGCGATTTAATTGGAAAATAATTGTAAGGGCTTAAAAGGGGAGAAACCTTAGGCCAATCCCCCCATCTTCAAGGCAACTCCGCACTTTGTTTACAAAGGCAGCCATTTGAAGTAGATTTTAATAATTGACCGCTGCAAAACGCTCCTGCAGAAGTTTGCTGATAAGCAAGAAGAATAGGTTGTAGTGTTTGAATCACAAAAGTATATTGATCCTCTTTGAATAATGCACAGAAGCAGTGTCTTTTGTTTCAGAGATAATTTATGGATTGCTTTTGACCTCACTTGCTTTCCTTCTATTATGTATATATATATACATATATATATATAATGGAGGGTACTATATATATATATATATACCGGTATATATATATATACAGCTGAAAATTGATCAGTTTCTCTGGTTTTACTATTTATAGGTATGTGTTTGAGTAAAATGAACATTTTTGTTTTATTCTATAAACTACTGACTACATTTCTCCCAAATTCCAAATAAAAATATTGTCAAACTAGTCAAAATAACAAAAAAGATGCAGTGTTTTCAGACCTTTAACCCCTTGAGGTCCGTGCTTAGCTCAGAGAAGCTTTGTGATTTTGGTGTGGTCTGATATTTATCTCAATTTCATCAACTTAACACACACTTACTCCAAAGTGTTTGATATTTTTATTTGAAGGACAATCACAGCTACATTTATATGCCATCAATAGTTTGGTCAGTATCATATGCAGCCTGTAAATAGATCTACAAACACACAAATTATACACACATTTTTCTGCCGTCACAAAAGTTGTGAAAGCACACACTAAACTATAGTGACGAATTGTTTTGCCAATATGTGTTTGTTCATCAAGGTCTTGGTTATGTAAGGATGTCAAAATAGTTTAGCACATCTGAGATCTAAATAGCTAAAAACCTGTTTTTATCAGAACTGGTCAAATTTATTTCAGGCTGTGGGAGGGCTATATGCTAATTTCCTGAATATTCATGATCCACACCTGAGGGTTGCCCACACCTGTAAGATCTGTCAGATGGGCCATCTCTCTCTCAAAGGCCATCAGACAAAGACAAAAGCCATCAGAGTAAGCAATAGTCAGTGAGCCATGCAGAAGACAGAAAAAATATACGTTTTTTTCATTTTGGAAGATTTATTGAAAACATCACACAAACTATATACAAAAAAATCTAAATTAAAACATGGTGAGACAATCTGTTCTTTCACAGTCTTTGGTGCCACTTCTCAAAACAGTTTCTGGTCAACTAGACACAAGGGAATATCACAAACCTTGCACTCCCATGGAGTGCACTGTTGTTTCCCCGACATCTTGCAGAGTATGCATTTCTTGCGACCAACAGAAGCCAGTTTCCCAACATCCAGAGTCTGTTTGGCAGTGGGCACAGGCACATGATCAAAAGTAGCCCGTTTTCTGGATTTAAGATATTTATTTATCTTTAAATGTATATAGGAAAACGAAAGCAAAATCCGTGTCTGCGAAGACACGGAAAGACATAAACAAAACAAACCAAAATAACCAATGATCAGGAACAAACAAAACAAGTAAAACGGTAAATCCAAAACATATCCAAGAACTTGGAATAAACTAAACACTGGGAATCTAAACAACAATAAGCACACGAACAAACAAGTTCTCGAGAGGCAAGAAACATTAATCACAATAGGTACTGTCAAGCTAAGCTAGATAATGTCCAAGCGCCGAAACAGAGAATGCCAGCTGGTTAAATATCCTCCCGTTAATTATTCGCAGCAGTTCGCAATGATTCTGATTGTTTCCGTAGAGCATCACAAGACGCGGAATTCATATATTTTCACAAGTATTTGAAAACATGGGAAATAAAATAAATATCAGCATACACAGTCTGTTGCTGGCAGATCGCAACCGTAAACACAGACAAGATGCTAGGCTATATAATGTCGGGACATTGTATGTGTTGTTTACATGGCCCTCCCTGAAACTAGCACCTAGTTACCATGTCAATAGAAGGGGGACGGTACTTTCAGGTAAAACAGAGAGTGAAAGGCAAGGTTTACTTTTGGTCTAATTAAACAAATTTTAAAAATGTCATATTATTTGCCAGTGCTCAAATCGGAAAGTCGCAATTCTAAGGTTTCTGTCAATGTTTTTGCCGCGTGTGTATGATCAAATATTGCGACGTTAGAAATAGTAATATACTTTTATTGCTGCTCGGATTGTCGTCGATCCAGTCGACCTCAGGGGGTTAATAATGCAAAGAAAACAAGTTCATATTCATTTTTAAACAACACAATACTAATGTTTTAACTTAGGAAGAGTTCAGAAATCAATATTTGGTGTAATAACCCTGATTTGCAATCACAGTTTTCATGCGTCTTGGCATGCTCTCCACCAGTCTTTCAAATTGCTGTTGGGTGACCTTTATGCCACTCCTGGCACAAACATTCAAGCAGCTCAGCTTTGTTTGATGGCTTGTTACCATCCATCTTTCTCTTGATCACATTCCAGAGGTTTTCAGTGGCGTTCAGGTATGGAGATTGGGCTGGCCATGACAGGGTCTTGATCTGGTGGCCCTCCATCCACACCTTTATTGACCTGGCTGTGTGGTATGGAGCATTGTCCTGCTGGAAAATGTTCTCCTGCTGGAGTTGGGGAACATTGTCAGAGCAGAAGGAAGGAAGTTTTCTTCCAGGATAACCTTGTACGTGGCTTGATTCATGCGTCCTTTACAAGGACAAATCTGCCCGATTCCAGCCTTGGTGAAGCACCCCCAGATCATCACCGATCCTCCACTAAATTTCACAGTGGGTGCGAGACACTGTGGCTTGTAGGCCTCTCCACGTCTCCGTCTAACCATTAGACGACCAGGTGTTGGGCAAAGCTTAAAATTGGACTCATCAGAGAAGATGACCTTACTCCAGTCCTCAGCCTGGCTCTTCTTCTCATTGATGAAGGGCTTTTTTCTAGCTTTGCACGACTTCAGCCCTGCCCCTAGGAGCCTTGGAGTGGAGTGGTCTCTTAATTTTTTCCAGAGTTATATATTTATATATATGTATAGTACCCTCCAAATTGATTCACACCCTTGATCAAGATGAGCAAAGAAGGCTGTATAAATGAAACAATACAGGTATTGGGCTTTATTGTATGCTCAAAAAAAGGGAAATGTACATTATTTTATCCTACACATATTGCTCAGAGAAAAATATTTTGTTTAACAAGTAATATAGTTTTTCCCAGAAGGATATGCGTCACAATTATCCACACCCCTGTTTTCAGGACTTTGTGCACCTTCGCCTTGCTAGGATGGCTTGTTTACATCTCTTCCACTTGTAGATATTAACTAGCCAGCTAGGTAGCTAACTAGCAAGCTACAGGAGTGCTATCGCTGTATTACTGCACTGATCTCTTGCGCATACTATGATTGTTCCTACCATGTATTTATGCACATCTTGTAAGTCGCTCTGGATAAGAGCGTCTGCTAAATGCTTAAAATGTAAATGTAATGTCAAATGTAATGTAAATGCTTACGGTGCTCCATACTGTTGACTTTATTCATAATAATCATAATAATAATAATAGGTTTTCAATTCGAATTTTTCTTGTGCCTGTCATTGTAGACCATTAAGGCATACTAAGTAACAACGCGTATACATGCAAGTCACATATCTAATGTTTGAAACTTGCAAGTTGCATATCTGACGAGTCTGTAATCACGGTGGGGGTGGGGGGAGAGGAAAACCCTATTTGTACAGCACATACTCCACCATGTTCTAGGAACATATCCCATGGGCCTCTACCGGAACATTCCAAGGCCTCTGCAAAGGTCTTTCAGAAATGTGGAGCTGATGATTTAGGCAAGTCAGCAAATGTTCAAGGAAATAGTTCCACAGTGGCGGACTGTGCGTGCAGTCCTTCCCACTACGCTTGCACCGCGGCGTAAAACGCCCCCGTCGACGCGCCCTGCTTGCGCTCGCCCGAGCTGAGCTGTGAGTGCACCGAACTACCGAACGAATGGTAAAATTCCAACAATGCTGTCCTAATGCTCTTGCCACTACCGTAGCAGGACCCTCTCTAAAGAGACTCTGTAAATAGACGCGTAAAACCACTCTCCGCATAATATGAAGTGCAGCATGCTCACCTAAACGTACCCTCTGTAAAATTGAGCTGATGTGAAACATCACCAAGTATATCAGTATGTATCATACCCTCTAAAACTACTCACGCCCTTGATGAGGATGAGCAAAGAAGGCTGTATGAAATGAGCAGTGCAGGTGATGAACTTTATTGTACGCTCAAAAATGAGAAAGTCATACTATTTTATACTAATGCAATCGCTCAGTGAAAAATACGATGTCTAGTCTGACAATAACACCCGAGTTCCAATCCCAGACACTTCCCCCCCCCCCCCTTCTTCATTGTCCTCAATAAAGGCTTTTTTCTGGAAACACTTCCAAAAAGCTTTTTGGCATGGAGGTAGTGTCTACAGGTAGATTTGGAGACTTGGTGTCCCCAAGAGGCAACCAAATTTTGTAGATCTCCAACTGTGGCCTTTGGATTTTTCTTTGCCTCCCAAACCATCTGCCTCACTGTGTATGCAAGATGCAGGCAGGCCTCTACCAGGCAGGTTTACTACTGTTCCAGTGAATTTAAACTTCTTAACTATTGGCCTAATAGTGAAAAGTGGCATCTTTATTTTACATCTCAGTTAAACAGGAAGCCATGGGAGGCCACAGTTACCTGAGATTGAGAATTATTAGCTGGTGTGAATAATTGTGACCATTTATATCATTGAAATAGTTGTGATTACTTTTCTCTGAGCAATTGTATTACCAGTGTACAATAATACAATTTTCCCATTTTTTGAGCATACAACATAGCACATTGCCTGTATTGTTTATTTTAGACAGCCTTATTGCTCATCTTTATCAAGGGTGTGAGTAATTTGTGGTACTGTATTTGTGTGATTTCTGAAGCCCATTTATGGAAGGCCTGCCCTTGCTGCACCGTAGTATCACGCATTGTGTATTATGTATGTATGTGCTTAGCCGGTAACCTTGTCAAAGGTGGCTCTACATAGCCGACAGTTTAAGCATTATCCAGTTATGTAGCCGTTTACCAAAGCAGTTCAGGTCCCTTCAGGCTCAAGGGTAAAATGACAGTGCCCCACCTGGGACCTTAACCTGCCACCCCCTCTAGCAATAAGCCAGGTTCCTTAACCACTACGGCGGGTTGTGCTGTGCCACTACCGTTAGCACCGCCATGCACTATAGTCTGGGGCTTTGCATGCAAGAGAACAGCAGCTGGGGAACATTTCAAGTATTTGTCAAAAGGTCCTGGTATTCAAGTGAAGTGCTTTCTGCAGCTTTCCAGCTGTTGCTCTGAAGAATTAGCACATGGAAATCTAATTTGGGCTTTTGTTCCATGGAGAAGTACTACATTAATTCAATTTTGTTTTCTTCTACCACCCCCAACTTATGATAAATTCAAGAGTAGGACCTTCTACCCCCCCCCCAACACACATTTTTGTCTTTGTTTGTTTCTGTAAAGCATTTCAATCACGCATAATGTTGGCAAGCTTCACTTGTGCTGATTTCAAGTTCTATTCAGAACTTGTCTTTCCATTCTACTTGAATGTTAAAATGTGGTACATACTATTTGTTGTAACCTCCAAAAACCTACGCTTTCCTTTCTTTTTCCAACCACGCAGTCCGTTAGTCTTTACAACAACTACAGTCTACGAAAGTCTGTGAAAGCAAACATTGTGACCTGCTGCAAAACTACTCTCTGACACATCCGTGTTACACCTCTCTTTATATGATTACGTGCAGTGTTTTATTTTGTATCAAATCAAATCAAATGTATTTGTATAGCGCTTTTTACAAATGTATTGTCACAAAACGCTTAACAGAAGGGGAACCCAGGCCTAGACCCCCCCAAAAGTAAGCCTAAAGGCGACAGTGGCAAGGAAAAACTCCCTTGATAGGGAGAAACCTTGGGAGGAACCAGACTAAAAGGGGGGGAGCCCATCCTCTTCTGGCTGGCACACGGTGTGTCCAAAAAAGACCGTATCATGGTCAGTCCAAGGTGACTCAGGGCTGAATCAAATCAAATCAAATCAAGTTTATTTGTATAGCGCTTTTCACAACAGAATTGTCACAAAACGCTTAACAGAGGGGGAACCCAGGCCTAGACCCCCAAAAGCAAGCCTAACGGCAACAGTGGCAAGGAAAACTCCTAGGTAGGGAGAAACCTTGGGAGGAACCAGACTAAAAAGGGGGAGCCCATCCTCTTCTGGCCGGCACAGGGTATGTCCAAAAAGACCATGTCATGATCAGTCCAAGGTTAGTCTGAGTTAGGTAGTCAGCGGGGGGCTAAACCACGCGGAGAGGGTCCAGATCCAGGAACTGGGGTTGGCGTGGGGGTGAGGGTTGATGGGGCAGCTCACACTTCTCGCAGGATCTAGGGCTCGGGGGCAGGTGCCCCGAGTCAGAGGCCGAGGCAGAGAAGAGAACATGCAGTCAGAAAAAGCAGTGCTATAGCCAGTAGCACTATGTAAGAGCAGGGGAGCACAAGCATAGGAAGTATACAGTTAGCCCCAACAGGTGTAAGCTATGGCAGCATACCTATTAGGAGAGGGACAGAGAAAACACGCAGCCATGTGAGAGTTCCAAACAATCCACACCTGATCAAGGATAACCAGCATAACAGTGGTGGTAACACATTGAGGAGGTGACAGTATGGAAAGTTTCTCACTCCATAAGACACTAAGGCACGGCCTTCTCCATCTCTCCACCTAGACTATGTTTGGCAGTAAGCTAGGCTGAAAAGATATGTTTTTAATCTACACTTAAAAATTGAAACTGTGTCCGAATCCCTAACATGCCTTGGTAAACGTTCCACAACAGAGGAGCTCTAAAAGAGAAGGCTCTACCACCAGCTGTGCTCTTCAAAATTCTAGGGAGTAATAGATGGCCGGCTTCTTGTGAACGAAGCAGTCGTGTCGGCTTATAGGGGCAATCATTTCGGTCAGATATAAAGGTGCAAGTCCGTTTACTGCTTTAAAAGTTAGCAACAGTACTTTATAATCAGCCCGATATTTAATAGGAAGCCAATGTAGTGATGCTAACACTGGAGTAATGTGCTCATACTTTTTGGATCTAGTCAAAATACGTGCCGCTGTATTCTGTACTAGTTGAAGACTCTTTAGAGAGCTACTAGAGGAGCCGGATAATAAGGCATTACAATAGTCTAGCCTTGATGCAACAAAAGCATGCATCAAGGTTTTAGCATCCTCTAATGACAGAAAGTGCCGAATTTTAGCTATGTTTCTTAGGTGAAAGAAAGCTACTCTGGAAGTGTTTTTAATATGAGTGTCAAATGTAAGGTCCTGATCAATAATAAAACCAAGGTTCTTAACCATAGTACTTGATGTAACTATGCAATCACCTGCATTTAACTGCAGATCCAACTTGTTCCTTAATTTTTTGGGGCCCAAAACCATCATCTCTGTTTTATCTGAATTTAAAAGCAGAAATTTACTGTCATCCAGTTCTTTATATCAGAGATACAAGCCTCTAATTGAGTGAGTTTAAGTGTTTCACCTGGTTTCATTGATATGTACAGCTGTGTATCATCGGCATAGCAATGGAAATTTACACCATGTTTACGAATAACATTACCGAGTGGTAGCAAGTATAATGAGAACAGTAATGGTCCCAGCACTGAGCCTTGTGGAATACCATATTTAACCTGAGAGTAGTCAGAGAACTCTTGATCTAATTGCACAAATTGAAACCGGTCTAATAAGTATGATTTAAACCATGAGAGTGCCCGTCCCGCAAAACCAACCAGGTTTTCTAGCCTATGAAGGAGAATCTGGTGGTCAATAGTGTCAAAAGCAGCACTTATGTCAAGGAGCACTAGAATAGAAACATAACCAGTGTCCAATGCTAACAGTAAGTCATTTACAACTTTAATAAGTGCTGTCTCAGTGCTATGGTTTGGTCTAAAACCTGATTGTAATGTTTCATATAGATTATTCGTTTTTAGGAAAGCAGTTAATTGTTGAGCTACAGATTTCTCTAAAATTTTTGACAAAAGGGCAGATTTGAAATGGGCCTATAGTTCTTCAGATTAACAGGATCAAGATTTGGTTTCTTTAGAAGAGGCTTGATTACTGCTACTTTTAAAGACCTAGGTACGCAACCCAATAATAGGGATGTATTTATGATATCTAACATGGGCTGGCCTAGCACAGGCAAAAGCTCTTTAATAAGCTTTGTTGGTATGGGGTCTAACAGACATGTAGATGATTTGGAGGACATAACCAGTTTACTGAATTTGTCCAGATCCAAGGGAGTGAAAAACTCAAGGGTCTCTACGCAACCCTGCTCCTGATAGCCCTGTGCTATCTCGGCAGTTGGAGTGCTAGATATTGGAGTCATTTTCATAATTTGTTCTCTGATTGTCTCAATCTTATCAGTAAACGAGTTCATAAAGTCATTTGAATTATAGCTAGAAGGATAACTGATGGAAACTGAAGACTGTTTTTTTGTCAGTTTAGCTACCGTGTTAAATAGAAATCTTGGGTTGTTTTTATTCTGGTCAATTAGTTTCGAGAAGTACGATGACCTAGCTGTAGTAAGAGCGTGCTTGTATTCGATGAGGCTGTCCTTCCAAGCAGAGCGAAAAACCTCTAAATTGGTAGAGCGCCATCTGCGTTCTAATTTTCTGGAAACTTGTTTAAGGGCACGGGTATGGTCGGTAAACCAGGGTGCAAGTTTCTTCTCACTGCATTTTTTTTTCTCTTGAGGGGTGCGACCGCATCAAGTGTATTCCGTAAAATGTGATTTAACGCATCAGTTTGATGATCAATTGACAAAAGGCTATTTGGGTCCTGACTTGATACTAAGGATTCGGGAAGTAAGTTTATAAGTTTTGAAGCCGTCAATGAATTTATAGAGCGGCTGGAATAGTATTTAGGTTCCGATTTAATAGGAATATTTACCTGAATTTCAAAAGAAATCAAAAAGTGATCCGATAGTACAGGATTATGGGGAGACACAATGATATTCTCGACATCGATACCATAGGATAAAACTAAATCTAAGGTATGATTGTGGCGGTGGGTTGGTTCAGATATATTTTGAACAAAACCGACAGAGTCAATAATAGCTGCAAAAGCCAGTCCTAAAGGGTCACTGTCATTATCAACATGTATGTTGAAATCTCCAACAATCACAACTTTATCCGCCATAGTTGCCAAGCTTGATAAAAACTCTGCAAACTCGGAGAGAAAAACAGTATACGGTCCAGGTGGTCTATAAATAGTTATTAAGAGGAAGGATTGCACTGAGGTAACTAGATCTTTTGACCGTCCAGAAAGCATAGAAAGCGATTCAAAAGAGGAGAACTTATCCCCACATTTAGGTGTAAAACTAAATTTTGTCGAAAAAATCACAGCAACACCGCCCCCTCTACCGGACAGACGCGGCGCTTGGCAGCTGGCATAACCATCGGGAGATGCCTCATTAAGTGCACTGTGTTCGTCAGGCCTAAGCCAGGTTTCAGTGAAACTAATCAGGTCAAAACTATGGTCGGTGATTAGTTCGTTTCACAAGAACTGCCTTGGGGAAAGTGATCTAACATTTAACAATCCACATTTAAGATGAGTCTTACTACAGGCAACACTTACTGCAGGCTGAGAGGTTTTAATATAAATAAGATTGTGTACACAAATGCCACGACAGCCAGTGTGCTCAGATAGCTTTTTACTTCTAAAACCATTTCCAAAACGAGGACGGACACAGTCTCAATAGCTAAGCTAGTCACGGGTTTTGGAAGCTAGCAGACAGTGGTTTAGGACCAGAAGTCTGCTGCCTGGCTAGCGCTCTGAGAGGTCATAAATTTTGCGAATTTATACTATGGGATAATGTTCTAGATAATAGAAGAGAACCTCTCCAGTTCGGGTGGAGTCCGTCTCTCTTCAGTAAGCCAGGCTTTCCCCAAAAAGTAGGCCAATTGTCTATGAAGCCCAAGTCGTTGTCAGTACACCAGTTAGCCATCCAGCGATTTAGCAACGTGAGTCTACTGTAGACTTCGTCACTCCTACGGGTAGGGATAGGGCCAGAGATAATTACTTCCCGACTGAGTGTTTTTGCGAGCTTACACACCGAAACAAAATTATTTTTAGTGATCTCCGACTGCCTAAGTCGGACATCGTTGGTGCCAGCGTGGATAATAATTTTAGAATATTTACGATTATTCTTAGCTAGCACCTTTAAGTTTGCCTCCACGTCGGTAGCTCTGGCCCCAGGCAAACATTGGACTATGGTCGCTGGTGACTCTATCCTCACGTCTCGTAAAATGGAATCGCCAATTATCAGAGCTTTCTCAGTAGGTGTATTACTGAGTGGGGAAAAACGATTCGAAACGTGAGTTAGGTGTATGACCTCCTTGGGACGGCGACTATGCCTCCTCGAACCGTGACAAAAGCACCTTGCTGCGAAGGTTCTGCTGGGGGAATAGCACTAATGTCTAGGCTATTTAAACTCCCTGGTGCGTCCGGCGCTAACAGAAAAGACTCTATGTAACTCTCTCCTTCCTGAATCTGGCGAAGCGTCCGGATGCGGTCCTCAAGCTCAACTATTTTCTGCGCCAATTCTAAATTAAGTTCACACTTCCTACAAATACCAGTTACGTTAAACTTGGCGTCAGAACTAACACTAAACATATTGCACTCCAAGCAGGAAACAAGGGAGGAAGCCATGGTCGAATTCCTTACCGTAATGTTTTCTTGGGTGTCGAACAGAAAACCACGGTGCTCGAGTCCCGTATGGGTTGGTTAGTTAGGAATAACCGAAAAAGATTAAAAAATAGAAAAGAGTTTTGTATCCAAATCAGTATAAAAGTGTAGAAAATGCGGGCAGCGAAAACCTGGAGCAGCAGTTACTACAGCGCGCGTCGCGTTCAAAATGGAAACAGGAAACAGGAAACAGGAAACGAATTCTAATTAAGGGAGGGTACACAAATACAGAGATGACTTGGTGCCTCTGAATGAATTGTGTATATGAATCGTGGTGGCTTGCAGGTGGGCTCCAGGATGAGGTTTCCCTCCGGTGTCGGTCTCTCTCTCCGTATCCGCAGCAGGTGTGCCCGCCGTGAGGGCCGAGGCCTTAGCGGGCAGCGTTCGGTATTCAGGGCAGAGGCTCTGCCGTCGACAGGAACGCGCGACGCTCAACCGTGCGGCCGAACGCCGATCAGAGGTGACAATTACCCCACTCGGAGTGACAGAAAACGAAAGCGGCGGAGACAAAGAAAGAAAGATAATCTGTGGCGTAAACGCTGTAGCAACGCTCAGAACTTGTGATGCTGAGCAGTTGTCATTTCAAAACACGCCTCGTAATGCTTTATGGCACTGATTTATTCTGGCGCCGCGCGCCTCTGACTGTTACGGGACACTGATCGTGTCTTGGAAGATTGAGGAAATTATAATCGTATAACGGATATCAATGATAAACTTGCACCGCTGGGTGAATATTGTGCCATAATACCCACTGTCACTGTGGTTCTGTTATGATTGCGTTGTAAAAAGCAGAAACATTAGCATTTTATTTGCGGCCGTTGGCTTGCCTTAACACTGCGGCGGTTTGGACAGTTGATGGATTCTTTGCGCATCGTGTTTGACTGCTGCTTTGCGTCAGATCGTGCACCTACGGTGCACGTTTGCCTGCTCGAACGTATCCAGATCATTTTTCCATTTAGACGTTAAAAAAAAAAAAAGAAAGGCGAATCACAAACCTCCACTTTTCCGTGGTGAAGTCCTGTTTATGACCATGGCCGCTGTAATAATGATTTAGAGAAAACATGAAAATCAAAATGTGACAGCCCTGACATGTAGACATTTTTGTGTCTTACCAAAGGTTTAAGAACGCTTTAATCCTGACCAAGTCGAAGGAAAATGTAAAGGCCTGTGCCAGGGTAGTTTGATATTAAATAATTAGTTAAAATAATTTAAGTTAAAAATAAGTACGGCCTTGTTTTAACATCTCGTCTGAAAGACTGCATCTCCTACAGTACAGTGTCCTGCCCTGCCACTGTCACTGCCCTGGGACATTGGTTTCCTGCTTGGTCCCAAGTGAAGACTGCCCCCTACTGGCCCACCAAGACCACTTGCAGCAGCAAATGAGTTCTTCCAGGGGGGTCTCCCATTCCAATACCAACCAAGCCCACCTCTGCTGAACTCCATCCTTCAGGCAGGATAGAGTGATGCTCTTTTGCCCATTTATTGATGTACTATAGTGCCTCGCTCCTGTGTACAGAAAATGGGAAGTTATTATTTTTTGCAGTGTATAGCGGGACCTTTTTACAAACGTTAAAATGATGCATTTCTTAACCTTCGCTTTGGTTCAGATTTTTCCCTCACAGTGCTGAATGCACACTTTTTTCAGTATTAATGTCAGCTTCAGTGTGGAGTTGGCATTTCCTCCACTCTTCGTTAAAGCTGTAGTAACAGAATATTCATTTATTTGACTAGCCCACCTACGGACGGCACCACCCCGGAGGAGGTCCGGCGCCGGCCACTGTGGGAACGGGAGGCCGAGTCTCGTCACAAGTGTTAAAAGAACAACATGAGCTTACGACAGAAACACCCAGTCAGAATTGTCAGAGATAACAACATCACACTTCAGCAGGCAGGGATTTGGCCCACTAGATCTGTCCTTTTCATCTAATCTCAATTTGGGCCCGGCATTAAAAATGGAAGGTTTCACGGTCCAGTGAGGTGGGGTGCATTGGAGGTAGCTTTAAACCCCTCCGATAATCCGTCAGACGCCAGGCATCTGCGGGACCTGAAAACACTGCTTGTCTTTCCAGCCTTTGGTCTGTAATAACATGTCTCTTGTCATTGTGGCGGCGTGGGGATTTGCTCTCCTGCGGAATACAATCTGGCCTAAATCAATAAAACCCTTATCCACTGCAAAAGACGTATGCATCATTAACCACCATTCATGAGAAATGTAACAAGCAATTTGCATGTTAAAAAGTTTTTAGTTTTTTTTTTTTTTACACTTTTTTTTTTTTCTGTGCGTTGGTTGTGGGGGACAATTTTGGAGCTTGAAGAAAACGTGATGATGGATCGAGTCACTAGCCGCCGTTTTCTCTCCTGCGTGTGTACGGTTACGAGGTAATTATGGAGGCCCGGTTTGGCAAATTAATTGCATGTTAAATTGACTTATCTTTTGACCTCGTTCACTTTCTGGGACAAGAGTCACGGTGCCAGGAGAAAGCACTTTATTCAGCGGAAGGTGGAAAACGAGTCACGGTGAGGGTTCCTCAAAAACAAAAGGGGGCACCAGGCACTTTAAAATGGGAGATGGGTTAACTTGACTGCCTTCCAGCGTGGCTTTTGTGGAGCCAGGCCAGCAGCCAGACAGAATTTCCCCTGGTCTAAACGCATTGACCCAGTGAAATAATGGTGCAGTGATGGAGATTAGTTTAGGCCTCGATCTCTGACTGATTTCGTCTGATTTTAATGTTCATTTTCAATTTTTGAAATGGGCAGCATGTTCTCGTTTTTACAGAAATAAATAAATGCCGGGATCGAAAAGGATGGGACATTTTTGAATGGTTTTAGACCGTCAACGTGTTCATGCTATGCAATCACTTCCTCTACGGTAGGGTTCTTGCTCAGTAAGCTGGTTTCAAATGATTTTGTAAACTGCAATTGATTGGTTTTGCGCTTCCTTTCACAGTGCAGCACTCCCGCTGGCCATCGTCGGTTTGTTGTACCGCCACTTACACAGAAAAATGCTGCAATGAAGAGCACACAGCGGGATGGCCTTAACTTTCAATATCCCATTTAATGCACTGTCATAACGCAAATGCCCTTGTATTGACACACACAGGAAATTGTGTGTCGGTAATAGGCGGGGGGTGGAAAGCCAAGCTTAAATGTGAGTTTGTAAGGTCAGGTCAAATGCTTTGTGCTTTTTATTGGATCGCTTTTATTTTTGGCCCTGAGTTACGGTAAGGCTTTGAAAAAAAAAAAGGAGAAAAGAAAAGTGTGGAATACATTAGCTTTTTTCTTTCTTTCTTTCTTTCTTCCCCCATGCGTGTGGTTTACTTCCCTGGCGCATACTCCCCCGAAACGTTAGCGCCTCACACAAAGCACAAGGCAACAGGCGCTACAAATATTCGCCACCACCAAAAATAATGCAAATGTGACTCATAGATAAATGAGACTTTGTTTGTTGCCATAGCAACCCCTTGGGTCACAAGCCAGCGAGAAGATGAAGCCGGGGCTGTGGCTGTGAGGGTGATTAGTCTTTGTGTCTGTCATACTTAATTTAGTGTCTGGGGATAAAGGAGAGCCGCCCGCCCCCACCTACTCGCACCACCGTTTGCACATCCGCCAGCCACTTGGTTTTCACCAGCGGCCCACGAAGTGAAAGATGAGCTGATGTTTCTGCAATAAAGGCGGCCCAGTTTCCCCTCCCCCCTTTCATTTTCCCATTTCCTGGTGACGGGAGTCCGCCCTCGGATGCGCGATCCGTGCCAAAATGGGGTTTTCTCCCGGCCGTGGGTTTGTGCACTCGCCCGCGTGAGTGCGTAGCGTGCAGCAGGAGAGACGGCGCCGACGAGAGGAGCCTCTCTCTCTCGCCGACGGTGGAAGTGATGGCGGGCCGCTGAAGCGGTGCTCCCTGCCACGCTCCCGTCTCATTGGCATCACTCTGCATTACGGCCCTCAGCTCTGCCTGTGACCAATACACCCACTTCCTGTCTCTACCCTACTCTAGCCGCCCCTGCCAGACCCGCCTTCCTCCTACGCGTGAGTGCACGGGCAGGAGTGCTGATCTAGGATCCGCTGTCCCCCGGCCATATCCCAACCTTATCCGTTATGAGCCAAAGGGCCAAATTGATTCGAGATCAGCGCTCCCCCAAGGTGCAGCGCTCTTAGCGTTCCTCCTCTGCTACTGGCTTGTACTGGTGAGTCTGCTTTCTGCCTGAGCATTGCGAGCAGTCTGTAAACGCACAGCGGTTCTTTCACTTGTTGCTTTCTCTTCAGACTGGGGGTTTTATTGAACTTTTTGGTTTATTTAACCCCCCTCCCGTGTTTGTGCCGCGGTGGTGTGTCATTTTCCTGGCGTGTGGGCAAATAACTGTATAATAAAGCGGTAGCTGTTCGCCCAGAACGCGCACTTTAATTCCTCACAATACCGCGGGCGCCGCCCCTCCCCGACAGAGCCCAGCCATTTCCACTTCTGGATGGCACCCTAATTGCAGCGCGTGCAGATGGATTGCAGGGTAAGAAGCTTTTGCAGATGGAGGGCAGGCTCTGGCATGGCAGCAAACGGGCAAAGTGCACCCCAGTTGCATAGCGTGCACCCCCCCTCCAACGCGTTACGGTGTGAGCCTCAGCTTTTAGCACGTGAAACCTGCATTTTTTTCAAATAAATGTATTTTTCTGATTTTACCCCGTTTTTCTCCCATTAGCTCCCAATTACTCCCGCTGTGCTTAGTTCAATCCCCTCCCTCGTAGTTCGCTGCCGTAGCCCTGTGGCCAGCGTCGGACGTTGAAACCACTAGACCACGCGGGAGGCCCCTTTAGACGGATGGTTTTAATCAACACGGAACATCAGTGGGGGTGTAAGAGAGGGCCAGGCAGGCTGAGGTCTGCCATCACCATCACCATCACCGCCACCATCACCACCGCCGCCTCCATCAGACTGTCAGGTTACCAGAGCGAGCGCCTCTCCTCCCCCCGTTTTCTCGCGCATACCCGAGGGTGTGAGGGGGAGGGTACTAGTCGCACCTCAGCGTTTGTAACTGAATCAATAGACCCAGCGCATATCGCCCACCCTCCCAAGCATCACAAGCGATGGAATCCAGTGAAGAGAGAGCACAAGGCCTGTTCAGCCTGAACGGCATCGGCAGCTCACACACGGATGTTGTTCAGGGGAAATCTACCACTTTGTTTGTTTTATTCACTCGTCTCTTTATTCGTTCATGTTTTTTTTCCCCGGGTACAGTGTTCAGGGTTGGGGTCAACTCCTTTAAAGACAACCCTGACTGTATCTATTTCCGAACACTTCTTTGTGACCGCATCCAGTATGGCGTGTATCGAATGCCCTTCCATTCCCATGAGATTCATAGCTTTGGTTTGACTGGCTACGCGCACGAGCGTCGGATTGTTTCGTTTCAAACCCGCATTAACAGGTGGCAAGCGCTGACGTGCAAGTGTTAGATTTCACAGTTACACCTCTCTTCCGGGAAGTTGAAGAGGAGTGTGAGAGGTTCCTTTCTAGCTAGAGAAGTGGTGCTGTTCTTTTCTTCGTTTCTGAATGAGCACTTAACGATTTCCATGAAAGCACACTGCAGGAATCGCTGTTACTGGGAGTTGTTCTGGGTGGCGGTGGGGATTTCATTGCTGAACTGTTGAGACCAGGGACTAGTTGCCATTTAAAGGCAAGGGTGGGCAATTTTGTTCCTGGTGGGTGGGTGTGTATGCAGCTTTTCGTTTCCACCAATTACCCTTGATCAATTGGCTAATTAGCCACCAAAGATGGTTCAGTTGTAGATTAGAACACAGTAAAGGCCTCACACAGGGACACGAGAATGGTCTTCAGCTGTCATTCATGAGCTTAATGCGAAACTGAACTCAAATATGAAATCAAATATTGATCGGGATAATTGAATAATTAAGAGCAGAAGCAGGCATGAAATCCAGAAAGCCAATACCGGCTCTCCTTGCCCCTACCCCAGGTCATCCGGGGCATCTACTGAACAAATAATTGGCATTTTCCCTTTTACCTTGAATAATTTTAATACGTGCGTACATTTCATTGTGTATGACTTGTGTTACGGATAGAAATCAACCTGCGTTGTAATAACCAGGCATACAATATCGGACGTAACTCTAAGCCACTTAATCAATAACCACAACCTGTAAGGAGTACCAGTGAAACAGTGGTATAGAAAAATTAAACATATTTATTAATATATTTATTATTTATTTATATATATATTATATATTTATTTATTAAACATATATTTATTAATATGTATACATTTAATGATTGTTCTCTCTATTTATAACATGAAAGTCCTTTAAAAGACAAAAGCAGGTTGCAAGGTCTCACCGGGCAGCCAGCTAGTGGTTCCAGACCCTCGAAGATGACAGGGGAGGTCTTCTCCTCGGAGTTCCCAAAATTGTTGTATTATGAATAGCAATAATTATTCATTAGCAACTAGGCGGTTAATCAGAGTAACGCAATCACCAAACTGTAATTAACAATGTCGTAAAGGGAACTGATGGCATTCAGGTGGCAACCACTATATATTGTCTCGCATCTTTTTAAAAGTCTCCTCAGTGATGTAGCCAAGCGATGTCCAGCCGCATCTTCTCTCGTCACGTTGACTGGAGGGTTCCCCTGGAAACCATGTGCGTCCTCAAGCAGGTCCACATCATCTGACATCATCTCCACCTAAAAGGGGAGAAATCAAGGAAACACAGCAGCACGCAAATCCAAAAGGAAACACGAAGTAGTGCTAATACAAAGTAAAGGGACGTAACACTTGTATGACTCATGCATGACTCACGCATTACGCAAGGGTTCAACAGCATTTGCAATCTTCTCGTTACATTCCCCCCCCACACCTGAATTTGACTGCAGCGTGTTCAATCACTTGAGCAGAACAATTACCAGCTTATATACGCTTTCCGTGATCTTTTCTTTCAACACGTGAGTACTTCAACTTTCGTCACTTAAAACAATTCTTAAAATTTGTTAAAGGGTTTTTAACAGCATGCTTGCATGCCAGAGCCAGCATTCTCTGGGGTACCCTGGTTTACTTTATGCACGTGTTCTGGGAATGCCCGTTATGTCATTTTTGTAAGTTTGTCGCAGTAGTCTTTTTCTATGCACGGATATACCCAGGGCTGTTCCTTTTTGGCAACCATGACACCCAAATTCAATTAAACTCACACAAGAGACATCTTTTATTGGCAGAATTGAATGGCCTAGTTCTAAGAAGGCAAACCTGAAGGGCCGGGTGGAGCCCACCATTAATCTGAATTCTCTTTGTTGGTTGTATCGTTTTTTTTGACGATTTTGTTTTGTAAAGGCAAACGTCTTAAGTTCTGCTACTCCGAATGGTTGGTCCGACACTGCCCCACGCCGTCAAGCTCTCTTCACGAGGTTTAGCTGCATGGTCTTTGTTTCGTTTCCCTCCTGGAAGGAAGAAAGCATTAGGGTCACGCCCTCACGCACGTGCACACACACACACACACACACACACATGCACACACACACACACATACGCGTTGCCCTTGATAAAAGCTACAGTTTCTCAAGCCTAACAAGATTTATTTATTTTATTGATGGGCTGGATCCCTGCCAGAAAAATATCTCCCCAGCACATCGCCCCCAAAGCATTAGGGTCACACACACACACACACACCATACACCATACACACAGTTAGTTTCAATCAACAGCCTCCTGAAATAGAAAAAGTCCCAGGGTTTCTATTGTGAAGTAGGATGATCCATAGCCGGGATGAGAAGCATTTAGCAGCTCTGGCACAGTGATGAACTGGCCCCAGCATCATTCACCTCCTTTGTATTAATGAAGTTGGCTAATATGGAGCAAGGATCTTGGAAATGAAGAACTAACTCCAGGGATGCATTTAGCCCACGTACGACACCGAGCCATAAATCCTGACTTAATCAAATATTTCTGTGAGATTACAGATCAGGTCATTTGAAAGAACTGCTACAGAGTGCACTGACATCAAAAATTCAAAGGAGGAATAATATACATTCACCAATGTCTCGTATAACAAAAAACGTTTTCAACATAAAAAAAAAAAGCCAAATTACTCACATATACAAAACATATACTCTCTGTGCACTGTGATGTCATGAGAGGCTGTGTTGAGCGGTGCAGGGTGTGGCAAGTGCAGAGTAATCAAAAATGCAAAATAAAGGTTCCAAAAAGTAACAAATGATTAACACAGAACGTTCAGACAGATTAAACTGAAATGGACCTCATGCAAAAACAAAGTTCCAACAGTACTTTCCTTTTTAAGCTTGTCTAACACCTTTTCTAACACCTCCCCTGCCAGTTCCAGATTTCTGCTTTCTTCGTTTCTCTAACACCCTGCTGGAATATCAGGCCTGCAATGGAGATGCTCAAGCACCAGCAGCTGTGCAATCTCAGCTCCTGGCTACAGGGACTTGTAGTTTATTTTCCGCTGGCCATTTTGTCCTGTAGTCCCTCATGCCACCACCGGATGGGGACATACCGGCCATTAGCGACACCACCTCTGTAAAATACAATTCCTAAATTCGGTTTGCATACCAAATTATTGATATCAAAATCATGACAACTAAACTTTCATCTATATGTTTCCCAGAAACTACACCAGGACTGTACCAAAGCAATACTTTACATATTTTCCTGCATTCATTCAAGTAACTTGGCCCTGTGTTTCTTCATATGAAAATTTAGAAATGGTATTTTACAGATATACAGAGAGTATATGCTTTGTATATGTGAGTAACTTTTTTTTTTTTTTTTAACGTTGAAAACGTTTTTTTTGTCTCAAATATTTTCACATTTCAAATATTTTTAAATTTTACATTACTTATTTTTTAATTGTAGAATATACATTAACAGGCATTGAGGATATGAATATCTTGTGTATCTTAAGGGGTTTATAAGTGTGCAAAAGATACAATCTGTATCTGTTTATATAAAGACATTTTGTTATTTTTTTATACTTTAAAACTATTCAGGGTATGAAGATATGGCTTTCACTTAATTGCTGAATATGTTCCAGACACCAGCAGTATTGTGTTTACTGAAGACTTGAATTTAGTTAAAACTGGGCAGACAACAGCACAGACAAAGATATTATGATTCCATGTGGTTATTTAAATGTAATTCCATGTGGTCAACAGCAACAAGTTTATAATAGCGTGTTTGAGGCCATGCGAATTGTCGAGCTAAATGGTGAGCAGAAAAATTGACAACGACACTGCTGGGAAATTAACAAATACGGTAATGTTATCATAAAATGTGCGTTCACTGTGTGGCATTCTGGACTGCAGACAAAGACCATTGTTGTGTACTGCTCATGTTAGTCTCAAGATGTGTGAGAATTGGTATACGGTCATATTTCATTCATCTAATCTTATTGCATTGATTGAAGTAACGTTTCATACGTTCTTAACCTACGGTGAATGTAGCTGGTGATTTTATCAACTTCAGTATGTGTTGTAATTGTATTTCATTCAGCATGATTTCGTTAATTGAAATAATCATGCAACCAGTTGTTTTGGCAGGTACTGACAACAATGCTGTTAATCAAGGTAGCGCTTGGCCAAAGCCCACTCCGGACGTCTAGTTTAAAATGTTTCCTCCAGGTAAGCGCACAGATAAGAGTTTAGTTACCTCGATTTGGGATTGTGACAAGGTGCGGGGAGGATTGGCTCCAGTGTTTAGTTTAGGCTCTCGTAATCAGGGGACGCCATAGCTTTGACAAATCAGGTGGGAGCGCTCGACCCACAGCCAGTGGTGCTCTGTATCTGCCAGTAACATTCCAGCTTTGACTGAAAGCATTATCCACACTGGATAGACATTACTGTTTGTAATGAGAAATATGTTTTTTTAGCATTTCGCACTCACTCCAATTTTGTCTGGTAAATTTGTATTACAGTCCATCTCTTGCAGTGTTTTTCTCCCCTCTTTTAAGTAGCTACAGGCCTGGCTGTTCTTGTAGCCATATCTACAAAGCACACATTTAATGTGAAAATTGAGTAGCACTATGATTGTTTCAACAGATCATTTCTGTTGAGAATGCACAAGTAATAAAAAAATAATAATGTTTTTAAAATGTAAAAGGCCCAAAAAACAAGGCGAATTTTTAACCTTCAATGCCAAAATCTGTCGGTGTTGAAATGAAGATGTTCAAAATGCCAAGGAGTCTGGAATTGATGTTTGTTTTTGTATCCCTTCCAAAGCAGGGCTGTTTAAGCAAAGCGCACAGCACAACCGCAACAGCACTTGTTTGTTCTTGATTTATATTTGTCTTTTTTTTCCCCCATCTCAGATTATCTGACAGCACTCTCCAGCACTCCTGTTTAGTGTAATTTCTTACAGAAAACAACTGTAGCAAATTAAATATTTATGATACACATTTGTAGCATCTGTTTTTTGTTTTCAGCTGACACATGAAGGATTGAGGTCTGCTCCAGAGTGAAGATATCCCTTCTTTTAAAATGCTCCCCTGTAATCGGCTGGGTTGCTCTAATGGCTTCCCGAGGGGAAGTGCTGTATCGGCATGATGTTATCCAAATGTTCACCTGCTCCTTCTAATTTTATAGATGTTTTGGGCAGTGAAACAGAAGGCCCATTTCAGAGGACGTCCCTGTTTGATTTGTTAGGGGAGATTACTGGGGATGACGGACCACCTATGTATACAGAGCTTTTAAGGCGATCTTCAGTGCCCATTCACCATTACTCTAAGAGGACTCCCAAATTCTGAGGTGTTTGGGTTACGCTGACCACATGTGCTACATATATTTCTGTATCAGAATCCCATGACAAGCGTGATATGGGAATTGATGGTATGGGTTGGTCTGGTCATCTGTGTTTGTGTTTTATCAAAACGAGATAGGGGTGTTAACAAATAATTATTTTTAAAATCTTTTTTATCATACTTTTTTTAAATTTAGCTCCGGTTGCAACAACATTCCTGGATTTCCCCTTTGCATAACGTCATTGCTCGCCAAACATTGTAGACTGCAGCAAAGGAACCCTGAAAGTCATCGTGTTTGCTTTTGTTCTTCCGCGGATCGATGGCAGTGCGCTACCTAATCCTCTTCTACCACAGAGACACTTTTCCTTCTGAACACACCCCCCCCCCTACACACACACATATCAAAATCACCATCTGGAATGACATTTAAAGGTTGCTTGCTCATGTCGGGCAACCTGCCAGATATCTCTTCAATCACACTTGTTGGAGTGAGAAAATTCACCTTGCGTTTGGGATGGGGAAACTTCAAGCTGATGGATGTCGCACGTGCAAGGGTTAAGATGGTTCACTCCTCATCCAGTGTGTGATTGGAGGTGCAGCGCAGTGCATGCGTGCTCATGCGCATGTGCTCCAGAGCGAGCGATCGGGACATTGCATGCGCGTTGGCATGCGTGCGAGCACTGGAGCAATTTGGAGGTTGCTGGGATTTCGCTACGTTGCTTTGGAGAAGCCTTTTCTCCCAATTAGGGTTGACAGCTCGGGATCGCTCAGCTGTTTTTGAAAAACGCGCTCACTTTGGGCGCTGTCGGCAATCATCCCACTCCATCGCAGTGGTGAAGGAACCTCGCTCGACCCCCTGAAACCAGGATTTCTCACTTGCACAAGTTTTGTCGAATTCAGCAGACAAATCGCACCTTTGACATCTAGTTAGAGGAAACGTGCCGTTTTTCTAAAACTTCCCCCGATTCCAAAAATGCAGAACCGCTGGCACAGAGAGCGACGGGTAAGCGACACCCAGTCAACGCTTCTGGGCACGACATCGGCGAACCCCAGCAATTCAAATGTTAAGTGCGTGCTGTGGGGGCTGAGCACTTTCAATAGGCAGACGCCATGCGGCGTGCGATATGAAAGGCTTTGTCATATCAGCCGGCGCAGAGCAGACGATGCCTTTTCTATCAGACGTGGCACATTTCAGTGCCATTTGCCTTAAAGAGCACCAGCGCAACCGAGTTCATCGTCAGGAGAATTCCTCCAGAATCTCGAAGGCCACGGGCAAAGAGGCAGAGCCGCCACATTCAATGGCTGTTTTTTTCCGGGCCAAAAGACTTGAAAATAATGTATGGAGCTCAGTGCAATGCAGCCCCTGTAATTTTGCGTTTCTTGTTCTGGCAGCGTCTGAGGAGACTCGCAGTGTCCTAATGAAAACAGGCTGATTGGACTATGTCTAATTAGGCCCAAAGGTTACCTGTGAGTGGAAATAATTGGGGTTTTTTTTTTCCCCAAAATAAACATGTAACTGAACAGAATGGCATTTGGCGCTGCATCGAAAAGCCAAAGAGTCTTCTCATTTAGTTTGTTTTATTTCAGTATTTTTCTAAGATCCGACTTAACCGCATTTGACTCTTCAACCCAATGGCCATAAAATAGACGGAAATGATTACTTATTGCGATTTTAAACAAACACTTATGCCGTCGCTTATAATAATTTCCGAGCGTTGAATGTGTTGGAATTGTCAAATGTTTTATGCGTTTCACAGCGTAGGGGGTGTAAGTGATTTCTGAATTAGGCTATTCCATCAATGAACAAGCTCCCCTGACGTGTCGCTGCCCCGAAGCGTTTCCATCGTGACGTTTTCCTCTGAGCTCCAGTGTCAACACTCCACAAAGAAAGAAAGCCGTAAAGTGTGTATTCGAGGACATCTCTGCCCTCTACGGCGTGTGATCAAATAAAATTAGTTTCAGGTTGATCGTTTGTTTGTAGGGATTTTGTTACAATGACGCACATTTATTAATTAATTTTGTTATTCTTCCTTGTATTTATTTTTGCACATAATACAACGTTTGCCTTTTTTTTCTATACGCATTCCAGGAATTGCACATAAACCAATTACATCATTGCATTTGGTCAGCTGTATATCATGGCAGTGGTTTAGTGTTACCTCCTGCAGACAGCCTAAAACACTGTTCATTTTTGCAGTACATAGTGCATGTATTCTTTAGCAGGAGCTCCGCAGTGTCATGTCCGGGAATTGATGATGGCGGTCTCGCGTGACATTTAGTCATTGCTCACCAAAAGTTGCCGTGCAATGACAGTCACATCCATTTCCTTGTTTGGAGCTCGTAGCTCTTTCTAGTCCACGTGGGGTGGACTAGAAACTCAGTTGTACAGCCTGTATAACTCAGTTGGTGTCTACATGTTACATTTTACATTTTAGGCATTTAGCAGACGCTCTTATCCAGAGCGACTTACACGGTTTACATCAGTTTTTTTTACATACAATCCATTTATACAGCTGGATATTTTACTGAAGCAATTCAGGTTAAGTACCTTGCTCAAGGGTACAACAGCAGTGCCCCACCTGGGAATTGAACCTGCAACCTCAGAGTTACAAGCCCAGCTCCCTCACCATTATGCTACACTGCCAGCCCTATGTCTATGGCTTTAACAAAGCGGAGACCAATAGGAGGCCGGTTTGGCAGTGACCCAAGTGACACGGCACGCCTTTCTCAGCCTCTGCTGTGTATGTATTCTTTCTCTGTTGGAAAAAAAGACTGTGGAGTCTATAGTGTAACCTTTACAATCCTTAAAGCCCAAATGTATTGGACAGGAACACTTCTGCTGTAGCTAGGTTAACATTTTTCCCACATTGATCAAGATAACATTCAGGGTCCTTCAGGTACAGTGATTGCTGCTTCTGCTGCCATTGCCACAACCACCACTGCTCTTCTGCTGCTACTGCTAATACTACAGTTGCTACCTCTGCTACTTCTGCATCTATATACATACATATGCCACTTAGCAGATGCAAAGTGATTTACAGTAGTGTATGCACAGGCCTAAATGTTTCAGTATATGTGGTCCCAATGGGAATCAAACCCACAACCTAAGTTGTCAGTACCATGCTCTACCTACTGAGCCACACAGAACCACACCTATGCTACCACTGTTTCTGCTACTACTGCTACTGCCGCTACCACTGTGCTGCTACTGCTACTGCTACTACTTCTTGCTGTCCTCCTCAGCACTCAATTCTCAGTGGTGCCCCGACATCACAGGTTAGAGATGGACAATCTCTGGCCTAGACTAGATAGCGTGGAAAGTTGTTTTTGGCAGCCGTTCCCGCATATTTAAAAGGAGCAGGGCTGCTGGAGAGTTAAAAGATGACAACATATTTTGCAGCCTTCATGTAAACATCAAATGATTGATGGTCATTTGTTTTGCCCCATTAATATAAACTATTCAGCTATTCATCAAAACCGTTAAAGCAGTTCTCGGCCGTCTCTGCAAAGCACACACGCAAAATAATTCATTATCCCTGAACCCACAAACTAGTGCGTTAATATTAAATATTAATCGGAGCTCCGGCAGAAATGTGTACCGAAGACGGAAATGCCATCCAGTGAATAAATGAAATCTCTGCGGTTGCATATTTTGCTGCTGTGGTAAATACGTCTGTCAGTAAATAAAGACAGGTGTAATGGATCGCGCTTTTAATCAATGTGCCCGGCGAGCAAGCACTGTATTAACAAGAGCGGGTGATACCGAGAGCGTTTCGGCTTCTTTTTCCACAGAGATGTGCGCTCTCACGTTGAATCTCAAGCTAATATTAAGTCGGTCTATACAATGCCGGCAATCTTGACTGCAAAGGCTAACGTTGCGGAAGCTAACGTAGCACTCACCGAATGCTGTAGGCTTTCATTTTTAATGGCGAATTCGTGATTGACGCATGGTAATACAAATAGTTGTTTGCACTGCGCAAGTCAACAAGACTCGGTGGTTGTAGGATTCCATCGCCCTAAAAACCTTACCAGAAAAGATGGGAGGGGGAGGTGCTTGGTCAAAGCAAGTAAAAACGTGTGTTTGTTATTCAACGCCCTCTCAGGTGCACACGCCTGTCAGGCAGCAAGCATTGGGGGATGGTTTATGATGCATGACTTTGCACGAGTTAAATGTGTGTAAATAAAAGCGTCATTAGAATTCGAGATGATTGTTATGTCCTCTCCTGCATTAGCCTACATTTAATGCAGCACAGTTTTGTCTGAGCTCACCTGCACGAATCCCTGCCCGTTATACCGCTATTTGGCCCTGCTACTTGTATTATTGTGTGTACGTGCGTGCGTGCCTGTGTGGTTCTTGTTGGTTATTTTGATTTCACCGTCGTCATCATAATCCGAAAAGGTGCTCTCGCTGCCTTTCTTTTGTGTCCTCGCACGTTCATCTGTCAGCAAAAGGTGCGGAGGAACAGTCGGCGCTAGTAGTCACGAGCGGATGATCGACGCAGACTGTACGCACATGCACACGGCCACGCAAGCGGCCCGCGCTTTCTCGCCTCCGTCCGATAGCGCGCCGCAGAGGCGGAGAAAACGACGCATTTCTCTCCTGCTGCTGAGACAGAAGCAGGCTCCTGTCCCATGTGCATCGACGCGTCACTTCCTGCAGCACCAACCCACAGGCCTACACCGAGCGTCTCTCTCACAGAGTCACCGCTCTGCATTGTTTCTTTTGGTGTTTTTAAAGGTTTCTCTTCCATTATTTTCTTTGTTTATTTAAACCCAGACCATTGTGTTTTGAAACATGAAGGGAGGTTGTTGTTGTTGGGTTGGGTTGAGAGTTCAATGCAACTGACTTTTATTGCACTTCGCAATCGGGGAGGAAAAAACACATCGCGAGTCCCCTGTGCTAACCCCCCCCCCAAGGCCTGTCTGCACTGCGCTAAAAGACACAGGGCCCACGTTGACTGCCTGTCTGACTGAACCGTGCTACCCTCTTAGCACACGTTATGCAACCGGCACGCTGAGCGGGCACCCTCAGTGATTCATTTGGGAGGACGCGTTTAAGCGAAATCTTGTGACCTTACCGCGGCGCGCGTCTGTTCCTCGTTAATTCTACACGTCCCCTGGGACGGATGTACATTACTGTACAAATAAATAAATAAATATAGGTAATTGTTCTACTTTTCCCTCCAATTAGTCAAGCCAGTTTTGCCTGCGCTAAACGCTGTATGCGTTTTTTTCTTCTATCCCCCACCCCCATCCCATTTGTATTGGCTCCTATTTATTTATTTTTAATTTATATTATAATCAGTACTTACTTTGATGCACACAGTGTGTAATTTTCACGTTCCCAGCAGTGCTGATCGTGAAATGCGAACAACGTCGTTTCGCAAGGTCTTTGTTTTGTTACCTTGTAAATGGAATTAAAATATTATGCGCAATACGCTTGCTGTCGGGCCGGCGATTCATGCTCGCGGATACAAAGAGCCCCGCTTTGAATGATGACTGCGGCTGTTCCTTGGACGGTGGGCCATTTTGATCAGCGCTGTCGTTTGCCGGGATGGGATGCCGCATTAACTTATGAAAGGTCACAGCATATCTGTAACTTAACTGCGGCAGTGATGACCAGCCCCCTTTCTGGATCTTGGCGGCTTGGCCTCCTTGAAGGCCCCCTTGTCGCCGGAACGTGTCGGGTTTGATAAAACGGCGGTCACATTTTAAACGTTCGGATCGTGAATCCCAGAGCCCTCTTTAATTACGCGGGCCTCGCAAAGGGATTTAATGACAGGGATTTGTGTCGCTGGCAGCGTGTAGGCCTACACGTTAAGTAGTGCTTATGCCTCCTTTTTATAGCTGCCAGCTGTAAATGCTCCATGTACATATTGGGCTAACACTGTGATGGCAGTATTTGAGACTTTGGCCCCCTATCCACTCTCCGTCTCAAAAAAGAACATAAAAATAATCATCATAAATACCCATTTGAATTCTGTAAGTGTCTCCTTCAGGTGCCTGTGCTGATATTTATTATTTGGCAGGTAAAAAAAATAAAAATCAATTTCCTTTCAACCCTGTGATATTTGAGCCCCCTTTTGCATTCGCTTTCGAACTAATGCAGGACTTGAGCTTTGAAGATTAGAGGCTGAGGATTCCTCCCTCTGAAGCAGGGCTCTAAACAGAAGAAAGCTGGGGCCCTCATAAATGAAGTTTTCATTATTCCCCCCTTCCCTTCCATCGTGCAATATGTCACGTACGGTAATGCAAAATGGAATAGCTCGGCCTGCCTGCTCTCCCCCCAAATGCCAGAGAGCACCTCGTGATCTCAGCCTTTTGGAGTGGAGTGGAGTGGAGCGGGGCAGGGCGGAGCAGAGCGGAGTGGGGGGCCCGGTGAATGAAATGGAGGGACGCCTCTATCGGATGAGACCAGACTGGCAACCCCCCCGGTCCTGCTCACTCGTGAGTCCAGGCACAGCGGAGGGCGTTCCATCTTGCGCTCTCCAAAGAGTCTGACAGTGCCATTTTTCTGTCCCCTGCCGTGATTGATAACATGCCGACGGTCCGTATCGCACACTTCATATGCATATTGCCCCGACAATAGATCATAACGTACTGTATTTGAGAGGGTGCGGGGCAGACACTTACCACACATTTACGCCACCGTTGTTTTGTTTGGCTTGTCATGATGGACACAACTTAAATGATTTCTGTCCCTTTGATAGAACGTACACATCTCTGCCGGCCGGCCGGGCGCCCGAGAGCCGGCGGGATGAGACCCATCAAAGGAGGCATATGAAATGCAATCGGGGAAAAACGCTTGTATGAACACGTGGCACCCAAACATCCTCGTTTTAATTTAGTTTTGTTTGCAAATACGAAGTATGGCCAAATAACACGAGGGTTTTTTTAAACGAGGCAAAGCCAAATGTGAAGTGAACGGGGATTGAAAACAATTGGTTCCTGGTGTTGGAATGGGCCCGGCACACTCGCCGTTTGCGTCGCCTGACTCATTTGTCATACGGCCTCATCTGTGTGCAGGCCTACACGTTATCCGTATGTGCAGCTAGATATTTGCTGAGGTGGTGCGAATTAGCGCCTCGCTCCGGAGTATGATGACCGCGGTCCCACTGGGAATCGACCCGGTTCACCTTTCGGGTTTACGAGCCCAGCACCTCAATCAGCCACCTTGATCTCGGTGACCCGCCGAGCAGAGGGAGCTCAATCAAATGATGTTTAACGACCTGTAGTGCGGCACTTGACAGAATTGCGTCCATCTGAGATTTCGCACAAAGAGGGTATCGGAGCACTACCAAGCAAAAGGAATTTTGTGTCTGCTGAGCTACACTATACAGGAAACTGACAAAATATAGGAAACCCTTAAGTAATTGAAGGGTTCCGGTGGCTCTGTTACTGTGGGGTGCATTTTCCTGGCTTGGATTATGTCCACTCAACCCCTTAGAGGGCAAGGTAAACGCCAATAAATACAAAGCCATTCTGAGTGATTGGTTAAGCATGGTTAAGCATGTCTATCCTGATGGGAGTGGTCTCTTCCAGGATGACAATGCCCCCATCCACAGGGTATGAGTGGTCACTGAATGGTTTGATGAGCATGAGAATGATGTATACCATAGCCATCTCAGTCATCAGATCTCAACCCGTCTGAACACGTATGGGACATTCTGGAGCATCACCTGAGACAGTGCTTTCACCAATGATGGAGTGTCTTCTGGAAGAATGGTGTTGCAACCCTCCAATAGAGTTCCAGACACTTGTAGAATATATATCAAGGCACATTGCAGCTGTACTGGTGGCTATTAAGACACTTTATGCTGGTGTTTCCTTATGTTTGGCTTGTTACCTGTACATCTGATCACAAGCGCTATTTGTTTAGCCCTGTTTTAACATTAATGTATTTGCCAGAGCAAACTATCCAGAATATGGCTTAATAATAATATTAATTTCATACGAGTAAAGTTTCATGTAATAACATAGGCATATAATGTCCAGACATAGAGTAAAGGGTTGAAAGCCATGCAGTGTTGTTGTTATTATTATTATTATTTTTATTATTTTTATGTTCCTTAGGCAGTTTTAATCTATTTGCTTCCATGCAATTGTTGTCTTACTGCAACTATGTCCACTGGGCTCACATGACAGCACTCACCAATCCAGGCAGCCCCTGGTCTTCTCCACTTTGGCCTCAGGTCAGCTAAGGACACTTTGTTTTCTGATGTTTTCCACCCAGCGCCTTGAGCCCACTCTTCCCCACTGTTGGTGTAAACGACCCAGCTCAGGTCCGGGCTCCTGTGTGGACCAGCAGACTCCAGCAGTGGCTCCACCAGAACCGGGTCACAGCAGTTCACCCCCACAGCTACCAGCTGCTTCCACCACCTAGCCAGCTGGACAGCTTTTGTACAGCCATGCAGTATTATTAACACAGTTATCCTTGGGAGCAACATACTTATGTCATACTCGTCAATTTTAAATTTGACAAAGTGATTATACGATCTATAGATGCAAGATTACCTTCAATAATGGCGATTGCATGACGGCAAACAATGATCCACAAGTGCAACCTTAACAAAGCATTTGTTACAATACGCTTTACAGCAGACCCCGGCCTGAACCCCCACAAAGGCAAGCCGAGGGCAACAGTGGCAAGGGAAAACTGCCTTAGTGGAACAAATAGCAAAAAACATTTGGAAGAGCCAGACCCAAGAGGGGGAGCCCATCCTCGTCTGGCCGGCTCAGGGTCTTGAGTTTGTAATGACAAACAGCGGTCAATGAGTCAATGTGCAAAACAATTAGGAACTTGATTTAACTCAGTGAAAGGCGGCGGTCCTAGGGCGGGGTATCGGGCTGGAACAGATGGACGGCGGGTTCTGAAGATGGAGCAGGCTCGAGACTCGGGGCAGGCGCTCCAGCGGAGAGAGAGAGGGAGACAGGGAAAAAAATGGCCAATTAGAGAAAAGCAATGCGTGGCAGTAGGGACAGATTAAAGATAGGGGGCAGCGGGTGACCCCGCCAAGAGTTATCGATGGCAGCACAGCTACTAGGGCAGAGAATCTAGTCATGAGAAGGGCTAGAAATAGACCCACCCATCAAGAGTGCGCCTGAGAGAAGTGGGGTCACAGCTGTTCAGCGGTAAGAGTAAGGAAATGTTTCCACTCCACAATACTCTATGGCTACAAGCTTCTCCAGTAGTCTAGTCTATAATTGAGTTATAAGCTTGACTGTAAAGGTGTTTTTTTTGTGTAGCCTTAAATATTGAGACTGTCTGATTCCCTTATGTGTTTTGGTAGGTTGTTGAACAGCAGTGGGGCTCTGTATGAGAAAGCTGTACCGCCTGTGTAATTCTTTGAAATTCTCAGAACTACTAGATAGCCTGCGTCTTGGTGAGGAAGTGACCTTGTAGGCTTTCGAGAGAAAAGCAAGTTATTTAAATACACCGGTGCAAGACCATGCAGGGCTTTGAAAACAGCCTTATCATTAATGGGTAGCCAGTGAAGTGACGCTAGCACTGGGGTAACATGCTCGTGCTTGTTTTTTCTGGGTAAAATACGAGCGGTTGCGTTCCGGACAAGCGGCAGGTTATTTACAGAGGTTTTGGAGCCAGATAAGAGGGCGTTGCAATAATCTAGCCTTGACATGACAAAAGCATGCATCAATTACTCTGCATCCCCAAGTGATGATAAGCACCAGATTTGTTTGCTATATTCCATAAGTGAAACAATGCCACAATGGACATATTTTTAATATGGATGTCGAAAGTAAGATCCGGGTCAGTAGTGGCACCAAGGTCTTTCACAGCCATATTTGGCACAATTAAGCAACCATTTAAAGTATGGTGAGACAAATCGTGGGCGACGTGTGCCTCTGCAGTCTGCCCACAGTACACCGAGGGGCTCGGTCGGTAAAGGCGATTGTCCTTCAGTTGACTTCCCCCCGACCGTCGGCAGGTTTGGCTCGGGCTACTCGGGTCACCACTGAGTTGGATCGGCCCGACTTCATGCCTGGAGCCTAGCAGCTGCTGTTAGTTAGAGACGCACCTCGCCTCCGACTGACACTACTTCACCTGTACTGTTGTGCGCTTTGTAGTGTGGAAGGTAGCCACTGGCTCGGGGGCGAGTGCATTGGAGGAGTGCGCACTCTCTCGCTATAGGGCTCCTTGCGGGAGCGCAGGTGGCTGAGCGGTGACTCCAGCACGGTTGATGGAGGAGTCAATGCATCATTTATTTGAACAATCAGCCCCAGCGTTTATTAGTCCACTGAACACAGAGCTTGCGTGCCAAGAAAATTATTTGTTTGCTTTACCTCTGATTGCAGTAAAAAAAAGTACTAAAAATCAGATGTTTAAGTGGAGCAGTCAAGTGGTTTCGGTGGAACAGAGTCAATGTTTCTCATCTAACATTCATTTTGAAAATATTAATGGCAGTAAAGATTGCCATGAATAGTTGCCAAATACTGATAAAAACTGACGCTTTTATAAACTATGCCAAATTGTTTTATTTTATTTTTTATTAATAATGGGGGTAAGAATAGGATATAAGGATATAAACCTACACGTGTACTTGTTCCATACCTTTAGCCAATAAAGCATATTGAGGAAACGTGTGTAACCCACAATGACAGTATTACAAGAATAACTTCCATGTACATTAGATAAGGCCAATCCAATTATTCCACTCAGATAGGATTGATCTTATTACACATCCCAAATATATACAAATTAACGTATGATTTTTTTCCCTCATTTCTCACAGTTTGTAAATTATTAATCAACAGATCGAGTCTAAATTTTATTTTCTGCTGCCGGGGTTCGAATCCCCGGCCACGTCAGCCCGGGTCTGGCCGCGAGTCCCGTTTGGGGGCAGTGATTGACCGTCCGTCCCAGGGGAGGGGGAGGGAATCCGTCTCGCCGCGCATAAGAGTGGCTCTGTGTGTCACGGTGACCGGGGTCACGGTCGACGGCTTGGCAGGGTTTCGTCTCGGAGTTCTGCTCTTGATTTCACAAGAGATCAAAAAAGTCCCTGTGGTCCACAGAATGTTACTACAATGGTCAGAAGGGAAGTTTCATCTTCTCCTTTTTTCTGTGTCTTAAGCTTAAGGTCTCCTACAGTACCTTACTGGGGGACTTTTGAATAATTAAAAAAATCTTAGATTTTCATCAGATCACATTATTATTCCAGGGCTTATATGGACGGCAGTGTTCGCATAATGGTTAGGGAACTGGGCTTGTAACGCAAAGGTTGCAGGTTTGATTCCAGGTGGGGGCACTGCTGTTGTACCCTTGAGCAAGGTACTTAACCTGGATTGCTTCAGTAAATATCCAGCTGTATAAACGGATTGTATGTGTAGAAATGTGAAACTGTAAGTTGCTCTGGATAAGAACGTTTGCTAAAAGCCTTTAATGTAATGTAATGTCTTATATGTTGATTGCACATTTCTATATACCGACGTGTGTTGTAGCTGGGTGTTCTCTTGGTACCAGTGGCCTCTTAGTGCCGTGTGTCTTTGCGGGGTTGACATGTTAACAGACATAAAGGCGGATTACAGTTTTTCTCTGTTCTGAATTTGATTTCAAGCCCCAACACAAAATGTGAGATCCGACACCAATTTCCCTGCTGGGACGCAGGACTTGATGAGTGCGAAGGCCTTCTTTTCAAAAATCCCATTTAAGGTTTACATACATATTGCTTTCTGCTTTTATTTGTGTTTTAGCCGTGAAAGGGTGAGAACCCTCAATTTAATCAGGTTTTTTTTCTTTTCTGTGAGTTTGCGAGTTTCAAATTCATTTTTGCCTTCCAACTTTGGGCGGCCGTTTTTGATGTCTGATTCATCAAGGAGAAAGATTGGCTTGCATTGCCATAATGGAATGAAAGTAGAATTAAATATTATTTAGGCCTAATGACTTTCCCCTGATGGCTCTACTTCGAGATCAAACAATATTTCTAGCTGATGAGAGTAAGAGTTCCATTACTTGGAGAGTAGGCTGTCTGGTTTTCTCCAGTTTTTTTCCTTACATGGTTCATTAAAGAGGCAAAGAACTGGTTCATCTTTATGTAACACTCTCTCCTACTCCCCACCCTTGGCACTGACCCCAGACCTTTCCCTGGGCATGTTTTACTCTTAGATCTGCTAACTGTCATCTGAGGAAAAGTTTAAATAATGACCAGCATTATCCGTTTATATTCTTCCGTTACTTACTCTCACTTTTTAATTGGCTGGCATTCTCATCAACAGCTCTTCTTCTTTTTTCCCAGCATTTTCTCGACCTGTCACGTCACAAAACTAATTTTGAGCAAGTGAGAAATTAAGATTAATTCCAGTCTGTGGATCCTGAAAAATGAAAAAGTATTTGTGCAAATGTTTGTTGTCTACGTAGCTTAAAGATGGCCCTCTGAATACTGTGTCTCTGAATATTAATCCGGGGTAGACACCCCTAGCTGCGCACGTTCTCAGAAAACACGTGGTGAAGGAGGGGGCGGGGGGGGGTGGAAATGTTGCATTTGAATATGGCACACCGTGCACATGCCATAGTGGTGCCAAAGAAGGGGGCGCGCAGGATGCTACACACTCATCCATCAGAGTACAGCTTTCTCTCTCTCTCGCCCCAAGCCATAACTGATTGATAGCTGCGATATCACCAGAAAGGAGGGGGGCGGGGACAGGAAAATCAAAGGGATATAAAAATAGTCTAAAGATTAGAAATATTCTGTGCTGATTATAAACTCTTGAGATGAAACAAAAGTTTCCCCCCTTCCCCCTTTTCCTTGCACTCCACCAAACAAGCAGCAGGTGTTCGTGACAGGTGTCTGATTGAGCCTCGCAGAAAGACATTGAAATGGCAAACAAATTGGAGGAAGCGATTTCTGCTGGTTTCCGGCAGCGCCGTAGCGGCTGATGGATGCTGTTACCCAGGGATACGGGGGGCTCGGAGAACACAGGTGCCATGAAGGAGGGGAGGGGGTGAAAAGGTTTACGGATTCACAGGATTGTGTGAGAGAATGCTCATGGTTTCATAATATGCCAAGTTCAGGTGGTAGGTAATAACTTGCACTCCTTTTTGATGTGCGTTTCAAAGGATAGAGACAACGGCTTATATGACCCTGAATTAGTATATGTTTTTCCCCTTTCTATTCAGCGCACTCCACTGAATAGCAGGCTTATCATCCTCTGAACCCAGTCACGATATAAACAACAGGTTCAGTAGTGACCAGCACAAACCCGAGAACCAAGGAACACCCATAAAGTGGGAACTGGAGTTTGATTTGTTTATTTAAATCTTTTTTTTTTTTTGTTCAGGCATCCCTTGGGAACCAGCCTACTGGAGCAAAAAAAAACATTTATAGTGTACTGGATTAGCTAGACTGATTACCGACCGCGTTCTACCTGGGCTTCTCTGTGGCGGTGCGGTTTATGAAAAGTGTGACATCCCTTGAGCCTCTTTAGGTTTACAGAAAGCACATAATCTGTGCCGGGTGATGATAAACACATTTAGACGGCCTGTGTCCTTGACTTTTTTTATCAGAATACAATTGTATAAATGAATTACAATTTTATAGGTTGGCATTCTGGGGATACACCTTATGGCAACAGTATAGGACCGTGGCCATGGCAGTTTTGCATTATTTGATTCACTGTAAAGTTTATGTGGGAAGAGTGGCATCATTACTTTTTGTGGCATTTTTTTTCTTTCTTTTTTTTTTTTTTTTGCCTTGAAGTGTTTTGTGTGTTCAATGCAGCCAGTAGGGTAGAGATGCATTTCCTAAAAGGAATGAATGATTAATGGACTATGAATTTTACAAGGTGGCTGGGAGGGGACAGTACTCTTCCCCATATTGAAAGTGACCTTTTCGGTACAAACCATCCCACTGTGCGGTTGGACCAGAACTGCACTTGCTTTCTTCTTGCCGTGACACAGCCACGCTGAGAGGGGTGGAGGGAAAAAAGAGAAAACGATTGTTCAGAAATGATCCGTTGGCTGTGCGGACACATTTGGAAGGAATGAGCTTTTTTCTTCTGTTGAAAGAGGGAGAACAGGAGTGAAAGAGAGGGGGTGAAAGAGAAATAAATGAAGAGAAATTACACTTTAGGGAGGATTATGTATGCGATGTAGAACATCAGCTCAGAACACAGGGTACATGGACCCCCAGGGGGATGCATAAGACACAAGGTATATGAGGAAGGAAGTTTGTGTAAAATGCAAAAAAACATTTGTGCTCTAGCGTTGCCATTTCTCATCGTCTTGGTGATGAAAGTAGCTTAGTAGAAAAATATGAATAAAAATGGCTAAGTCACTAGAGTGGGAATGTGATGTCTCATACAAGATTCAAGGAATACACTGATCAAAAAGACTATCACTTGAGTATACAGTATATATATATATACAATGGGTATAATAAGTATTCACCCCCTTTGGCATTTTTCACATTTTATTTTCTTACTTCATACAATCAAAATGGATTTAATTGGGATTTCATGCCAATGATCAACACAAAATACATTACATTACAGGCATTTAGCAGATGCTCTTATCCAGAGCGACTTACAGTTTTACATTTTTTCTTTACAAACATCCATTTATACAGCTGGATATAAACTTAAGCAATTCAGGTTAAGTACCTTGCTCAAGAGTACAACGGCAGTGTACCTGGGGATTGAACCTGCAACCTTAACGTTACAAGCCCAGTTCCCTAACCATTATACCCTACTACCGCTCTGAGATTGAGATTGGGATCTCTTTTAGATTGAGGTCTGGGCTTTGATTGGGCCACTCCAGGACATAGATATGTTTTGTTTTTAAACCACTCCAGCTTTTGCAGTATGCTGTATGTCATTGTCCTACTGGAATATAAATCTTCTTCCAAGTCCCAGGTCTTTTCAGTACTGCAGCAGGTTTTCCTCCAAGATTTGTTTATATCTTGCTCCATCCATTTTGCCCCCTATTTTGACAAGTTTTCCAGTCCCTGAAGCACAGAAGCATCCCCATAGCATTAGGCTCCCACCACCATGTTTCACAGCAGATTTCTGAAGACCCCGGACTATTGCGGTCCCATGGACAGTTTCTCCCATCTCTGCCATGGAAGACTGTAACTGTCCGAGTTTCCCTAGGCCTCTTGGTGGCCTCCCTAACATATATTTATTTATACATGCACACACATGTTGTCTGAAGGTGACTATGCAGCATTTATTTAATAGCTACTTTTAACCTCCACAGAAGCAGAGTGCTTTCCAAAGCCAAAACAAAGGTGGCAAAATCTGTTGCCAACATCTCCTACTCTGCCGAAATCTCCCGTTTGGGAGTCTGCCTGGCACCCTTGCTTTTCCCCGCCCAGCGGCAAGCCTTCCACTGGGCGAAACGAAAAGAAAACGTGAATCATGAAATTTTATCATGCGCTGAAATCTTAATACCTTTGTAAGTAGGGCCTTTTAAATCTAAAGCGGTTTGTTTAATATTGACTTTGCTCTGTAATCCATTCTCAAATGGTACTGGCTCTCTCTCAATTGAGACATCAGTGGCGTTGTTTTTTTCTCTCTTCTCTTCCTTCCTTGCTCGCTCACTCTCTCTCTCTCTCTCGCCTCTCTCTCCCCCCCCTCCAGTTTTTAATGTCACTGTTTTCCTGGCAGCAATATGACAGCCCATGGTAATGGGATTGAGTGTAAAATTGAATTATGGCATGGGGTAATGCACCAGAATGGCAGGTGTATAGTGGAGTTTGCGTGGGCAGCTTTGATAGGTGGCAGCTGTGAACGCTAGGTTTTTTTTTGTTTATTTCTTGGGACAGTGTCGGTGTGGAGTAGCGCACAGTGGCATACAGCTTTGTATAAGAACCGCGCTTAGTGCAAAGGGCTTACAGGCAAATTGTCTGTTGGCATCCAGCTTTACAACCACACCATTGCATCAAAGAGACTAGTGCTTGATTTAGGGTGCTGACAATCGAGCTGAAGCTAACCCTGACTTCCGTGCATTAATTGGTTCATCTCCTGGATTTCAAAGGGACGTTATGAAATGTTGGAGAAAATGTTATCTTCATGAAGGAATTCAGTGTGATTGAGCAGCTAGAGTCCTTTTGTATAAGAATAAGGAATGAAGCACAACACCCCGCGCGTTCTCAGGATATATATGCACGCCTGGGTGGTAATGCGGCAAGCGGCTGGAAGCCGAGCATATATCAAGAGAACACACGGGTTGGGTGGTTTATCTTGCTTATACCACGGCTACTTGCTTCAAATACATATTAAAATGCAAATGCAGAAAAAAATAAACACATTTTGGTATGTGTAAATCCGCTGAGAAATCTAGTCCTCATTTGCCCAGGTGTAATATGTGATGTAGAATGCGTTACTGGCACAATAAATAGCAGCAATGGGCCGTTTTGTATTCCATTTTGCTATCAACCGGTCTTCGCTCTTAACAGCAAGGATGACTGGCTGTCAGGAGCGAAGACCGGTTGATAGCAAAAAGCCTTTTCGCTTGATTCCAGTTTGGCTAAAAAAGTAGCAATCAAGGCCAAGATAAAAAAAATACATGAATTGGCTAACTGGACAAGCTAGCAAACAAGGTAACGACAGTATTGTAGCTATCTAGCTAGCATTAGCTCTACTCCCAAATTCATTAGCTAGCTAGATTTGTTAACTAAAGTTAGCTGACGCTAACTACTGGGAAGTGAAAACGATTTGCCACGAGGTGTACATAGTATAGCCTACGCATAGTCATTAGCTAGAGACGGGTATTTATCCAAGCTGTGGAATATGTAAACATCGAACAAAAAGTTCAGAAATGTGTGTTATTTCTCTGTTGTAACAATGCTTCTTGGCAATACATTTTATACTGTTGGAAAGCCTGTTTATTTCCCTTTTAAATGGTGCCCCATTTGTAAGGAACATGCATTTCTGGGATGAGCCCATGACAAATTTGCCAAATCTTCTCTGCCAATGCCAAACAGCTTATTCTGCTGTTGCTATTGACTCTTGTTTGGTGTTGTTTGGTGGATTGTATGATTCAAGTCTATCAGTAACAAGGAAGAAACAAGACATATTGGCAATTTTACAATTTATTCATTTAACAAACAGTCAGGAGCCTCAGTAGCGTGTGGAAGAACCATACACAGCCACAACAGCCTGGCACCTCCTCCTCATGCTGGTCACCAGCATGGTCACACACTGCTGTGGGATGGCATTCCACTCCTCAACCAGGATTTGTCGCAAGTCAGCTAACGTGGTTGTGTTGGTCACTCTAGCACAAACAGCACGCCCAAGCTGATCCCACAAGTGTTCAGTTGGGTTGAGGTCAGGGCTGTTGGCAGGCCATTCCATTCTCTCTACTCCCAAATTCTGGAGGTAGTCTGATAAACCCAGCTCTGTGAGTTCGGTCCCAGACTGTGGAGATATGGGATTGCCACTGGTTGCAGAATCTCATCTCGATATCTCTCTGCATTGAGATTGCCTCCAATGATGACAAGCCTCATTTTTCCAGTGATGGAGATGCCGCCCCACACCATCACACTGCCTCCACCAAAAGGTGTTACTCAGCAATCAGCATAGTGTTCTCCCTGTCTTCTCCACACTTTGACCCTACGATCCAACTTCCGTAAGCAGAATCTGGACTCATCACTGAACATAACGTTCCTCCACATGTTCAGGTTCCAGTGCAGGTGTTGCCGACACCAGTGCAAACGGGCCTGATGGTGAAAGGCAGTCATGGCAGGCCTCCTGGCAGCCCTATGAGCCCGGAGATTGGCTGCATGCAGTCTGTTCCGGATTGTCTGGGCACGGGCCTTATCGAGATCAGACAAACGTGGCATGCCGATTCTTGGAGCAGACACCAATTGACCACTGTAGCAGGGCCCATGCTCACAGGTGCTGCCAATCAGGCACCTGATTGTCAGCACCTGGGGGTACCGGAAGCTCAAAACAAGAGTCAATAGCAACAGCAGAATAAGCTGTTTGGCATTGGCAGAGAAGATTTGGCAAATCTTTCATGGGCGCAACCCACATACTCAGCTGTGCTGCTCATCCCACAAATGCATGTTCCTTACAGATGGGGCACCATTTAAAAGGGAAATAAACTTTTTTTCCAACGGTATACAATTTATTGCCAAGAAGCATTGTTACAACAGAGAAATAATCTACCAAACACAAATTTCCGAACTTTTTGTTCAATGATTATAATACTACAGGGAGTAGACAAAAAAATGGAAACCCCAAACAATATAATTATTAATATTTATAAACCAATAAGGAGTTGGGATGCCTTTTGCCTTCAGAACAGCTTCAATCCTTGGAATTCTGTTCTACAAGTTTTAAACTGTTTTTAGTGGGATATTGAACCATTCTTCAAGAAGGAAAGCCTCTAGTTCTTTGAAAGATGAAAGCGATGGAAATACACTCCACCCTCTATGTTCCAGAACTTCCCATAAAGGTTTAGATCTGGTGATTGGGGAGACCATGGATGGTGTTTGACTTCATCCTGGTGTTCATGAAACTACTCTTGAATCCATTTAGCAGTGTATATGGGGATTATCATCTTGGAATATGAGAATATCTTGAGGTAACCTGAGGTAACCTGGTTTCCTAAAATGGCTTCATATTCCTTGGCCGTAATTCTGCCATGCAGAGTAATAATTGGACCCAATGACTTTCACGAGATTGCCTGTCCATACCATAATAGATTCACCACCATGTTTAACAGTTGGATCGGGCAATGTGGGTTGAAGGCTTCTTTTGTCTCCAACCATAAACCCATTCAGATGTAGGAAAAAAGAGTAAAAGATGACTCATCAGACTATATTACTTTCTTCTACTGCTCAGAAATCTAGGTTTTTTGCTCATTACACCAGGTTATGTGTTGTTTCATATTGGCCTTGGTTACAAGGGGTTTCCGAATGGCTGCCTTATCATAACATACATAAATATTAGCTTTGCGAAGCTCATGACATACAGTTTTTGTTCAGACTGGGTCAAGGAGGTGTTTTTAGCAATTGTCCTGTTAAATGTCCCGTCTATTCCTATTGGATGAGCTTTGACTTGTGACCACTGTTCCTCTTTCCTGATGCAGTTTTTCCTTTTTTGGTGTATGCTGTCATGATTTTTTAAACCGTTCCTTTTGACACAATAGATCATTTTGCCGTTCCTGTGACCGACGCACCTGAAATTCAGGTATCAACTATTTCACCCCTCTATTTGAAATCTGTTCGATCTCTCATGTTGCTTTATAAGCTCACATATTGAAGTGTTGATTTTGATAAACATCTTCTATAACAGAAACCTATTTGTAATTAGTACTTGCAATAATATGAAACGCACATGTAGTCTCCTTTTTAATTGCAATTTAGTTGCTTCAAAATGAGTAATTTTATATTTGGTGTTTCCATTATTTTGTCTACCCCCTGTATGTATGGATTTGGCCTCAAACATTATAGAACAGAAATGTTACCTCAGGAACTCGGGTCACACTGTTACATTTCTGCCCAGTTCTGAACCATGCTGCTTTTAGAGGGAATGGCTTTGCTTGGAGGCACTATTTAGCTGAGATTTGATTGTGGTAATTCAAATGTCAAGGTAATTCAGAATAATAAGGAAATGCTTAGCACATAACTGGTTTTGTTTGTAGTCCTGTTGTTAGAATACTCCACACACTGGTAATTGCACACTTTCCCTTATTTATAATGAAGAAAATTATAAATAAGGGATCTGCTGTGGCAGTAATGAAGTAAGTTGTTTGGGGTCCATTTGCGCACAACGGTATTGTTTACACTGATGCAAGGCTGTTTTCAGGGTGGAATGTTGCACTCTTGTTTTTCTTGAGAGGCATTTGCTCCTAGCTCAACCAATGAGATCTTACCTAATTTTATGGGCACAACACTGCAGACTGCATGAAAAACCATGCAACATTTTCCTCATAACCGTTCCTTTGTAGGTAATGTCAGTCATCTTAAGACAGTTACTTTAAATCAGGAATTTAAGTTACTTTCAGGGACTTAAATCTTTGGACTCAACCTTTGGTTCATTATAACGATTCATTCACTGATATGTTCACAGATTCCTTCAGTACTACTTCCAGTTAGTCTTTCGTTCGCAAACGACTCATTGGACTCATGTAGTCTGCATTTGTTCAGTGACAGCTTGCGGCAGCAACGTCTGATGTACTACAAGCTAGCTGATGTGCACCAATGTTAAAATAAGTTTGACCCCCCATTCCTCACTTTAAGTCAATTATGGTATGTTTATACTAGTGGTGGGACTCGATTAAAAAAATTAATCTAATTAATTAGAGGCTTTGTAATTAATTAATCGAAATTAATCGCATTTTAATCGCATATCAATATTTGACACGAGAAGCAACATTTTTCAATTCAAATGGATTTTGGTATACGAGTGAATCAATGAATAGACATATACATAAGTTTAAGCAGCAAAATCTTGTTTATTTTAGCTACTACACAGACCAGTGCAATTTTTAACAAAGTGCAGCAATTTTAGGAATATGATAGTGCAAAGGACCTTTGGAAGAAGCTGCTGGATTCTTTTCGAAATTGTCTTTCTGCATGGCAGTTCATAAATTGTGTCAGACGACGCAATCTGTAGCACCTTTTCTAGCCCCTTATCTTCGACCACCGAAAGTGGTCTACAGTCCACGGCAATCCAGTGAGCCAGTGAGTTGGTTACTTTGTTAGACGTGGTCTTACTCATCTTGGCTCTGAACCCCGTCATCTGGTCGAGTGTGGTTTGGCGACTCTGCTTGCTCGTACTAGGACTAACGTTAACCTGATCAGCGTTAGCTCTGGCTTCCACGCTAGCTGCAACATGTTTAGCATTGAGAAACGTTCCGTGGTGTCTGGAGTGCAAAAATATAGTGCGATTAAAATGCGTAAATTTTTTAACGCGTTATTTTTTCTGTAATTAATTAATCGAAATTAACGCGTTAAAGTCCCAGCCCTAGTTTATACACATTTGTTTCAAAATAATTACCATGATTTCATTTGCTAGTGCCTGACAACAATAGCATGTTACTGAGACTAGTAGCCGACGTAACTCCCTTGGCAAAATAACACGTTTTGGCTCAATTGAAAGTGAAGTTATCCTCAATCATTGCTGATTATTTATTTCTATTATATTTTGTTGTAAATGGGAGCATTGCATTTCCAAAATTTACCCGGTACAATGTATCATTGCTTTCTTTATTATTAAATATCAGTAATACTTCTCATTCCATTGGATTATTTTTATTTAATTCAAAAGTGTCAGGAATTAAACAGTGTCAGGTACATTGAGGCAACAATAGAATCATTATAAATATGAATAAATATGCCAGTATGCAAAATACAAAGAACATCCCTCCATCAAAAAATCATAAATGGATTGGATATTTAATTTACAATATAAAAGTATATTGTTGTATTATAAATTACAAAATTTAAATCTACATTATAAATATGCTGTCAAACCATATTTTGTCAGTTTGACCTGATGAAAACACCTATACATCTTTTCACATGTAAAAAGGATGTCTGCATGTTGTACAACTTCAAAATTCTGCAGCAGCAGTTTTGGGCACTGCGGTGCATTGAAATTGGAGCGAACAGCCCAATTTCGTCACACGTTCGCGAATAACTCGACCGGTTCCTTCAGCTCTTTCAGTTCGTTCACTGGTCGTGGAGTCGTTCGCAAATGATGTCACCAGTTCATTCAGTTCCCTCGTTTTGTTCAGTTGTGAACTGGATACACTGATTCGTTCACTGATGTGTCCTCGTCCGGGCACATCGACAGTGAACTTCTTGATACACGCAGCCTGCCCCGCTCAAGGGTATCGATCACTGTCTTAACTGTTTCTGTTGACTCCCATTAGAAATATTAAAAGAGAAGCTGCCTACTGGCAGTCACAGGCAAAGAGAGAGTGGGAAGAATCCAATGAACGAATTGTTTCACGGAGGTGATGCAGTTCATTTTGGTCACCTAAAAAAGAGTCATTCAAAAAGAACAAATTGTTCGCGAATGACCCATCACTATTTTAAATAAGAAATGACGATTGATACCTCCAGCCCGAAGTAGCCTTGCCCTGGACCGTTGCATCACAGGTGCTTCTATGAATAACTTGATTCCGGAAGGCAAGTTTTCGTTATTTTTCCTGGAAATTTCAGTTCTTGGTTCTTTTTCCTGTTGCGGTCCCCCCCACTGGTGGCGGCAGCCCTCAGAAGTCCATTTTGGACCCTGCGTGTAGCTCAAGCCGAAGCCCGCCTGCAAGCGATGACTGACGGCTCCCGCAGGAGCAGCTGCCCAATTTCCCTTCCCCCCACAGTGAGGGATTTGCAGCAGTGGAGACCTTTGAAAAGCTCAAAGCCTCCGGGAGGATTTTGTGTAGTCCCCTCAGACTTCTTCAAGGATAGGAGCGCTACTCATGCATTCAAAGTCCTCTGGGGCTTATTCAGAGGACACTACGCTTTTCATTGCTTTTATCAAGGTGGAAGAAAAATTAACACTACTGTGTGTCACACTGGGTTTTTTCTTGAAGGAAATATGGCAAAAGGGGGGGGGGTTGTTTTATCTTGCCCCCTCTCTCACCGAAATGATGTCGCTAATTAGTTATTTTCCCTTAAATCCCTTGAGATGATCATCGGTCGCCATGAAATATTTTGTTCCGTCTGCTCACAATTGTACAAACGAGCTATGTCCTTCCTCACGTCACTTTGTTCGCGCACTAAGAGAGCATCGCATGTCGCATGATGGGAGAGAATTAAGCGATGGTTTTTGAGACTTCGCTAAATGCTGTTTGGAGGCCATGATTGAGTGTTTCAGCAAATTACACCATATTTCTTAGGTGGGCAGAGGATTTCCTTGACATGCACTTTTGTGACATACCTCGCATGTGGAACAGTAGGAGTGTGAACCTTTTGGTTTAACAGCAATGCAATACACATCGAGCTACATGGTTGCTGGTGCGATACAAGGATGACATTGGTTCGCTTGGAGCGACACAGCGAGATACGATTCAATATATTTGAAATCAATACAGTTGCGTCTTTAAGCCAAAAATGCAGTCTGTGTGAAATAAATACCTGGAATAGTGCAGGATTCCTCCAAGGCTATCTTGTTAGTTGTAAAACAACTATGGACATGCACATGCAAATATGTTAACACAGTGACTCTATGGAAAATATATGTCAGTTTTGTCATTTACTTTGGTCATATATGGACAAAGTCGCAGCTTGGTTCAAAACTTTACATTGAACTGCAGTTTGCACAGTCTCAATCTTCTCCGCTGTCAGCCATGTCAGCATATCTTCTCTGAATTTGGCGCGTGTTGTAGAGTTAACGTTGCAGAATGAACGTCGTGTGAGAAGGAGCACGAGTTGTCAGAATGCTGTGTGTTTGGGAGATCCTGTGAGTCTTAAGGCCTAGCGCAGCCTATGTAACATGGTGTCCTTAAACTTCTGTACACTAGTAGGCATCAATGTATTGAACAAGATTGATAACGTTTTCATGAAAGCAGGGAAACTCCTGTACCTTCAAATTTCTTCAACCAATCTTTCCTGAAGCTGGTTCATTTTATACTGAATCGTTGAATCGTTACACCCTTAAAGAACCGAATTGTACATATTACAGTAGTCATTAACCGCATTCATGGTTTAGCATTTTTAGTGTGCGCAATACCTGAAAGCCTTTTTATTAAGTGTATTCATTCAGGGTATACCCCCTTTTCATTGGGGGCCATTACAATAATCATCCAATGTGTGCTGAGAAGCCACAAAGTTGTCCTTGTCTTGTGAACTACAGTGCACACACACACACATTTGCAATTCTTCATTTTTGTGTGTGTGTGTGTGTGTGTGTGTGTAGGGGGGGTGAACTTTTTTTGTACTGTACAGGAATGCACGCTTATGGCTGACTGCGTCAGTCTTTCCTGCTCATCCGTACTCTGCAGATTTAATTACACGCTCTCTGGGCACATATAAAAAAAGAGAGGCTGAAAAACTGGGAGAGGTTGAGAGAGGGGGGGAGAGAGGCAGGCAGAGAGTCTTTGGTCCCTAGAGTCATGTATTTATGTTGGGAAAATCAGTTCAGTGGAGTGCTTCTGTAATGGCACCCTCCTGTATAATCATCCGCAATGACCCCCCCAAACGACGGGATTAGGCCGGGGCTGTCTGGAGCACAAATAATGGGCCCCAGCGCAGTAGGGCTCTCACCCCCGTCATCCGGTTGACACAGCACAAACAGGTCCTGGGAACAGAGAGCACCGCACTGTAAAATGATTCCCCAAACACCCCCCACCCCACCCCACCGATCCGCCTGAGCGTTCTTTGTAGTTTCAATGAAACTAACTGCTACAGACCGCACTCTATTAGGGCTTTACACCTGAGCTGTCAGCAATGTAATGGTGCGATGATGTGACGTTAGCGTGCAAGCCTCACGGCTTGCTTTTTGGGGGTCTCGGGCTGGGTTTTCTTTTGTTAATCGTTCTGTGACCATGTACTTGTAAAAGGCGCGACATTGATTTGACTTGATTTGTATGGAGCAATGTTTGGGCCAGCGCAAATTGAATTTGAATTGAATCGTGTGTCTTGAATTGAATAATTGTGTACAAAAAATCTACAAAAATCTGTATTTCGCAATACGAAATTGAAAACAGTGTTTTCATTTAATTGAATCGTTATTACATTAAACGTTCAAAATTTCTGATTCAATAAATATTCAAATACATTTCAGTGGAAAAAAACTATCTGACGAGGCTCCATGTTTCGCGTGGTTTATGAAGAAGTCGCTTTAATAGTAGACCCCCAGTCACTTCCTGCGTAGCGATTTGTGCCTCTGCAGTTTCTGTAACCGTATTAGTGAAATGGGCACGTGCTAGCATTCAGTTGAGGAATATTCAATATGCGCAATGGTTTAATTAAGTAAAAAGCCTGACATGAAATCAAGTAGCAGAGTTGGTAGCATTGTGTTGTCTCTCTGCAACCGTCCATTAGTGCGTCTCCCTCAGATATTGGAAAACTGCTCGGCATAACAAGTCCCTGTATTAGGGGGGAGGAAAGGTAAATAAATAAAGAACTTCATATTGAGGAGGGATTGCAAATTGATGAATAGCCGGTTAATCTGCGCCATTTTAAACCCAGTGGATTAGCACATTTTATATATGCTGCTGGAAGGAATTATTTTAAGGACTCCCCACAGAGTTAAGACCTTGGTCTATTCTTTAACAGAAAAAAAACATATTTACTGGATGCCGCAACAATATCCAATTCTCGCCATGCGTGAACCCAACAAAGGTACACCCTTAATCCGCCTCTCTATATGACACTTTCATCAAACCGTGTGTTAAGACACAACCAAACATACATTTAAAGACAACAAATGTATATATAATTCATAGCGATTTGATTTGGTTGTGATGCTAGAATTTGAGTAATTTGCGTTGGAGATTTTTTTATCATGCAGTTCATACTCTGGTTGCATCAAGCGATCGGTTTACGTAACATAACATATGCCATTTAGCAGACCCTTTTATCCAAAGCGATTTACAGTAGTACATGTATATGTGGTCCCAATGGGAACAGTTTAACATTCTAATTGCAGCGATACGGGCTTAAAATGCGAATCCCATAGACAAATTTATTTACAATGCTTAGCCTAATTTATTAAGTAATCTTAACGCTTTTAGTGTTTTATTTCCCTGATTACTTGACCTATTTCATATGTGGGGGAAAGGTCATTTGTCCAATTTGTGCATTTCCGTTTGAACTATTGTAGGGAGAACGCATTGTTATGCAAGCGACACTGGATAATTACGTCGCTAGAGGTGCACCGATCTGGGTTCTTATGGACAATACCCATTGCGGATTTTTTTAACAAGGTAAAATGAGCACTCACGTGTATCTTATGTTTATGTGGGTACACGTATTGATATGATACAAACCATGGACTTTTTGGCTAAAATGGTCCGATTTTGGCTCACGGCCAATCGATTGGTGCACCCCTACACATTGGATATATGGGGGAGGGATATACATGATTCAGGATTGCACCATTACTGCTGCTGTTTGAAAACTCCTCTCCCAGTAATAGAATGTCAGTCATGCACTAAACGGGTAAATAAAATATCACAATTGATTTGATCACATAGATGTCCCCGTTGTAGACATTTTAACATAACATTTGATCAATTTGCTTGTCATTTACAAGTTATTACAAATGACACATAGGCCTATCTGTGTTACTGCGCACTTTGATTTGAAACAAATATCTGAATTGGAATCGGCATCTGCCTAGAATGTCTGTCGGTACACCCCTATTTCATGATCTGTGTTATGCACTCCTTGGTCTGCACTTGGCCATTATTACCATAGGCCTCTTGCAGTGGATTATAAGCAGTTCCAAATTATTCCATTCTTTCCCCTGGTGTATGTAGTGAATATTACTGTGTTACGGTTTCTAGGTACTGTACTGAAACGAGCCCGTGATTATTTTTAATAGTGTAAATGCTTTCAGCATGAACGACATAAGCCCTTTGGTATACACTATCCTTGTCTGCCCCCCCCATGACTATGCTGACCTTTACATTTGCGATAATGGCAGAAGGTGTTTTAGTTCCTCTCCTGGGTTTGACGGAACACATACCAGAGTGTGGGCTCTCTAGTCCGTATTGAGTCCATTGTTCTGAGAGAAATATTGATTTTTTTGGTGAATGCTTTAAGTCTCTGGAGGTTCTTTGCTAGCTGAAGGACTCATCTTTTTTTTCAAAAGAAGAAGAAAAGAAATACAGCAAAAAAAAAAGAACACAATAAAATTCTCTCTGGTGCCTACGTTTATCTGTGAGGGTTTTTTTTTCTTTTCGTTTTTTTCTTAATCGAAGAATAATTCTGTGGCAATCGATATGCTTTGTCTTCCATGAATTGATTTTATGTTACGGGGCTGTAAACATGGAAATTGCCTTATTGTATAGTAGGTGGAAGTGGGGGGGTGGGTGTTTAAAATGTCCTGGCTTGTTGGGTTTTTTTCCACACACGTGGTTCAATGGGTCCTAAAATCCTGAAGTATGAAAATATACTTCAACTTCCTGTTTTGAAATAAGGTGAAGCAGCAACTTGGTGTTGGGTTGGTGTAAGATTTGAAGATTTGCTGTAGATGCATGTCTGTCAAATTTTTCCCCCTCCTGTTTTGGAGCCTCTGGGTGTCCATTACCGCAAATCCATTCTCCTCATACAAAATTCATGCAGCTGTTCCCACCCTGAACCACCCAAGTGGTTACCCAGCTGTTCCGATGCCAAGTCGCATCCCGCACTCCTGCATTCTTATAATGTCCACGCTATCGCAACGCAGCCCAGCGTTCATTGCGATTGGTTCTTTAGGCCCTTCCTGTCCGTATTAAAACATATTGTAGAGGTGCCGTCTTTGTCGGTATTCGGTCAGACATAGAGCGCCTCTCTTTTGGTTTTAACACTGAGTGACAGTCTTAAGTTTGGCGGTCACTGAAGGGAATGAAAAATTTGGTGACAAAAGAAGTGGACGCTCATGTTCATTTGTCCGCGTTAAGGGTAAAGGGTGTTGCCGTTATTTTTAATCTTTAAATGGAAATCTTTTGTAAGCATTTGTTATTGTGTTACACTATTTAGTTGCAAGCCACCCTTGTTTTCAAGCTCCATCCGGGATTTGAACCTAGAACCCCCTGTCCCTTACCCACTACACAGGCACTTACAGTAGCAAGGGGTTAGTTTGAATAGATGGCACAGAAAAAATAGCCTTTTTGACCAAGGCATTTTTTTTTCAAGTATGTAAAAACAAAATATGGATTATTGGTTATACTCATAGAAAAAAATTAAATGCAAGGTCCCAAGCCTTCAGTCCTGGATTTGAACAACAACATCGTGTCCTGTTTTTGAAAGCGAGCGTTAAGGGGATGTGATGCCTTGCTGTTTGGAAAATGAGAATGGTGGAAAGTGGCGGTCTGGGCTGCGTGCGGTGGCAGCACAACGCGTGCTCTGGCCCTTCCGTCGGATCTGGCCCAACCGTTTAATGGAAGCGCAGCAGGTCACGCGCGATCTGAAGCACGGCGCGGCGGCCTCAGCCCTCCGTCCCGCTGCCGCCCAGGCCACGGACAGAAGCCCCGTCATTACAGCTGTGTGACCGCGCCAAGATGATCCCGCTGTGTGCTTGCGTGTGTGCGTGCGTGCGCGTGCTGGAAAAGGACTCCCTGACCTCTGGAAAAAGTGAGTTCAACACAACTCAAAGCAGACACAAAGGCTTAGGGCTACTTTATTCATCTATGTATGCAGTATATGGCCAGCTATCTGCCTGCAGGCAGCTCACACTCAGGGCTAGTTGTCCACAAATTCATGAATTCTTTGGTAATCTGTAAATACCTCATATTTGGAGGCTTTAGAGGTCTCTGTAATGAATGCGCTTGGAGTGCATGCACACGCACGAGAACACAATAAACACATCTGGCCCATTTTACCTTTCTGTCTTTTGTGAAGTAGGCTATATTACCAGCTTTCCTTGTTCTCCTTTATCAGGTTATGCTCAAATTAGGCCAGCGAGCCACCGGACGTATAGACCGTTCTGCACCATTGTGATCAAATGATAAAATCCCCCATTAATTTTAAAACCGAAAGGAGAAGCGGCTCTCGTAACCATTGCCTTACAAAAATTGACCGTTCATTTAATATTTCTAACAAGCTGTGAAATGAGTTTCCAACGCGAGCGCTGTTTTGGAATGCTTTTAAAGGGAAGTAACGGGAGAGCCCGGCACAAGGAAAAGCAAATAGGGTGACAAGGAAATTGTCAGAACGTAATGGCCTCTTTCATTTCACACAGCGGTTCAGGAAATGTTGCACGTTAAGAGCTCTTTCCCAGTGCGTGGCGCAGACAACGCGCCTTTGTACTTTGATCATTGGAGAGGGGTGGGCAGCCTGCAGCTGTAAGGTTTTTGGAATACATGGACGCTTTGTTATATTTGTGTAGGTCTTATCGTCTAAGAACACGATGACACCCATCACTGTAAAATGAGCTCTGGCCTATGAGAAAGAGCCCAAGGTGATGTTTTCTTCCCTGGAAGGATGAACGCTAACTTTTTCTTCCTCCGGCTTTTCTTGCTCGGCGTGGATCCTCCGTCCGGTCTCTTCACCTGCGAGCGCGAGCCAGTGCAGAGTTCACTGCCGTTACAGATAGTGGGGCCGTATTATTTGTTTTATTGGGCAGTGATGTCGGGTTTACGGTTCGATTTGGGCAGTTTGGCTGCCTCCCTCCCTCTCAAGTGCATGGGGAACAGACCGCTGCCAATGGGTGACCTTGTTCCTCGGGCACCACGCGGCGCCGAAACGAGCCCGTCGATATTGACTGTGTTAAATGGCGTCAGCGGGGTCCGGGGATAAATCCTGCCTTAATGGGGTTGAGACACGGGAGCATATGGAGGGCTCCGCGCGCTTCCATTCGCTGGGCTGACAGGGACCCGGAATGGGAGGAGCGTCGCTCCACAGGCTTTTATAAATGATGGTGCCGTTCCCTTTGCGGCAGAGGTTTGCCTTCTCTGCCCGTGTCTGCGTGAGGGGAAGCCGAAGCAGAGTGCCCAGGCAGCAGTCCGAACCACACAGAGGAGCGCCGTGCTCCTGTACTGCATTTTTGCTCCAAGTTATGGAGCTGAACAACCCAAATTGTTCACAACCATGACTTTATATTGTTATAATGCTAGCTTTGTTTACTTTTCACTTAGAAATTTTGCAGATGCTCTTATCCAGAGCAACTTGCTTCATTGAAATTGTGTGTGTGTCTCTGTGTGCTTGTGTCCATGGTGTATACATCTCAACCTCAACTCAGTCTATATGTAACAAATGGAGTGTGAAATATTAATGGCAGGTACAAAAATGCTGATGTCTTACTGGCAGGCAGTATACATGTTCATGTCCTGCTGAAATTCTGACTCAAGTTGTTTATCAAAGTCAACGCTGTACTGTTGGCACAGCTAGATAAATCATACCCTTGGATAATAATATCAATAATATGAAATAACTAAATATGTGTCATGTACAGTACCCTTGGCGTATCAACACCGAGCTGTTTACATAATACAAAAAGGAAAATCATAGCCCAAGTTGGTCGCTGCCTTGATTTATATTTTTACATTTTGTCTGATACTACCCGTATGTCGTATATTGTATACATACAGTGATGCTTGAAAGTTTGTGAACCTCTTTTGCAATCATAGAAATCTAGAGTTTTTACCACAAATTCCTTATTTAATCAGAACCAGTCTTTTCGTAACTGAAATGACGGGTCTTTACACATTTCATATATTTCTAGAGGAAATTGTGCATATAGTAAAAATATGGAACAAATCATTACTGAAGGTGTAAAAATAAGTGAAATTCCTGTTGCCTTAGTTAAATCAAGTAGGTAAGTAGAATCATTTCATTTTAGGAAAGAGTTTGGGTGGCACTTATAAATACAGGTAAGAAACCTGGTCAGTTCGGTGACAGGATTTAAGGAGACCTCAGAGGACCTCAGGAATAGAATAGAGAGTAATGAGTGCCCATCAGTCTGGAAAAGGATATAAAATCATATCAAAAAGACTTGGGCTCCATCAATCCACTGTGAGACAAGTAATATACAAATAGAGAGCGTTTAACATGACAGCGACTTATAAAATATCACCAAGAACCACAAGAAAAATAATCAATCGAATAAAAAGGAATGCGAGAATAACATCCAGAGATCTACAAGCCTCCTTTCCTACATCATGTTATTGCGCATCCATCAACAATATGAAGAACACTGTATAGAACTGCCATGCAAGGGTAGCCAGGAAGAAGCCTCTGCTGTCTAAAAAAAACCAAGCTGCCCATCCTAAGTTTGCCAGAGACCACCTGGACAAACTTAAAGGTTTCTGGGAGTCTGTTCTCTGGACGGATGAGTCCAAAATTGACCTTTTTGGTCACAATCAAAAATGCCATGTCTGGCGAAAACCCAACACTGCCCATCACCAAAGTAACCTTATCCCTATGGTCAAGCATGGTGGTGGGAGTGTCATGATCTGGGGCTGCTTTTCTTACTCTGGGCCTGGACGACTCAACATCATTAAGGGAACCACGATTTCTGAGGGATATCAGAATTCTTTAACAGAACATCAGGCCATCAGTCCGAGAGCTAAAACTAGGTAAAAAATAGGTTTTCCAACAAGACAATGATCCGAAGCATTCAAGTAAATCTACCAAATAATGGCTCAGGAGAAATAAGTTTTGTGTTTTGGATTGGCTAAGTCAAAGTCCTAGCATTCAAGCAAATCTACCAAAGAATGGCTCAGGAGAAAGAAGTTTTGTGTTTTGGATAGGCTAAATTAAAGTCCTGACCTAAATCCAATTGAGATGCTGTGGCAGGACCTAAAGTGGGTTGTTCATGCCAGACAGCCCTCAAACCTCACTGAGTTGGCTGGGTTCTGTAAGGAGGAGTGGGCGAGAATCCCTCACAGAGTCTGTTCAGTGCCAGAGTCTGTACAGTGGCTATAGGAGATGTTTGCTTCAAGTCATTGTTGCTAAAGGAGGTGCCACAAGTTATTGATTGAAGGGGTTCACACAAGGATATCTGAGTTTTTTGTTAAATAAACCAGTTTTGTTAAATTAACAATGCAAATATATCATATTTGTGTGTGTCCTTTATTTGGGATATCTTTGTTAAGAATTGAGGTTTAGATAAAGATTTCATAAGGTTATTATTCTATAATATATGAAAATAATGACCACCCCCTGCAGGGTTCACAAACCTTTAAGCACCACTGTATATATAATTTTCCAGATACTGTGTAATGGCAATTCTTTATTAACGTTAGGCACTCATATGCCTAATTTGCCTGCCGGTTGCTTCTTTAAGATTTAATCAAGACAGGAATACTTTCATAACCCTGTAACGGGGGGACATTGGAAATTGGTTCATATGGAAATGAGTGTAATCTTCAATCATTTATTCCTCCGCACGTTCATTCGAGAGACATGCTGGCCCCTGTGATGCCAGCGCCACGCCGGCCGTCCAGCCGGATCCCGAGCCATAATGGAATGGTTTCCCGCCGAGACGGGGCCTCTGCTGAAGCCGGTGGGTCTCGGTGGGACCCCTCCCCCCGATAATGAAGCGCCCCAGGAGCCCTCTGCCGCCCCGACTCCTCCCAGGCACCGATCGAAGGCGAGGCAGGGAGGGGAGCGGATGAGGGTGCTACAGGGATTCGTTTCCCCCCACCACCACCCCCCCCCGCAGAGGAGAAGTGGCGGGAGGAGGCCACACTCAAATTGGCTCTCGGGGAGATGCCGGGGAGCAGGGCTCCGCGGGGCAGTTCAACACAGTAAACTGCACCTGCGGGGGCAAAGAAGGGGGAAATAAACCCATCTTATCCTCCCCCTTTAATTCACTGTAGCAGCTTCATCTCCTGACCTAAACTAAGTACTTTGGTTTAGCAGGACCATGCCCAGCATCTCTGGGTTTTATATTTTTTATTTAACTAATGTGCTCCAGGGTTAATTATACACATCATGTAGTGATAAAACTGCGTTTTTGCACTGTTCCATTTCAGTGGACGTTGTAATGATGATGATTCATACTATTGTTATGACATTATTCATCATATTCAATATTGAGTAGTGTATTCGGTATTCTCTATTTCTGTTGATAAAAATAAGGAAAAAATTGACTGCTGTTAATATTCACAATACTTGTTGTTGACAGTGATGTTATACTTTTTTTTTCTTTTTGGCTAATGATATTGTTACCAGTAAAGCCTTTGGTGCCAGTGCCCCAGCACTTGATTTTGTGCTTTTGTACCCTGCGTGCACAGTGTGGGCTCTGTGCAGAAACTCACGGTGAAGTGCTCTTCTGCTGATGTGAATGTAAAGGGAGCCAGAAGCATTCATTAATGCAGCTCAGGCACACTGACCACCCCCCGCTCCCCCACCTTCCCAGTTAATGTTCCTCTCCAAAGCAGGGAGCACCTTTCATTTGAAATGACTCATGTTTAATGTATTTCTGTGGCTGGAGCGTTTAACCTCACCTTGGGGGTAGAGTGCGGCGATCGGTGGAGACATTGGGGCACGCTGGGGAGGTGGCCCGGGCAGGACTGTGGGGACGGCAAGTTATTCTTCCCCATCTGGCATTTACTTAACATGGCCGCTGCTCTCCGGGGCCCCGTGTTCCGGCAGTCTGATTTTCAGGGTGGCCCCGGGCCCCCCCAAGGCCTCAACCACTTTTGTGGCATCACCTCGGGGCCCTGATGTGAATCTTTAGCAGGGGGGAAGCTGGCTTTGATTCACTAAGTGCATCATTGAGTTCCCAGCCCTCTACCTCTCTGTGTGCATGTGTGCACTGCATATTATTCTATTTAGCCGTTTATTTATTTTATTGTATTCTTTATTTCTGCAATTTAGCGGAAAGGTTTCACTGGTAAGTTCATGATGTACTAGGGCCGAGGCTGAGGAGTGTTGCTTTTTATTTAAAAGCAAAGCATTTAGAGAGCTTTGTGTTACTACTACATTCAGGTTCTGCACTTTGTTAAAATTCTGTTGCTTCCCATATGGTAAGGTTCAAGTAATTTACAGGTTAGGACTCATACACAATTTTAACTTCTGTACAAACCAAATTTTCATGACCGTTGTGCTTTTGTCTGCATGACAGACACGCAACTACATACAGTATTTTCCAGCTTGTTTAAATAGTCCCTCTTTAATATTCCTTTTTTGTGGCCCCCCGGGTGGCGCAACCGCTTAAGGCACTATCCTGGAGTTCAGGTTTCCCACTGCAGCCGGGGTTCGATTCCCTGGCTGTGCCCCAGCTAGCCGGGAGGCTCGTTTGGAGGCGGCGATTTGCTGTCCGCCCCAGGGGGAGGGGGTAGGGAAGCCGGCGTGAACCTGCCGCAGGCACAGAAAGCTTCTCTGGAAGTATTGGAATCACGGTTGGCACTTGGGCGAGTTCCATCTCGAAGGAGGCGGTTCACAGTAATTTGAAGAGATGGGGCAGTGTGAGATGGGTCAGCATGATTTATAACCGTGATCCAATGTGAACTTGTAGTTAAGGTAAAGGTCTGGCCTTGGGTCTTTCACAGTCACTGTGTGCATGTGAAGTGGGTCTCTGCACTTGGATGCCTCTTTCTTCTAAAGCTTACAACATGTTTGAATCCTAAATATTACACGAGCAAAAGATGCATGTCTTGTGCAGTGTCTGAATTTTTCATGTTGAAATGATTTCTCATTGTGGTCTCCAAAGAAGTCCTTTCCTATAAATCACAGGCTTGATTCTGTGCATTATAGCTGATTCAAGGGAGGTTCCTGTTTACAACGTTCAAACAGACTCTGCTATAAAAGTACATCAAAAACGACTTGGTGCCAGCCTATTTTGACCATAATCTGGTGTATAATCTTCAAGATATCGACCCCGGTAGAAGGTGTGCGCTGCTAGAAAGCTGAGAGTGTTTCGGCCGCTTTGTACATTCAAATCAACTATGCGCCCTTTGCACCGCAGTTTTTTCTACTTTGTAAACAATTTGCACCACGAATGAATTGCTTGTCGCAGACAGGATGACGAGACATTTACAATACAGTTACGAATAGGTAAGGCTCATGCTACGTGACTTCTGTAATAGCATAAAAAATATATGACAATCGGCAGGTTTAATATTGGGCAAGGTGCATTAAATAAATAAATAAATGTTGGCCAGTTTAACCGCCACCCGGGCTTATAATTATGGCGGTACATTTTTTCGCTTTTCCCATTTTTATTTTCTGTTTTGGTTGCTGAACATTCATTTGTAGTTAGGATGATGAGTGTGTCACCACAATTGAAATTTGCCAAAAGCTGGATAGAAAATGGATTTTCTAATCAAAACCTGCCTCAAAGCAAGATAAACTAACATCGTCTTGGTTAAAACAGTCTAAAAGATGTAGAGTGCCCAGAGCAGTGCATTATGGGAAACAACGGCTCATTTACGACAGCAGCTGTGGTTAAGGGATCCCAGAAAGGCATGTCGAGGCCATTCTCATGAGTGTTGCTGTTTATTACTGTGTCTTTTGCTGTTGCTTTTTTTTACTAGAAAACTCTTATCAGTGCTTTCACACTTGTCTTGGATTATATATATATATATTTGCTATAAAGAGATACTTTAATTCACACTCTGAACAACACATATGTATGTTAAAAACCTGAATCCTTTCAGGATATTGCACTGTTTTTTAATGTCCTGCTGGTGAAGCCAAAGGGGTCTGCTGTGTTCCTCCTCTTTTCTGTCAATGGTTCTGTCACAAAGGGGGCTTTCTGGTCTCTGTGGGCTGTGTCTGCTTAGATTTTTATTAAACTCCACACAGATGTTATTGTTGCTGGTTCTTAGGCCCCTGTTGATTTGCAGACCAAAAGGTCAAAGCTCAAGGTTACTTCAAGTATGTTTCTTGCTATTTTTTGTCTTTGCAATTCTCTTCTAGCTGATATCACTGTCTGCCCATGCCAGCCTTGCATCTGCTTTTGACAATAGATGGCCATAAAAGGTGTAATAATTTCAGTACCCTACTTGCAACTTCTATAGTTCTGCATTACCATAACTATATATATATAGAGTATATATGTGTTAATACAGAATATGGAATATAATATAGGATATTTTTTATTCCAATGCAAAACAGAGTGTATTTGAGAGTACTACAGCTCCCTTCTGGTACCCTGTTTTATAGAGGTGAATCACTGTCATTCAAAGCAATAACTGGATTAAGCATGACATGAACACAAGAGCAGGAAAGGAGCTGCGCAATCCTGTTTGGGTTTGGTTGTATGTGGTTAGGCAAAATTCTGGGGTGCTTTTTCAATACAAAACGACCAACTTTGCTGTTAAACTATCCCTGTGGACATAACTGAGGAAATGAACGCGCAAAGGGAAGTGATTTGCATGTGCTGCATTTGTTTATCTGCACGAGCCTGATTCGGCTTTGCCTGATCCAGTCTTACTAAAGTGTGAGTTATCCTTAACCTTTGAATGAGGAAAGTAAGCAAGTTATTCATTCCTCCACCATTTCTTACATAACATTTTGAGCCTTGCTTTCACTGACAGAAATGGAAAAATATCGTGTAAGAAATGAAGAGGGAAGAAAGACAACACCTGATTATTTGTTAAGGATAAAGGATATTGAGGTTTTGATTGAGTCTAGCTCTCCAGTAATGTGCTTTCTGCTACCACTGTACAAATCATGGGGTGCATTGTTGATTGAGGCTCTTTTCTTACACTTTTTTTCTCCTCTCCCTTCTCTCCTTTTGGTTAACACAGGAGCTGCACAGAACATCCAAGGTATGCAAACTTTTGTTCACTTAATGTTTATTTTTCTCTCACCACACCGCTCTGTCCCTTTATTTTATTTGTTTCCCCCCCTCCTTTCTGTTTTGGCTGAGGCCAGTTAGTCCTAGAAATGTATTAACTCACTAACTAGCTGAGGAGCTCCCTCAAAGTAACAGCAGTGTTTAATTTTACCATTAGATGGTGCTACAGGACACTAATAAAGAGATAGACCAGGGAAGTTGCAACTCCCAAACTGTGATTCTTACAGTTTTTATTTAGAGAATGGATACAGAATAGATTTAAATGTGAATGTCAATGGTCACAGATCTGTACGTTTGAAGGTAGGAAGGTAAGTGTTTTGATGTTGTTGCTTTGAATGGTATTATAGTATGAATGCAAGGGTATATACATATTTGTACAAATATATGAATTATTAAAGTTAAGAGGAACTGAAAGACATTCTTTTCTGCAGCTTACTTTTCACCTTGATCTCCCATAATGCATTTCTTTCTCACGTGCCTGCAACCACACATTGCAATCTGGGACAATGAAGCAGTGGGGAAAAATAAAATGATGGATCCTGCTCATCTTTTTGATTCAATAAAGTTGTTATTATTAATATCTGGTCTAAAATCTCACTAAATATTGATATCTTTGCGATGCAAATGGCTTAATATGTCCAGGACAGCCGTGTGCATGTGCTATGAGACCCCCGTCACACTCTGCAGACACCCATTCAAATCATTATCTCCGCTGGCATGCAGGGTTCTTTAAACCAGGAACTAGTTTATACGATACCTAGAAAAGTGGTCATGGTGTATCATGGTGTATTGGCGTGATGGCTCTATGCATTTTATGTTTCTGGCATGCTCTGGGCTCAGCAGTCTCAGTGACTTCAAACTAAGACCCACATAAGGCTATTAGGTAAACAGAGGAACAGGCTTCAGAATAACAGGCTTCAGAATAACTTCAGAGAAGACCAATTGTGACATAGCAGAGGTCCGTGTGTCCTGATTGGCCTTGTCGCATGCTCAACCATTGAAGCTTGTCATTCATTTTCACTCTACATTACTCATTCTCATTCCAGGTTTCAAACTAGTCTCTGGAGTGGAGTTCTTGTAGTGGGTCTTGCACTTTGGCGCTAATTTTTGCTGTGTTCCTGGTGTGTTGCGAGACAAGCTTGGTTTGGTCTTCCATTTCATCGAATTTTGATGTCTATGAGTATTTGTTAAGGTAGTTGAACCTACATCTGTCGATCGGACACTTAACCAGCTCTTAATTTTAATCGAATTGTGAGTTGTAAGCTATATTTTAACAAAGATTGATCTACCAGATTGCTATCAAATAATTTAACGATTTAATTGATAATTGGCATCCTGTGTAATAATTTAATTAAATCTAACAAAATATATTTTACATGAAGGATAAGTGAGGGGTTTTAACATACAGTACCACTTGTGTTCAGTATTTAGAGTGCTGGACTTTAAACAAGGGCATTTGACTGTTAAGGTACTGGATTCAGAAATAGACATTTTTATTTAATTCTGACTTTGCCCGAGAGTATCTAATGATTTTTTTCCCCCCACACATACTGTATATATCTTGGGTTGATGGAAAAAATCTGGAAAATTGCATTTATATGTAAACCTGGGGCCATATGTACAAAGATTCTAAGAGTAGGAGTGCTGATGTAGCGGGTGTGCTCTGGTACGTGAGCGTCCGCTACAGAAAGTGACGTGTATAAGAGTGTGATTAGTTCCCAGAGTTAGAGACTTGAGTCTTTAGCTCAGCGAGCTTAATCGCTCTCTTGTCGCGTCGAGATCCCTCGGTTCGAAACTCGCTGCGGGCAGAACTAGCTCCGTTACACTGATCTAGGATCAGGTTTCCCCTGTCCATATCCTAACCATATCCATTATGAGCTAAAAGGCTAAACTGATTCTAGATCAGCACTCCTACACTTTGAATCTTTGAACATACGGCCTCTGGCCTTTGAAATAAAAAAACCTCAGCAACTTCTCAGCCTCCATCACAGCTTCAGCGCTGGATGACATCAGACGGATGGATGACATCAGACAGTGAAAGCTTTTTGTCAGAGACGCATCTGGCACAACGCAAGGAGCCTTTTAAAATGTATTTTTGTTCCCCCTTCTCACAAAGCAACGAGAGCCACGATGATTTGAATCAGGCTTCATCAATCTGTCTCCATGAATCTCTTGAACAAACGACGCAAACAATAAGCACTAATTGGGCTCTTGTGGTGTTTTGTTGTTTAAGGACTTTCTGGTATTTTTAACTGATAAAGGAGGGCACTGCAAAATGAAGTGCAGCCAAAGCTACAGCCTGGAAATTATCACTGTAATAAGAGGCTCTTATAATTACTACGTTCGCCGTTATCAGTCAAGCACTGTGCTTTTCAGAATACTCATACGTGATGTGTTGGTTCTGTGACTATTTCTTATCTACGCTGGGGCAAATAGCACTGCATTTCCTTGCAGCGAGAGTTCTGGGTCCACGCCGTCCCATTCTGAACAACCGGAGGGTTTATCGGATGCAATCTGAGCTGCTGTAGGACAGTTCTTGTCACTCGCAAGATAAGAAATGGCTCTTCACCGATCTAGATCCTGTGAACAGAGTTTGTTTCAACGAATCCGTTGAAATTCACTCCTGCGAGTTCTGCACGTTACGGTGCGCATTGTTTTTCTTTTTCACATTACATTACATTACATTACAGGCATTTAGCAGACGCTCTTATCCAGAGCGACTTACAGTTTACATTTCTTTACATACAATCCATTTATACAGCTGGATATTAACTGAAGCAATTCAGGTTAAGTACCTTGCTCAAGGGTACAATGGCAGTGTCCCACCTGGGGATTGAACCTGCAACCTTAACGTTGCAAGTCCAGTTCCCTAACCATTATAGCACATTGCGCGCATTGTTTTACTTGGCGATGTGCACAAAGTCTTGATATGGCGCGACCGCTCTATGTAGTCCTGGGGCCCGAAGCTGGCCCAGCCCTGCGATTGACTTTAAAGCAGACGATCGTGGGTCCCTGCCTCCCTCTTTTCCAGGGCGCTGCAGTTGCCCCAGTAACAGCCGTAGGACAGCTGCCGCAGGTGCAAAGGGTTTACAGAATATTCCGTAAATGGCTTAAGCGCGAGGGAGATGCATTTCACGGTTTGAGGAAACAAAGCGTTGGCTGGTACCGGTGAATTTGCCGTGGGCAGGGAAGAGAAAGCATTCGCGCTGTGCCGTCCTCATTTCAGGCGCGCGCAAACAAATAACATTCTCCCAGCTACTTCAGCGAAGAGTAGGGCAAGACGCACTGGGCGTGATGCGACGGGCAAGTGGGCGTTCCCTTTGACGCGCGACTGAAGGCAGACGCGGCCCGTCGTGTGGCTGAATTACAGCCTGCTATCTCCGCTCCTGGGTGGCGGTGGCGGTGAAGGAACACCAGGTCCTTTATTTTTGTAGGAATGAAGGGATCACAGTAGACAGTGTGTCCATAACAGTCAAGTTTGTTGCTCGGGTCCCGTCTGTTCGCATACCCGGAGAGGAAAGAGGAGGACAGAGAAGTGTAAAACGTAAAAGGATTTGAGGACCGCAGAACATGCCCTTGTAAGGCTCCCGTTAAATAACCCTCCCAATTACCAAGCGCACCAAGTTTGTCAGAAGCTTAATTAGATGATATATTTTTGGTGGGTTGAATAAATACGTCCTGCATGGTCACTGTGGATGGTGACTGTGCGGTATGGGAGCTGCCCCGCAGGTCAGCTGAAGCAGGAAGCAGTCTGAATAAGTCAGGCAGCATGCCGAGCCCAGCCACCACCACCGCCGCCGCCGCCAACGCAGTGGCACCCGTGATTAATGCTGGCTGCCTTCCCCTGTCCACAGCCAATCAGAAGAAAGACGTAGGCAACCTAAACAAACCCTTGCTTGGCAAGGGTCCTGTTTTTTCCTTCGATTGAGTTACTAATTAAAGCCATTATTTCTATGATTTGTGCTAACCTTGTTAAGGACCCAGTTCTTTTCAACCGAATACAGTTCACTCTTTAGTAGAACACAGCCTTTCTCCAGAGCATATTGTGAATATGAACATACAGAATATAGAGCTGCCAGTGGGGGCTATGTGCAAAAGAGTTTTAGCAACACCACCCGCTGTGGCTATATCATTGCTTTAACAGCCCCACTGCAAGATAGTCAAACAATAATTATTCACACCCGCTACATTTTTTAACATGCCGCAGTCATTTCACGTTCCATATTTTGCTTTCCGACTGCTTTCTGCTTAGGTGTTTGCACGTTTGCGATTTTTCCCACAATCGTTTCCAAACTTTCCCAAAGGCGACTTTCAGGTGAAGAACATACGGGCTTGTTCCGGAGGCACGTTCGACACACGGTTTAGCGCATTGTCCGTATTTCAATTGTCCCTCCAGCAAGAATCCCCCGCCGCTCTGAGAGCATGACTCCCAAGCCCGATTGTTCGCCATGAAAGAAGCATTTCAGGCGAGAGGTGGAGGTGTCGGAGGAGAACGCGTCTGTGTCACATACAGCCAGGACTCGATAAGCACTTCAAGTTTTCCCCACTTACCTTCATTTGGTCCCCTTTCAACCTCAAAAACAAGTGGCTGCCAGGGACTGTCCTGGCTTCCAGGGCCTCTCCCGGACTCTGTGATGTCATTAAAAGTGAGCCAATGGGAGATTTCCCCGGGATCGATGGAGGGGGGTTGGGGGCTTGATCCGCACAGTCCCGAGCGCAGCCTGCGTGGGCCGCGTGTCAGCTGGCCGGCCGTCTCCTTTTATCCAATGACACTGTGCTAGCTTCCGGTCCCCTAACGAGATGCATTCCGTAAAGCGATTGAATTTAGATCTTAGGTATGCCTGTGTTTTATAGCACATGTCTTGTCTCTATATTGAACCTATCTATATAATTATTTCTCCTTTCTCTCGGTCCATCCTTTGAAGTATGTGTTTATTCTTGTTTGTGCATTGATGCAGAAGATCTATGTTCTGTTTTTCTTTGACCCTGTGATGCATGTTGTATGTCATTGTGGTGCGGTGCTTGCTATTTTGGTGTACGTGTTACTGTGGCACAACGTATGTCTCTTTGGGACAGTCATTGCAGTGTCTTGTATGCTGGTGCGGTACTGTGTATGTTATTGTGCTACGGCAGATATTATATCACGTGCTATCATGGAACAGTGCACTGTATGTTAACTGCACTGCAGTGCAGTTTTGGTCATAGTGTGTTTTATTGTGGTGCGGTGTGCTTTATGGTGCAGTGTATATCTTTCATGGTGTGATGTATTAGCGTGGCTATGTGCATGTCATTGTTGTACGGTGCATGTTATTTTGGTGCATTGTAAGTCATGGACTGCATTACCGTGGTATGGTGTATGTTGTTGTGGCACAGTGATCAAACCGATAACGGGGGGCGGCTGCTAAAGCACACAACACTCGGTGTGTAAAAGAGCGACCGAGGTGTAACCCCATCGCTGGTTTATAACAGAGAGGGGAGAGCAGAGTTCCCTGCTTTGCTGGTATGTATAGGAGAGTGAGGGTTTTCTGGAGAGAGGAGAGCAGAATGTCCGCAGGAGCTGGGCCGTTCAGAGAGGGAGGGAGAGAGAGAGAGAGAGGGAGAGGGAGAGAGAGCAAGAGGGACAGAGAGACCTAGAGAGGGAGGAGCTAGAGAGAGAGAGAGAGGAGAGAGAGCAAGAGAGGACAGAGAGAGAGAGAGAGAGAGAGAGAGAGAGAGAGAGAGAGAGAGAGAGAGAGAGAGAGAGAGAGAGAGAGAGAGAGAGAGCTAGAGAGGGAGTGAGAGAGAGATGCAGAGAGGGCCCTCTGCCCCTGAAAGAGATTTCTAAATGAGTGAGCACAATGGCAGGCCCTCTGGTGCTGAGCCCGGCCGCAGCAGCCCTTCTGACGCATTAATCAGCGGGGTGGCCATCTCCATCTCCTGCGTATTCCGCTGATCTCAGCGCTTCCCCCGGCTATCCGAGCCTTTCTCGCGGCTGATAACCGCAGCGTCGTTCTCTTCCCCCTTTTCCATTTTTTTAATTTCTCCCTACCCCTCATTGGCATTGCTTACCTCGCCATTTGCTTATCTGTTTACTTACTGGTATTGCTGTGGTGCCTGCTCCTGGGGGCTGGCGGGATAGCCATAGCCTTATCACGGCTACCTCATAGCGCCGCCTCTTGCTCCCCCCCACTCCATTTTCCATCGTTAGCATAGCGTAGCTCTTTATTTACTTATCCGTTTGCTTATTTGAATCCACTTTGATGCCTCATCTCTTGCCCAGGGATAGCGATGGCTGCCAGGGACGTCTGGGCCTCTCCAGGGAGGCGTAGGAGGAAGGCAGTTCGTAAAAACGCAGTCGCACAGCCTGCATGTAAAAGAAAATGCCATTGTTAATTAAACTCAGAAAATAAAAATAAAAGAAAATAAAAATAAAAGAAACCCCTTAAACTCTCTCCAGGCTGGGAAAGAAACGTCTGGTGTGTTTTGTTTTTTTCTGTTTGTTTTGTTTCTTCTTCTTTCCCATAGCCTAGCTATTGTTTTCCTAACAGTTTCATCAGAGCACCCTTTTAGAATTGTAAATTTAACAATGGGACAATTAAACCAATTCCTGAGAGGCAGAGTACTCCAAATGAAAAAAATAAAAAATAAATACTACAAAGAGTTGTTTTGTGTGAAGACGAAACCACAGCTTGTTAAAGGGCTTTTGTGCTTTTGTACATTCTAATTGAGAAATGGGAAATGGGGGTGGGGGCAATATGAAGACAATGAATTAACAGAGAACAATGGGCAATTTGCCTACAGTACTACACAAAAATGGGAACTCTCTTGTAAAGCAATACTATGGAGTTATACATTTGGACCAATCGCAGAAGAATCCTCTTATGTATGTTTTTGGTAATGGTCTAAATGGCGATGGTGGTGACCTCAGCTGAAAAGTGTGAAAAGGAAACATGACTGTACAGGTTGTTGAATGGTAATGGTGCCCCCCGATGAAGGTATGATGGGTTTGTGATTGTTACCCAGAGCACTCTCCTCTCACCGCGGCGGTGGGTCAGCAGTGTCGCCGCTCGCTGCGGTCTCGTCGTGAGGATCAGCTCTCCAGAGGAGAGATGGAGAGATATCGTCTCAATTTGGGCCTGAAGCAAGCCGGCATGAATCTCATGGTTTTGCCCGCTTAGAGATGCGCTACGGTAGGAAGCAGCCAAACAAACATTTTCTAAATTGCTTTATGACCAGTCCTCTGGCGTGACGGCGATTTAAGTGTGTTTTCGCGAGCTGAGCCAACGCCGCCGCTGCGCTGATCCCAGTCCGGTTTGTATCATGTCGACGTCCAGATGCGTAGGGGGGTTGGTAACCCAGAGTGTACAAGCAGAAGGAAGGTCGTGACGCACGCTCGCTTCTGCTGCGAGGGAATGCATTTAATTTATTAATAAGCAGATTCATGGGCGTTTTCACACAGGCCAGGATGCGTCCGCCTCAAGCACAGATGCGTCCGCCTTGTACACAAGGTTTTGTTCCAGCCACTGCCCCTGGCTTAATGGGCCCGGATAATTAACTGTGTACATTCGCAGGGATGTGTCCCGAAATACAACTGCTTTGGATTGTGTGTGCGTGCGTGTGTGCGTGCGTGCATGCGTGCGTGCCATGCCGAATACCCATAAAGTCCGGGGGAATTGAGCTGTGACAGCTATGATACTGAGGGACAAGAATGCGGCGACCTCTTCACCCGCCGCCGTCTGCCACCAACACGGGCCCCATGTCCGCCACGCGTCCAGCAGGTATTTCTGTCGACGGGTCAGCGGGCGAGAGAGCGCGTCTCGCTCCGAGTCCCCGTCCGAGTCCCCGTCCGACCAGCTTAATCCAGGACACCGCCCACCAACCCCCCCACTCGATTTCTCCCATAGCGTTTCTGAGCGCTCGTAATTAAAAAGCAAAGAGAAGGCAGCGGATCTGTTTTGCAAACACGCGCCCGAGCTCTTCCCTGTCTGTTCAGGTCTAATTACGGGCACACTCATCGCCAGCATTTACCACGCTGGAGTTTTTAGAGCTAAAGTGTGTACAGGCCTTCAGTTACACTGCCTCCGCCCCCTCCCTGGGTTTCCCAGTTCTGGTGGCATTCTCTGTAGTGTTAACCATACACACACTACTTAACCTGTTTCGTGGCCAACCGCATTAGGGTCATTTACATTTGGTTTGAATTGGTCCTGCAGTTTAGAGGACCAAAGTTTCTGTTAGTATGTCACCTTATCGCCTTCTCTCCATTGACACGTCCCAGGCCATTAAGAACAGCAGGAGTTGGTTGAAGTCCATCCAGTGCATGCACGTCCCTCACTGGTTTTGACAGAATGGCGCCGCCAAGTGGCTGCAAGGCGATTTCATTTGAGAATGAGATCTGGGTTTGGCTTACATATTGTTAAACCCAATGTGTATTGTAGTCAGTCATATTTTTGTAATATTTTAAATACTAGTAAAGAATTTCCACGTAGCCCCATAGAGAGGATATGTGCTGTTGTACGTGTTACATAGAAAATGTGACCGTACAGCGTCTGAATTTACATTTTGTTCAAACATTTCTTCAATTTTAGATAAGGTGTCACAGTGGGGCTTTTTCAACAACTTGGAGGCAGGAGCTGGCTGCTCCTGTGTGATATATCGGCTGTGTTGTGCCATAGAATGTACTGCAGAGTTCAAAGACAGGCTGACTCTCCATTGTAGAACATTGTTGAAGGGTTTTAATTTGATGCGCGTAAATTGGGTTCGCAGACGTTCGAAGCGGTAACTTGAACGGCTGTTGCAGATCCAAGCTGTTGCCTGGCAAACAAGAAATGAATAAACAAAAACCCTTTTTGTAACTTCGATAAATAAGGGGCCAGGTGGTTTTGTTTCAGTAAAAGAAAAAAAAGGGAGTCTTGTATTACCATGGCGCTGTGTGCAGTGCGTGTTTGTGAGAGAATTTGTGTGTGTGTGAGAAAGTAAGTGCGTTCGGGCGTGTGTGTGTGTGCGCATTTGTGTTTGTGAGAGAATTTCTATGAGTGTGAAAGTGCGCGCGCGTGTGTGTTTGCCGGTTTGCAATTTTCAGTTCTTGATAGTTGCCCTGGAGACATCTTAACAACCTTTCAAACAGGTTTCCTCTTCCCGTGTGAGTCTGGCAGCACCGTGAGAGCAACGGTAGCGCGGGGCACAGTATTTAACCCTCTGCCTTTGTCTCCTGATGCTAAAATGTGCACAGCGTTAGCGTCTTCGCCGAGCACATGCTTTCTGGCAGGCTGCCGTAGCGTTTCCTCCCGCTGTTCATTCCTCTGCCTACTACCAGGTTTGGCAGACCAGCTTAAGTCACCATCAGAGGACTGCAATGCCCACATACCTCAATGCGTTAATGTATGCCGCACGGCCTCGGTATACTTAAAACAATATCGAATTTGGCGTGTTCGCCCAGGGTGTCGAACTGCTGTCGAATGCGTCGTCACAAGCAAATGTCAGCATACTCGCTGCGACTTGAGGTCTGTTCGTTTAATGACGCTCCACGCCAGATGGAGGGGCTTGATAGTGTAGCCTCGAACTGATTCATCTTGGAAATGAGTAGAGGAACAGCTGGACGCGACGATAACAAGATGTAAACCAGAAACACGTGACCCAAATGACATGCTTAAAAAAATGCAACCAATCACGTGACATTGTTGACCAACTGCAGGCGACGGTGTATTGGGAGGCGGTGAACGAAGTTTCAATTGTCGGCCTGCACAATGCAGGGATAGAAGCCAAATTCGGCGCTTCATTTTGGTCCCAAACCCACCATCTTGCCTGTGCGAACACGCTAAATTTGATTTCGTTTTAAGTGTACCGAGGCCTTTACTTTCACACACACACAAATTCTCTCACAAACACACACGTCACACACATGCACACACTTTAAACGGCAGGGATGTTCAGAGGTGCTGAAAAAGCAGGGAATGCACATCAGCATTTCGTATTTATCACAAACCATAACACTCCAATCACATTGAGCATATTAGCTCATAGGGGCGCCATTTATAGGGCAAAGGCGATAAATGTGGAACAGTGTTTTTTATATGTTCTTTTATTTTTATTCCTACCTTTAAAAAGACCAAAAAAACTGCCGGTCAATGATTTCAGTCTATCTCTTTTTCGTGAGCTCGTGGACGAGTGCATGAAATGGCTCCCTGCCTGTGTGGGCTGGGGATGATGTAGCGCCCCCCCGTCTCTGACTCGAGCCACCGTCACACTGTGTTCAGAGCCCAGCCTGCAACAGGCCTTTGCTTCAGACATGAGCAGCAATAAACGGGCTTACACATAAATTACACAGGCCTGGCAAAAATCAATACTCACACCCACTGCAGGACCCTTTGGCTCTGCCATATGGGTTTTTGCTGTCTATGTGTGTTTGTGCATTTGTATTTGTTTTGTGTGTGTGTGTGTGTGTGTGTGTGCACGTTCACAAGATTTTCTTGGCATAGCCTGCCCAGCCTACCAGCAGCAGTGCACTTGTGCATTAACCTCTCTCTCTCCTCTCCCTGTCCTCCGGATCCAGCCCAAAGTCAGAATCTGGTGACAGACAACGTGTCGGTGGTGGAGGGTGAGGTGGCCACTCTCAGCTGCAGAGTCAAGAACAACGATGACTCCGTCATTCAGCTCCTCAACCCCTACAGACAGACCATCTACTTCAGAGACGCCAGACGTGAGTACCCCCCGCGCCCATTCCCTCTCACCGTGGAAAACGTGAGTCACGTTCACACATGAACGATCCAGAGCCCTCACCTCTTTCTGCTCAAGAGGACATTTACCAAAACCGCTGTTCTATATTCAAAATGTAGTCTGTGTGATGTGTGGCACATTAGTTTCGCGCAAAGGCAACCTGAGCTAACCTGAGCAGAACCACTAACAGATGTTCGCGACTCAAAAATGGATCGTATGTCAACTGTAAGCTGTGGAGTGGCCCTGGATAAGCAGGAGGAAGATGCGAAGTGATGGGGCAATGTCAGCAGGGGAGCCGCAACGTTTCTGAAAAACGCGGACGGGTACAAGACAATCAGTCGCTGACAATTTCTGTTTCAAGTTGCCGTTTCGGATAGAGGCATCTCTCTCGCTCTCTCTCTCATCACAGTCTGCTGAACACAACCCCAAGCCAGAAGAACAGCAGGTGGGGGGTGGGGGTGGGGGGAGCTGAACCAGGCTAGCTCCCGCGGGGAAGGGGTGCTGCTGCCGCATCCTCAGGCCCACGCTGGGGCTTTGAAACCCCTGGCCGAGAGGCCACCCGCTGTGCCCAAGCAGAGCACAGCCACAGCCTCGTTCACAACGCCCTCACATGGTTCCTTGATGAAAACAACTTTCCTTTTGTTTCTTTTTCTCATCAGAAATACCCTTACCCAGACCGAGCACTTTCAATTGCAACATTTTTAATGTGAGGGTCAATGGGGCCATATGGTGTACCCTCCACTCTGGCCATGAGCAGCTGTCTCCTCTCCTCTGCACGTTAGGGGCCGTCTCCTCGACTCTGCCCGTTAGGGGCCGTCTCCTTTCCTCTGCCCGTTAGGGGCCGTCTCCTCGACTCTGCCCCTTAGGGGCCGTTGCCTACAGTGCCCAATGTTGCAATGGTCTCCTGATGTTGACAGGAACTACTGAATGGTCGCGACATTTCTTTCGACCTTCCACCGTGGCAGCGGTGCTCCGGCTCTCCGCGGTTCGGGCAGCGCAAGGGCCGTAATTGGCCCTTGTCTGCCTAATAACACCCTGATGGGCTCCTCTAAAAGTGGCTGGGCCCGGTAATCAGAATTGATTGCAGTCATTTCGGATAAACGGCATGTCCCACGGAGCCTCTCGGATTAAAAACCCGGGAAAAACAATACGAATGAGTTTAGGAGGAGAGGAGAAAGGATGTCCGTTTCCCACAGAATGGAGTCATCGCAGCGTGTTTACTGAGCTTTGTGACATTTGCCCGGCTTTTCATTATTTGTGTGCGTCAGGCAGTAGTCTTTTTTTTGGTTGTTGTTTTGTAATAAACGTTCTATCCCCAGAGTTTCTTTTTTTAACCAAATTATGAATGCTCAGTTGTAAATCTTAGCTTCTCCCATCGCTAGAGCGCTACAGGCTCCAAATCGAACAGAGGAGAGTCGCTTTCACATGATGTGGTGAGGTGTTTCGACTAATACCACCCCCCCCCCCCCCCCAGGAAGCACGGTGCAGCGTGGCCTTCTCCTGCCCCCATTGTTTTAGTAACATATGCATGTTTACACCACCTCAGACCCTTGGACTCGTACATTTTTTATAAGAAGAGGGACCGAAAACACATACGTTGTGTGGATTCAACAGCCACGTCCAGAATTATTTTACAATTTGTTCTTTATAAATTGTGTATTTGTTTGATGCAGAAGTGGCTTTTCACAGTAAACAGCTCTGGGCCATAAAAAAACGGAATAACATGGCATAGTAGAGGTGTAAAATGTTTCTCACAATACCAACTGGACTGTCCCTACGGGCATTCAAAATGTCTGAACTGTCAAAGAAATGTTCTTCCTCTCGGCTCGTATTTGGTTTGCAAACACCACGCATACTCATTTTAGAGAAGAAAAAAAACGAGGTTGCGAGCGAATGGCAGAGACGACGCGTGAACCCGTGGACCCGGCTGCATCCTCCCGCTCCTCAGAGGCTCGCTACCAGAGAGCTAACATAATCCCTCCCGTCGTGAAATCCGGCCTTAATCGAGCTTACCGCTTTAGTTCGGTTGTCTGCCTTTTTTCCTTTTTTTCATTTTCATTCCTTCGCTGCAAAGTTTTCTACCGTCGTTGGCGTTATTTATTTATTTTGGGCATTGATTTATGTTTCCTGGACTGCTGTCGGTCTTCAAGGTGAGAGAAGACGGTTAATCGCTTGTTTTCAGATCTTGGAACTCCGTGGAGTTCTACTGCAGAGTTTCCCCTACCCCCCTGTGGTACCGTACAAGAGAAGCGAGAACACACTGGATATGGGCTCTGAATTCATAATTTGATTTCTTTGTTTGGTTATTGGCACGGAGCACTCCCAGTAGGTATGTTTCGGAACCAATTATGTTTGTCAGCATCTCTCAACCTCCCTTTAAGATGGGGAAGGACAGAGGAGCTGCGCAGCCTCTGCATTGTAGTCTAATCGAGGGAAGAGCGGGCCTGTGAAACATCTCCCACTGCAGGGTTTCATATTATTATGCAGGAAATATCTCTCTTGCACTTAGCCAGACTGTATGCCCCCACCACCACCACCACCCCAGCCCCGGTATCTGTCATTGCGTGTGATATTAACCACCGTGTGGAACCTCACTGAGATGTAGGGGATGTATTTTTTCTTTTCTTTTCTTTTTTATTTGTTTTGTTTCAGTTTTTTTCTTCATGGTGAATAATGACCGTCGTTTCAGAATTTGTTTGAAACTTCCCTCCCTGGTATCCCTCGTAACTGAAATGAGTTTAGATTTTTTTGATGGGCGATTGCTAGTGATGAGATAGAGGGAGGCTTTGCAAACCCCCAAAATGGGTGGAGCCATCGCGTTAATATTTATTTTTATTTTCAGCGTTTAGAAGTCATTCGTTTATTTGCAGCGAGGACCTCCACTTTTCCCCGTAGAATCCTCCACCTCGCACAGTGGAGCTCCTGCAGCAGGGCAATGTGGGACATGCACCAGACCAGCACCGCCTGTGTGCTCAGCCATCACAGGTTTTATTTCCTCTTAAAAAAAAAAAAAAGGATTGATTTTCCAGGAAAAGGATGGGAATTAGAGCAGTATACCTATTGACATGAATCCCCAGTGGTGTTTTTCAGATTGTGCCACAGTGCCAAGCCAAGTGTTTGAATACAAGCTCCATTGCCTTCATTGGGAGCATTTCTCCATTTAAAATGGCCTTTTAGCCAGCATGATTTTGTCACATAAATCCCCTTTTTTCATGTTTTAAAAAATGGAATATAGGTGGTTGATTTCTCCCTTCACTGTTCTTGGTCTGATCTAGAGACTCCCAAGTGTCTCATCCGGGCAGTCTGTGGGCCCTCGATCGAGCACATTTAAACAGAACGGTAGCGGGTAGTGCCAAAAGTCTGCCCAGCAACAGACAAACCACTCAATAGCTGGCCTTGTGCTCCTGCAATAACTCCAGGCTGACAACATGGAGGGTGCATCTTTGTCACATCTCAGCAGCTGGGCAGGTTTTAGCGTACTGGAACATTGGCCAGCAGTGGTCTGATGGGGAATGGTTATGACCCTTAATAGCCACATTGTGGTAATGCACATAATCATGCACCATTTTGGGAAGGGAGTAAAGCAGATCTTGGGTAATGGCTCTTCTGTTGTTATTATTCCCAGGTACTTTTCCCAGGGGGCAAAACTCCCAGCATACTTTGTGGTTGTATCACTCGCTAGCCTTGAGTTTACCAACACTGCTGAGTTTTCAAAGCCGACACAGAACTCAACAGCAAGCATTGCTAGTACACTGCAGTGCCTTGTGCGGCTGTATACCGTGCCCCCAGCCCACTGCTTAGCCTTGGACTGCTGAAGCCTGGAACGTCCTTTCATGCCGCTTCCTCAAACGTGGGTAGCCGCCTTCTGGGGTTCAACGCCAGCAGGCAGACGGCAGAGAGGCTCGCTAGCGCCTCCTGCTGTACAGGAGTGGGCAGTCAGTTTTTTTTTCTTTTCCCTCAGAGTCAGAAGGCCCTCAGAGATTAACCAGTGACCCTTGGGTCTGATGCGACGAAGCTCGCTCTGCACTGCGTCGTCCACTTCGAGGGACAGGTCTCGAGGGGTCAACGCAGTCTTTGGGAATCGGTCCGTTCCTCGTTGCTCCTGGTAACCCTTCCTGTCAGATGAGGGAAGGCCGGATGGGTGCGGAACTGCCTTTTCAGTTGCGGCGCTCTGGCTCATCCCATTAAGCCCGACAACCACACTTATTAGCATTTTTATAAAGATTTAATTATTCCCATCACTTCCACCCCGACTTTAGTCACAATAGATTACAAACTGCATCATCCGCGCCCGCTCTTATCGTTGGGCTTCTAATCCCCGCGCGTACTCCAGTCAATAAATTGAATTAAATCATTAGCTTTAAACTGCCCTTTCCCTGACGACCGGGTCCCCGGCTTTCATGCCGCCGCGCCGTAATTAGCCGCACGTTATTCTCGCGCGACATTAGAGATGCCGCCTGGCACGGGGAAAAAGCGCCCGCCACAAAGGCGAAGAGCAGCGGGCCGCTGGGGTGGCGCGGCGCTCCGTGGCCTCGAGAGCCCAAAGTGGAGCCCATTGTCTGCGCGTTCCCCTCCTCTCCCGATCTCTCCTCAGAGCCTGCTTAATTCGAGCGTTCGCCTCCTCCAAGGTCCCGTTTTGAATGTTTTATTCATCAGTGTTTTAAAAACACACACACACACACGAGCTCACAAATACGCAGAGCAGTAATTGTTTTGTAATGCGGATCCGTCGATCTGACGCAGCATATAGCTGGCATCTTATAAAACAGCCGCAGGGAGACCCAAGAGCTCCGCCAAAACCTCACTAACGATGGGGGGAGCGGTCTGGCTCGGACTCCCCCCCTCTAATGCATGGTATGTGCCGCCCTCACCACCCGCCTGTGTTCACAGTATCCTCCACGCCGCGTGACTTCCCCCACTTCTGGGCGATCGCCCCAACGTGATGAGGCGTGCTTCGTGTTGCTTGCCGATTTCTACCCCCCCGCCCAGGGTCAGGAATCCAGGGACGGGCCTTAGCGGTCGACCCACGGTCCCCGCCCCCCAAAATCACACAGGCCCACGGTGTCGAGTTTTGTGGGAAGCGTAAATTAATTGTCGCGGGTGGACTTCGGGTTGTGAGCCTCGGCACAGTGGGCACAGTAGCGATTCAGTTCTACAGACACAGGATTTGAATTAGAAGCATCTGTTATTTGTAATATATTCCAATTGTTAATCCTAATTAGGATTTGCATAAGTCCTGGCTCGGTCGCTTAATTCAGTGAAATGCTTTTTTTCTGCTTCGACGTGTCCGCAGAATTATTTTAAATTGGGTCGCACCCCCGGTGCAGAATAGGTAAAGATGGCGTCTTATCCTCTGGCTTTTTAGGACTGCTGTAATTAACCAGTGGTGGGAAATTGATTGGCAGGTGGCGACTACCCAACACGTACCCTGAACGTCCGCCGTTGTCTTTGATAAACCGGACATAGATTCCGAAGACCCCTTCTTTCCAATGTGGCCACGCTAGCCTAAGGTCCCCATTGGTCGGCGGAGTGTTACGCCACTTTTGTGACTGGTCAGTTGCTTACAGGCGGGCCCTTCTCAGTGCTGTGTGGTGCATGTGTAGACTAGAAAAGTGGGTAAATCCGGACCTTGTTATTTCTGCAATCGAACCCGTCTGACTGTCAAATCCCTGGCCGCCCTCTTTATTTTACCTTACTTTATTTTATTAAATACATTCTTTCGCCATTATCAGCTGACTGTGAGCTCCTCCAATGCCGGAAGCAGGGTTCTTTTTTATTTAGTCTGATTTATGCATTTGTTTATTTGTTTGTGGCTGTTGTTCTTTGAACTCCACTGATGGGGGTGAGAAAGCCCTCAGCGGAGTGAATCCTGTCGATCAGAATTCAATTTACCGGGAAGTGGAGATCGGCTTTCATCCCCATGCTCCCGTTGCACTTCAATGAGAAAAAAAAAAAAAAAAAATAAAAGAAGAGAGAGAGAAGACTAATGGACGACTCGTTCTTAAGGGACAGAAGGCCCCAACTTTCTCCCCGCAAAAAGATACACATATTTCACATCTTCTAATTAGGAGAGAGACCCTTAACACGATCTTCAGACTTCAAAAGTTTAGAATGAACATTGAGCTCTGAAATTGAGCTGTCTCCTTGGGAGACCGAGGGAGGCTGTGGAAATGTGGATTGACTCAGTCGGATTAAAAGAACAGTAAAACAGTGTGAAATAGTTGGTCAGGCTCTATTCTGGAAGCCTACACACCGGTGGAATTGGCTTTCTGAATTGTGGATTCAACCCACATTTGTTTAGCTTTCTTTGACTGGGGAAAACCATAATAGAAGCCAAAAGGCGCACACGTACACACACCCGCACACACACACACCTGACCAGTGATCTATGTTTTAACTCTGACTCCTTGCTGCTGTTATTTCCACAGCCTTGAAGGATAGCCGGTTCCAGCTGGTCAACTTCTCGGACAACGAGCTGCGGGTGTCGTTGTCCAACGTGTCGCTGTCTGATGAGGGGAGATACGTGTGCCAGCTCTACACCGACCCTCCACAAGAAGCCTACGCCGACATCACTGTGCTGGGTACAAGAGACCGCCTGTCACTCCCCACCGCACTGCCGAACGCACACCCGTTTCTAATGACGATGACGGTCACCGCCACTTGTGGAGCCCCTTCCTTCCGCTCACTTGGGAGAAACGCGGCTGCCGTTTTTACACTCAAACGCCAGCCACGTGCATCAGCTGTTTGTGTGTATATGTACAGTACCAGTCAAAAGTTTGGACACACCTGCAGGAAACTAGGTTTATCTCATAATTGACATGATGTTTTACACCGTATACGTTTCTGTAAATACATGAAAATGTTCAAGAAATTTTAATTGAAAATGTGATCTTGGATTCCTCAAAATAGCCACCCTTCGCCGTGATAACAGCCCCACAAACACGGGCCATTTGGTTATTACGTTTCAGCAGGAAATCGCCCGACATGTCTTCCCAGCTCTCCTGCAGCAATTCCCAGAGACACTTGTGTGTTGCTTTGCTTTGACTCTTCTGTCCAGTTATTCCCATACAAGTTCTATGGGATTGAGTTCTGGACACTGGGCAGGCCAGGTCATTAGTTTGAGTTGTCCTTCATGTTCCTCCTTCACCAGATAGTTCTGGCACAACTTCAAGGTGTGTTTCGAGTTGTTATCTTGCTCAAGAATGAAGGAGTGCCCGCTTAGCCGTAGTCCAGATGGAAGGTGTGTCCAAACCTTTGACTGGTACTGTATATGTCTATGTTTTTACAAATGATTTCTTTGGCATACAGTATCTCTGCTTTTTTTTTTAAACCTCTTACGTCACTACTGCTTCTATTAGTTTATTAAAGCTAAAAAAGCAGATTGTTCGCAACAGCTGCAATAATGAGGAGGACAGTGATTTGAGGAATGATGAGGCTGAGGTATCATACATGCTTTGTTTTGTTTTTTTCATTCAATGCATCATTGATAGTCAGGCCATTGTCAGAATTAACAGCCGGTGAATCCAGTTAATGCCACCAAGTTGAGTCGCAGCCAAACGTCCATCAGGCGTGGAGCACCAGGGCATGCACGTTTGGAAGGAGCGCGCCTCATAGCCACAATCAGATCAGCACTGTGGCAGGAGGTGAAGGCTTGCTCTAATCCCACTCCCATTTGTGTGATGTGGGTCCCACTGTCTGATGTGTCCAGTTGGAAACTTGGAAATCCCTCTGATGTGCATATTGGATTTATTTAAGACTAAAACACTTTTTCACACATTTATGATTTAAAAAAAGAATAATAATAATAATATATGCATATTTATGCAAAGTCCTGTCTCCTCATAATTTTGAATGAGGTGAAATTGTCTGTTGTCAGTGGACTTGATAGCAAAGCCCGCATTCGCTGGAGCATTCACAATGAGCTGCTGACTAAAGCACGAAGAGTGCCGGAAGCGTTTATTTATTTATGACTTATTAATATATTAATTTTGGAAATAAAGTATTTAGGGGCCGCTGAGAGTTTTGTGGCTTTCTCTCAAACCCCTTTTTCGTGTGACGTCAGTCCCGCCAGGCTACCCAATCATCAAGTCCAAGGATGGCGTGGTCAGCGAGGGAAACCAGACGGAGATGACGTGCACCGCCGCGGGCAGCAAGCCCGCCTCCGTCATCAGATGGACGAAGGGAGACAAGGAGCTGCAAGGTGGGTCTGGAGACGATCTTAATTTCCTTAATTTATTTCACCAATATTTACCAATATTTCACTTATCCTTATTTACTGTTAATCTGCAAGGTAGAAATCTGTGACATCTCGTCATCATCGCCGTCGTTGGGTAAATGTATTGTGCGTCAGGACAAAGATTTAAAAAAATTAATGGAAGCACGGTCTTCGTTTCCACGCAGACCGGGTCCGTTGTTATTTATTTTTCTTTGAAAGGGAGTCCAAATTAGGAGCCGTGAAAAGGGCTCCCACCGTTCAACTCCCACACAGCGAGCGACGCCCATGCGAACACCCCGCATCTACTGTGTAAACTTTAACGAGAGGCCAAACCTCAAGCACGTCTAATCGGTTCCTAAGCACCTTCACCCATTAAGCAGCAGGGATGGCTTTTAAACAACCCTCTCTGGGGCGGATGATTACAAACACTGTAAATCTCCCGCAAAGCAAGAACGCCGCTAAAGAACGGACCCACGCTTCAGTAAGCGACAACGCGAAAGGTAATCAACACAGCGTTCAGGTGTAAAGAAAATTGCCACCAAAAAAGTAAATGCATAAATAATATGCCAAAGTTCAAATAAATTTATTTTACTTGGAAAATACTTTGAATTGGTTAACGTTTTGAGCCTGTGCTTGATTTGAAATTGCACCTACTCAATGTGGATTTTAATAAATAAATAAAGAAAAATATATATTTAAGGCTCATTGGAATGACACTGCATCCCAGCCTGAATAGCAGTGCTCAGTATTGTCCATGAACGTGTTGTTGACTAAATGTGTTTAATCTATTAAATAGATCACTTATCTGTTAAATGTTTTGTTGGTGGTGGTGGTCTCATTATTAAGTACTGTACCTGTTGGTTAGGGCTTCAGAGCGGGTACTGTATGTGGAGGAATGAGAAATGAAAGGGCTTCCTCCTTGAATCAGGCCCTCAATAAATGTCACGCTAATTTGTATAAATTACCAGTTATGTGGCCCGTCGTACAAGAGGAAAGTCCAGAAAAGATCTTTCTGAAGGCAGTGTCGAGACTACAGCGCCATTTGTGTCGATTTGTAGGGTTTGAGTAATAGAGAGAGAAAGGACGGACACACTGCTCTCGCCATCGCCACCACATCACCCACGCTCACACACTCTAAATTGCTTTTAGCCTTCGTGCTGGGCGGATTTATTTTTAATTAAACCTCCTCATTATTCAGCCTAATATCCTTTAGGATAATCGCTTTTTTTCCCTTTAAATATCATTCAAAGGTTATACCCATCATACATGGGAATGTAAATTCTGCCGTTCAGGACGATGCAAAGCCATCTCTTCCCACGTTATTCCCACAGCTCCTTCTCCCCCTTTTAATATTAGCTTCTTTTTCCCCCAGCCTTCTGATATCTAGTCGAGTTCCGTGAATGTCAAGGAACGATGGTGATATAGTGCCCGAGGCATTACTCTTTCCCTACACGATGACCAAAGAGGGCAGCCTCGACTCTGCAAGGATCTCTGATTGTAATCAGATTTCGGTATTCGTGACCAGCTCTGGTAAAATGACGCACAGAAAACTTCAAACTTTGTATTGTTATATTTCATTTTAAGCACTGAGATCAAGTTTAGGGATCATCAAGAGGAATTAGACAAAGCCTTAATTTGACAAAGTTGTGCAGCTGTGAAGAGTGCAATCTCCTTAGCAACAACAGATTTATATTAAGAGTGTTCATACTCCATTGCATCATATACGCTGTTGCATTCTTCTAGAGAAATTGCAAATTTACCTAACTGAAGAAACATTTTAACCCCTTAAAGTGAAATGTTTATCAAGTCAATATTAATCAATTGATATAGAAAGGCTTTCTGAAACTTTGCTACACATTTTATTTTTATTTTTGTCATCAAAAGCTGGTTTCAATGTATCACACCTTTAACATAACCTTGTACATTCTTTAAGCACTTATTGTTAAATTCCCTCATGACACCAGCATAGGAATACAACCCATAATCCCCTTTTCAATATCTCAAGCTATATATTTTTTCTCACATTCAAGACATTGCTCCCTTAATATTCTTTAGAGACTGTAAGATGCCTGCTACATCTTAGGATAGATACTGAAGGGTGATTTAACACAGAGTGTTTGGCCACAATCTAGCTGTGATGGGAGCGAAAACGGTTGCAGAACTTATCTCTACGCCAGCATTGAAATGGAATGTGGCTTATTCAAAATTGTGTGGTCTGTGGCCATTGTTAACGCTGTCCTCTTAAATTCAGTCTCACAAGCATGCCTTTTGCCCATTTTCCTACAATGCTGGGTTGTTTGTATTAATTGAGCCATGACTTCCAAAGCGGACTCCCACTCTACAATCAAATTACTTGTCCAAAGTTAGTTAGTTATTTACAGTTACTATACCCTGATTGGTGAATCATAATTCTTTCACAAACGGTTTTGTGCCTGAGCTGATATGCCATTCTCAGAACAATGTATATCTGATCATCTTTAAAAGAGATGAAATGTGCTGTTCAGAGGCATTTATTGCCAGTAGTGTTTCTCGTTAGGTGGAGAGGTGGGGGTTAAACTAGCTTCTCATCAGTTGTTTTGCAAAGTAATAGAAGAGATCGCATAAAAATGTAAACCATTTATTACTTAACTTCTACTTACAGTACACTGCGCAGTTTATTTCTTTGTCTGGTCAAATTTATTCAAAAAGACTTGCGTTGGAATCCACATTTCCTGCTGCTAAGAGAAATATTCATATCAAGCTCTGATATAATTTTAAATGCATCCTGAGCTGGAAAATGTTATTTTTAATAATTTTATTGGTAAACTTGTGTTGTGAAACTTCAGATCTCCTGGGAAGTGACAGGGTTCTCATTAGTTCAGCGAGACATGGTTAGTCTGCGGTGTTGCCGCTTATGTCATTTAATTTCCTCCTCCGTCGTCCAGTTGGAACGATTTGTACACTTAAGCCCCATTAAGAATGAATTAGCGCTGCTTTGTAGTGTTGGGAGCGCTCCTTTTCAGGAACAGAAACGGGTGCGAAGCCTAATCCGTGAACAGGCCAGCTACTTGAGTTCTCTGTAGGCCGCGTCGACTGGTTACCGGCGCCTGAACAGCATTTGCGATGCGTCTGTCCACCGTTTGCTATTCACCCGAAATCCATCAGCAAAGTGTGTAAGGCCAGAGGGATAGTCACTGACTTCCATTCATCTTGGCGATGGCAGCCATGAAAATACCTGGAGTTTCCATCTCTCTTTTCAATCTCTCTTTTCCATTTCTCTCTCTCGATGGTGCTTTATTGGCATTACGTTATGCGTTAGGTGGCATCACACACAGATTAATAATATAAGGAGAACGATTCCTACTGAAAGATTGCTATTTATATACACAGTGCCCCTTTAACGTCTACACCCTGTCTCAAAAACATCACTTTTTGTTGCCTTACAACCTTGAAATGACAACATATGACATTTTTTCCCACCTTTATTTTTACCCTGCAACTTCCAAGTGAATATTTATTTTTAAGAAATGTTCAGAAATGTTTTGCATTTTTTTCCACTGGGGAAGTAGGGTAGAATGTGTAAATAAAGGTGGAAAAGGTCTGATTTAATCTGTTCATTTCAAGGTTGCATTTTTGAGATGGGGTGATATATATATATATATCTTACCCCTTTAAGACATTCAAAAATGCAACCTTGAAATGAACAGATTAAATCAGACCTTTTCCACCTTTATTTATATATCCATAAACCTTGAACTTACCATGGAATTTGATTCACGTTAATACCATGACAAATAGAAAATATACACAATGTTTTCCAAAGCTGTACAAAAGTGAATAGAAACCATACTCAAAAACTCCCTGCCTTTCTCTCCCTCCCACAAGGGCAGCGTGCTTATTGAGAAAGCGCAGTCTCTGTGGGTCAGGATGGCGCCTGTAGTCGCACAGTGACTCATCCAGGCCTTTTTTTTGCGTACTTCATGCCCACTGGAGCCTTGGAAGAGGGCTGTAGGTCAGAGTCCTAGACTGTGTCCGCCATATCGCACTTCATAAAACACAAATAAACCCTGCCAATGACGGATTCACACATAATGGCTCTCCACAGCAAGCAATTTTCAACCGATTCACCTCCACTGGCCCTTCTCTAGGACAGCACCTATTGTTCCCCCTTGCACAAGGTGACTCCTCTACACTATGATTTTAACCAAACACATCCAACGTTTACTTCCCTGTCTCTTTTGACAGGCTATAATTGTGTTAACCGAGCTGTTGGCCGTTTTCACCCATTGTTCCGTTTTGGTCTGTCTTAATCAATTACAGTCGATTCTCTGACATTGTCTGTACTGGTTGCTGTGAATGGTGGTAGATATTTTTCGAACGGGAACAAACCGTGGTGATTGCACTGCCCAATCGCACAGAGCAATGTCAGACCCTCAGGTTATTGTTTCGCCGTTGCCTCTGTTGTGAGCTTTGGGTGATGAGCTTCCCGTCATCGGTCCATCTCCCCTCCTTCGCAGGCACGTCGGAGGTGACCCAGAGCACAGAGGACAAGATGTACACTGTCACCAGTCGGCTGACGTTCACCGTCACCAGGGAGGACGACGGAGTGCCCGTCGTCTGCATCGTGGACCACCCCGCCGTCAAGGACTTCCAGACGCAGAAATACCTGGAAGTGCAGTGTAAGTACAAACTCACGGGCACAACGCCACCCAAATCTCACCGTACTCCCTGCCTTGGAATCGTGTGACTGTTCATCCCCAATGTAGAGAAGACCCTCTGCGTTCTTTTTGTTGCTAATTTCCCAATCGCGGTTTAAGGTCGCTGACTCGTCATAGCGCACGCACGCATGTTACTCACTTATTTATGCCGTTGTTACTTGAATTATACATACATGCAGATCTATTGCATATTGCAGCAAAGTGCAAGAATATGTTCAATGATACAATGTATCCCCCAGGAATGTCAACGGTCTCTTCGATTACGGTTCCATCTGTACTCGCGAAGGCTAAACGGTGGTGTGGTAGCTTATGATGTCAAATTTGCAACCTTACGCAGGTGGCATTACAGCATGGAAAACGGAAGCTTTAAAAGGACCGTGACGTCCCCTGGCAAGGCGTTACGGTTGCTGCGGTCTACGGCCTACCCTTGTGGCGTTAGCAGCATCGTTTTTTATTAGAAAAAAGAAGGGAGGCTTTGCCTGACCTTTCCAGATGAAAGACAGGAAAGATCAGCTCATCTGCAACAGCTTGACATTTCGGCAATCTCGGATTAAAGCAGATAAAGCCAGACCATTCGCCATACCTTTAAACCAGGGGCTCACATTCACCGCAGCGCCGCTGTGCTTTTAGAAGCGCAAGGCTCTTCTTTTTTTCGAGGGCATCGTCTTGCCTCGGATTGGGCAGAATTATGTCACAGTGGCACACAACAGAAGTCAATGGCGAAATCATTGAGCCAGCGGTGCCACTTTAAAGGAGATCAATTTGTAGAAAAATAGAGAAGCAGTCGTTGTGGATATTATACAATCCAGAGGCATCTATGTGGGGTGTGATGGAAACGGCCTCACTTTAGGGGGCTGTCACAGTCGAGCAGCTGTTTCGGCCTAATGAGAGCTGAATAAATGATTGATTGATTGATTTAATAATAGTGACACACAGCTACCAGCTAACTTTAGTTTGTTTACAGCTGAGGCGTAGGGGCGCACCAGACTCATCGTATGTGAAATATTTGGTCAATATTTAGGAATGTAAAGAGGCCATCACGGCCAGGGACATCGGCCTTTCCCATAACAAGCCTCCCGGTCTGTAAAGACGGATCTGCAGATTCCGCAAAGGCAAAGCGTGCCAGGCTCCCAGCAGCTCGTCAGCCGGGAGAAAAACGCAGCGCTTTCCGGCCCGTAGTTCGGATGGGTGGACAGCTAGCGGATTACTGTGCGTTGACCTGAACGGTCAGACGGGATTGTTTCGGGCCAGCGGTTTGAGACAAGCACGCACAGAGCTTGAAACGTCAACATTAAGAGCGTGCACTGTGGGTCTTGTCCAAATCAGGGGCCTCTTTCGCGTGTGAAATATAAGTTGTGGGGGTGGGGTGGGGGGGGCGTCGCGTCGCGGCTATCCTGTAGGTCCACGGGGTCCTTAGCTTTGAGTAAGGTGAGAGGAGTGTAAGAGCGCCTTACTTTGTCAAGGTTTGATCTATTACATCACACATTCAGTGGCCACTGAAGTTGAAAAAAACTATATGATTGTAACTGTTACTTAAATTTAGGCATAACGCTCCACAGCAGTTTGGCAAGTGGCCCCCAAATGTATTATTTCCAGGGAAAATCTTCTGTTGCTATGATTATGATTATTATTATTGATCAAATACCTTACTGAATTGAAACGGCTGCCGAAACACACGGTAAACCAAGCTGACTGCGTAAAAAAACTCTTATGGTGTGAAAGTTCGGATTGCATGCCAGGAGCACAGGAGGACAATTACCTTCCGTCTTAATGCGCAGGATTGGAAAGTGGGCCGGCTGCGTATCGATCCCAAAGTGCCCTGTGATGCAGAGAGCTGCTGAAACGCGGCGAGGAGTAAGATGCGCACGCAGCTTGAGAGAATGTGACACTGCACTTCCATTTCAATTACGGCGAGAGCCCTGCACTCAGGGCCGATCAAGGAGCACCGGACTTGGCCAGCGTTACAGTGGAGTCGCACGCACGCACACACACACACACACACACACTAGTTGAAATTAAACATGCTGATTGGCAGATTGTGTTTGATATCAGATACAGACCTCTGGAGAGAGAATTAGAGACATTTTCAATTGTTTTTATTTTTATTTTCATTACCCGTCTGGTGAATCGGCGTCAGCTCGGCGCTAGCTTTTGGCCTCACCTTAGGGCGGAACCGGGTCAGTGGACGGGTTATTCATCACCTCATGACGCAAGAGCGGTCTCCGATCAGGTCGCCGCAAATGTACCTGCTGCAGCTCAGTTGGTGATTCGCAGAGTAAAAAAAAGTGAAGTGGCAGATTTTGGGGTCGCGTGTGCTAAGCTCACCATTCCAGTAGACCTTCCTTTTTTATGTAGCTATAGATGAGGATGCATGAGTAGAGATTTCCTGGGATTCAGTCTCCGAGGAAATGTAGGTTGAATCTGATGAGCAGGAAGTGTGGGCTCCAACTTTATCCTCGTCTTTCACAAAGCAAATTGTGATATGTTAAAGAGCATATAATATAATATAATAATATATACCATTTAGCAGATGCTTTTATCCAAAGCTACTTACAGTAGTGAATGCATATATTTTTCAGTATATGTGGTCCCAGTGGGAATTGAACCCACAACCTAAGCGTTACCAACGCCGTGCTCTACCTACTGAGCCACACAGAACCACATATAACTAGACATTGCACGTTCAGGTCCTTCACAGACTGTTGCTGGGCGGGTTTCAGTCGGCCACGGTTCCTCATGCTACCGCTGCATTGGTTTCTCTCAGCAGCGTGCCAGGCGCCCACAGAGATGGGCACCCCTGCTGTGGTGTTGTGTGGCCTGCACTGTGGAAAGCGTCCACCACCCTGTGGAGGAGCGCGCACGTTTTCCGCTGCAGCGCCACTCGCTCACCGGTGCAAACTAAGACGGGCACAATCCGCCATTCCAAATTCGGGAGAAACGATGACAGAATAAATAATAAAATAAATAAATGAATAAATAAAAATACACATTTTTAAGAAGAGAGAAAGTAGGAAAAAGGGAGGATGAGGCCAGCGCCCTTCTCGCCACCCATCACCGTGGGGGGAGAAAACTCTGGGTAATTGCAAAGGATAAAGGAAAGGTTGTTACCGATCGGGCGGAAAGGTCAGTGCCGGTAGAGATGGACGCGACTGGCGTGTTGACAAAGTGTGCGTGGAAACCAGACCTGACAGAGCAGTATGTATCACTGCCCCGCACTGCTCCGCGCACGGCCCACCCCGAGGAGGACATAACTCAAACCCCCGACGATGTAACGAACTCCACATCCGTTCGGAGCGCAACTCAACGGATTGCTCCCCCACCTTCATGACTCCATTTGAGCCAATCTTCAATTCAAATGGCCATTGTGTATAAAACGTAAAAAGGCCTTTTTTCTTTTGTTTTTTTTTCCCCTCTCCCTTCTCCATGTGTTTCTTTGAGGGGGGTTATGTTCGGCGGTCCGAAAAACGTAATTTAGCGGTAACCCTCTGCGAGGCCTCGTTGTTTTTCCCAAAGAAGAGTGGTGTGCGTGTGCGTAATCACAATGGTGGCTCTCCCTCTGCAGATAAACCTGAGGTGAAGATTGTGGTGGGGTTTCCAGAAGGGCTGCCCAGAGAAGGAGAGAACCTGGAGCTGACCTGCCAGGCCAAGGGCAAGCCGCAGTAAGAACTTGAGAACCGCCCAGTGCAATTACACAGGACTGTGCACTGGCCTGCAGGAGAGGGCTCAGTGAAGGTCATACGCACTCACATACCTGAATACAAAATCTAGCTGTTGCATAGGTGGATTTATTCTATGAATATTAATAAGGCATGCAGTGTACGTGAATATGTGCCACAATACGTGAATGCGATGTGTACTGTGTGACCTAGTTTCCCAAGTGTCCTAATAATCCTGCGATTATTAAGTGAATGTCTTTGAGTCATTATTTTTCCTAAAAAGCCACAATTTATATCCAGACAAATCTAGACTATATTTCAATGTAGAAAAGGTATTTTCTCTGAACCAGATAACGTTTTGTCCACAGTGAGTGAGTATGTGAGCACTGTGACGCCACAACCGTCCAACAGACTCTGTTTGGTTCCTTTGCTCACTGTCACTGGTCCACGGCCCGTGCGGTCAGTAACGTTAATTCGCAACCTTCCGTGACAGTGTTGGCAACCTCCTTTCCGGTGCTCCTGCCATTGGGAAAGCGAAACCCCTACATGACGCAGAAACGGCAGAGGAGGGGGGCCAGAGAGGGGTGGTGGTATCACTCTGCCGCTTGCAGATCTCACTCCCCAACACGCAACTCCCGGGACACCGATGTCGGCGAATTCATTTGCAAAGATGAAAATACAATCAATACAGTGTGCAGAAAATTGAAAGTCATTTTCATTAGCACAACTGGGGGGGTTTCAGTCATTACTGTCAGTTTGTTTTGCTCCGGTGACGCATCCATTTGTATTCCACCTCGCACCCCGGTTTCCCACAAGCCCCTCTCCAGTGCCGTTTCCCTATGCCTGCCTCCTACCACCCTAGTCCTGTGCAATGCCTCATTTTTATGCAGCTTGTGTGTTTTTAACCTCTGAATCCAGGGCCTCTGAAATGTTTTTTTTCTCTCCCGACGTGTTATTCTCACTTCCGTCTTCCGTCAAATTGTATTTCCCCGCGAAGGCAGAAGTTCAGTGATCGAATTTTCCCCCTCCTTGCTTTGAGCCATTTTTATTTTTTTCCTGTGTTTTTATTTTTTATTGTATTTTTATTTTTTTCCCGTGCCTTTTGAATTGACGGAAACAAGTTTTAACACCGACTCAAAACAAAACAAAGGAAAAAGAAAATGCGCGTCAGCTCCAGGGAAATAAAACGGATACTTCCACAGAAAACTTGCGAGAGCGTAACTGAATTTACCGTTCCTTTGTTTCTGCCTTGGTGGATTTTGTTCTCTGAACTGCTCCTCGTGGGAGAATAGCGAGCTGATGATACAGCGGGATCAGGTGTTGTGAACAAATGGTTACAGGTACTCAGCTTCAAGAAGCAAGTCAAGCCAAATCAGCGGCCGTGTGCTCATGCGTTTGTCATGCCATTAATGTCTGTTGACAGCCCTGGTAATAGGAATTGCATACAGAAGCTGGTAAGGCGCACTGTGCTAACGATAGCGGAGTGGGAGAGTGAGTCCTGTCACTCATAACTGGCTCTGAGTTTAAGAGACTGTACCAGGCAGTGTTCCACGACCAGGCTGGAGGCTTCATTAATTTGGTTATGGGTGCAGCTATGAACCAATTAAAATATTTAGCATTTCGTGGCAGAGCACTATTGAGTCACAATGAGCCGCCAAAAGCTCAGGATGGCTCCACCTGTTTCAAAGGTTCACGAACCCTTGTTCTCCGAATTGTTAGTATAGATTGGTGGTTTCCAAACCCCAGGACCCTAATACATTTTCTGCAACCCACTCCTAATTAAGATGTAGCCATATGGCTGGAATATTTTGTCAAACATTTAGTCAAAACAAACTGTGTGTACACTGCAACTACCTCAGTGCAAGCGTTTCATTTGACTGGTGTGAGTGACTGGAGAGTAAGTAATAGGAAATCATTTTTCCTAACAATCTCACGACCCGCATCACTGCGTTGTCTCTCGTATTCGGGCAGGGCAATGCTTGCAACCCTAGTCCCAGTGGACAATTTGGGAGCCACCGGTTTAGAGCGTGAATGAAAGTTACGGTCTCCGTGTCCGCAGGCCTCAGCAGATCAACTGGGTGAAGGTGGACGACGACGTCCCGTCCCACGCCGTCATCACCGGCACAGAACTGCTCATCGAGAACCTCAACAAGTCCTACAACGGCACGTACCGCTGCGTGGCGTCCAACTCCGTGGGCGAGTCCTACGACGACTACATCCTCTACGTGTACGGTACGTACAGCGCCCGCAGGTTCCTCTCGCAGGTACAGCAGCGAATCTGTAACCTTAATACTGCGTGGTCTTCTGTCTTCCGGTCACACTGCTTCTGTACAGGACTCTACGCTGTTCAGCTGACCTTTTCACACTGAAGTGACTGCCTACTGGGTTAAGCAGCTGTTAACAGGGGGGGGGTTATAATTGTATGAAAGCAAATGCAAGCTCTCTGGCTGTGGAATGATTGCCAGTGAAGACTTAGATACTAAGCCGTTGAAAAGGACACACTTAATCTCCCTCAACAAAACTGATCCAATAGCGACGGACTAGTTCTGCAGTGTAAGGAAACATACCTTTGCGTGTGTGTGTATTTAACGTGAGCTGCGTGAACGTGTGCAATGGGTGTGAATGTGCACACGCACTGCATTAGTTATCAAACGATTACTCTCACTGTGTTTGTTTAGTTACTGCTAACCTCAGTGTGAAGTGTCAATAGTGTGGGATTGGTGACAGATGGCTTGTGTGTCACTCTGTCAAGAATTTGGCAGCAGTTCCAGATAGAGAAAAGTGAGTATCTGTATTTTTACCACCCAAAGCTCACAGGAAAGCACGAAGACCACAGAAAGGATGTAAGCAAACACTTTCGCCAAAAAATATATGTACAGTGTCTGTGTATATACATATATATATGTATGTGTATGTATATATATAACTATACTTGGATTTATCTCATTAAACCCAACTCCCAACATAATAGGGGCTGTCTTGACTTTGATAACTTTGATTTCTGTGCTCCTGCCATTAATATCTACTGTAATTCAGCAGCAAATCATGTTGAACATTAGAATTGCTAATGCGGTAGACAGGAGGCCAGGCCGAGGCTGTCAGCGCTTAATCCTGCGTCATGTTTCCTGACACCTGAGCGCGGAGCTGTTAACAGAGCCTCCCTGACACCAGGAAATATCCTCCATGCCCGCTCACAAAGGAGAGCGGCGCGTTGACATCTGCTCTTTTCGTGCCCCTTATAATTATTCTTCTTCAAATTAGCAGATGACAGCGGCTTATTGCAAACACAGCAGCCCTGGCTCGTCTTATCCACGGTCCAGAGCAGATGAATTTGAGGATTTCGGCGATATTGCGATTTAAGGCAGTCTGTGGACCTCCTGACGTGCAGTGGGTATAAAAAGTATTCACCCCCTTTGCCATTTTTCACATTTTATTTTCTTACTTTATGGAATCAAAATTGATCGACACAAAATACTCTATAATGTCAAATAAAATTAAAAAAACAGCTCTAAAGCTTTTTGTTAATGAATTGCCAATTAAAAAGCACAATAATTGATTGCATAAGTATTCACCCCTTTTTCTAAGACACTCCTAAATAAAGGTGTTTCAAATTACTTCAAATTGAATACACCTGTCTCTGAGAGGTCCCATAGTTGGTTAGTGCATTTCCAAACAAGACCAAAAGCACCAATCAGGGGAAGGATACAACAGGATTTCAAAGACTTTGAATATCCCCCGGAGTTAAATCCATCATAAAGAAATGGAGAGAATATGGCACAACTGTGAAATTGCCTACAACAGGCTGTTGTTAGGGAGGCCACAAAGAGGCATATGGCAACTCTGACAGTTACAGTCCTCCAGGGCAGAAATGGGAGAAACTGTCCATTGGACAGAAATAGCCTGGGCGCTTCACAAATCTGCACTTTATGGGAGGGTGGCAAAAGGAAAACCACTGTTGAAGAAAATACATGAAATTGTTCCTAGAGTTTGCCAGAAGGCATGTAGGAGACTCTCAAACCAAGTGGAGGAGGATTCTATGCCAAGATGCCAACTTTTTGGCCTCAACGTTAGGCGCTATGTTTGGGGCAAGCCTAACACTGTGTGTCATCCCAAGAACATTATTACTACCGTAAACATGGTGGCGGGAGCCTAATACTATGGGGATGCTTCTCTGCTTCAGGGACTGGAAAACTTAGGGGGCAAAATGGATGGAGCAAGATATAGAAAATCTTTGAAGAAAGCCTGCTGCAGTCTGCAAGAGTAGGGACTTGGGAAAATATTTATATTCCAGCAGAACAATGACCCAAAGCATAAAGCAAAAGCCATAGTATAAATGGTATAAAAACAAAAAGATAAATGCCCTGGAGTGGCCCAGTCAAAGCCCAAACCTCAATCTGTGGAAATATTAGAAAATTGCTCTTTACCACCGGTCCCCATGCAACCTGTTGGAGCTCAAGTAATTTTTGTAAAGAAGTTATGAGAGAAAATTGCAGTGTCCAGATGTGCAAAGCTGAGACTTACTCAAATAGACTCACAGCGGTAATTGCAGCTGAAGGTGCTTCTACTAAGTATTAAGTCAAGGGCGGTGAATATGTCATCAATTATTGTCTGTTTTTTATTTGTAATTCATTAACAAAAAGCTTTAGAGTCATTGTTTTTATTTGACATTATTGAGTATTTTGTGTTGATCAATGGCAATAAATCCGTTTTGATTCCACAAAGTAAGAAAATAAAATCTGAAAAATGGCAGAGTGGGTGAATACTTACTACACCCACTGTATGTCCTGTGACGTTTCATAAAGGCAGAAGGGAAATTTAGTGGAATGTGTTTTACCTTAGTACTATGTGACTTGTAACAACATGTAACAGGTCAAATGTGTCAAATTCAAGCACATTGGTGAATTCAATTTATATTTTTGTAACGACACGTATCAAGACGAATGTTAACGAGGTCAAATAAATGGATTTATTTAAGGGAACGCTACCAATAATACATTTCATTATGCGTTTGTGTGTCAAATTGGGAACATTTCAATGCGTGCGTCATGTGTTGTTTTCTGCTTTGCGATCCCGGTCATGCCATGACAGAACAGCACTACAATATGCCTGCAACAGTCACTAGCAGTATTGAATGATCAACACTTTCAGTTCAAACAACTTTAACTGAAGCCTTCCTCACCCCCCGGCCCCGGCCCTGAGTACAGGGACAGACTGGCGTGCCTTCTTTAATCTGCTCCTTTCCAGACGGATGGAGGGTGGAGAATTCTTCCAGGGCGGCCCAGACTAAACCAGTTACGATGAAAAATGGCCGACCCTGGATGTGTTTTCCCGAAGCACCTACTGTATGTGGAGAGCCCTGCTGTAGAACTGGGCTTCTACCCCCCACCCCCTACCTCAGAGGAGTCTTAACAAGTTTACATAGTGCTTCTAACCCAATAAGGCACGGCTTCCACACGGCAGCGTTCCAGTTGCGCGGTCCCCCGCGGCCTGTCACGTCCACTCTCAATTTCCGCGGCACAAAGCTTCCTGCAGCAGCCACCAGCCATTTCTCCAGCGACATCCGCCACCTCTGAGGTCTCGGCTATTTCCCCCTTATTTATACCTCCTTGTACGTTTTCCTATTTCTTTACAACGCACAATATTAGGCACAGGAAAGTATTTAATTTAGTGCCCATAATCTTTTTTCAGTCCAATCTCAGTGATATGTATAAAAGCGTGACTGAAGCTCTATAAGGCAAACTGACATATAAAAAATATCAATAATTCCAGCCTCTGTCAATCAATATCACAGTCTACCTGTGCCACTTCTCAGAGCAGCTCCTGTTCAACACAAGACAGAGAGGCTCAGGTCTTTACATTTCCATGGAGACCGTGGATACTTTTTATTTTTAATTTTTTTCATTTTGCAGCATTGAAATGATAGGAGTCAATAACCATTGCAGCAATGACATCGTTTATTCATCAGTTGAACCAAAATGCAGGTTCTTGATATCTTATCTCATTATAAGTACAGAGGACTGTTAGTGGTCACACTTATCCCCCTCAGTCCACCAAACCACAAAACTACACCTTCCCCTGAGTACAGAATTCCGGAGGGACAGCTAGAGTCATACCTTTTGTTTGAGTCATCTGTGATCACCCCCCCAATAATTCACTCAATATTTTTATTTTCATATGGATATATGAATACTAATGATAATAATGATTGGTTGCATGATTCCTATTTAAGTTCTGCATGCAATATCTATATATTAACTACATTTTCAAAAGAATCCACCCCTCAAAATTCAGCTAATCATCTGTATAAAAGAACTGAATTCCAGAGGAACAATTGCAATACAATTTAACTATTGTATTTAACAATTGTGTACCTATCAAAGAAGGTACACATTTTGTTCAGCACAACTTATGTGTCCAGTTATCACAATCATTTTGTTTGACTCGTAGCACAATAATTTTTTTTTTTTTTCACGGCTCCGTTGTGCCCGAGACGATTGGCCGAGGCAGTGGCCAATCACCATGAAGCACGAAGCCTCCTGATGAGCGAATAAGGCGTTTAGCAATCTAAAAGAATCCTGTTTATGGTGAGGCGCTCATATCCTGCTTTGTCCTCAAAAATCAATGATGCTGCTACTGTGCTCTCCCTCGACCGAAATTTACTTACTCACATTTATCATCCAGTCAGGGTCCATTTTGTCTCCAGTAACTGTCGGTTCATTGTACAGTATAACGCTGCTTGTTACTTAATGATGTGTGTTTTATGCCTCATAACCTTTCTGTTTGTTGTTCCCTGTATATTTACTTCACTGCCAGTTTCTCCAAAAAGTTGTTGTTTTCCTCCCTTTTCGAATATATTCAAATAAAACTTCATAGTGTTGTCCGAGTTCCACAAACTGGAAGATGGATTTGGTGGACCAATAGGGGGAAGTCTTTCCCCTGGACAAAGTATAACCACTGCTCCTGCTGGGGATTAGGATCTGTTGTCATTCAGATGAGACCATAAACCAAGGCTCTGACTCACTGTATTCATTAAAGATCCCGTGGTAGTTTATGGCAAAGAAACACGGAGTTTGGTCCAGGCTAAATTCCCAATCTGGTTCTCAAATTAGCCGGGGTTTAATGAATCCACTCCTTTCCGCGCATCTGACGTTAAGATGCAGATCCTTGAGAACACTATTTAAATAGCTATTATCAAAATCATTAACATTTTGGTGCAATGTTCCTACTTGCATCTTTTAACTTGGCTGCCATGTACTGGGGTGGTGAAACAAATGCGAACGCATGTAAAATCACATCGTATACGTTTCCATTGGCTGTTGGGAAGCAGGTACATAAATTGTACAATCCGTAAACTAATGCAAGAACAGCAGTTCCTTGAACGCCACCATATGGTTTTAAACGACGGAAATTTCTGGCCACCAGTGCTTATGAAACAGCATCTATTCAGCTACTGTACTGCAATCAACCAGGGGTCTTAACTCCAAGTGCATCTAGAGCAAATAAGATGGTTAATGCTAAAATGGTGCAATTTCAAAATACCAGAACAGTGACGCAATAGTGTCATTATAACGCTGCTGTCCCCCGCCCGCCATTTCACACCTAAAGCACATTACAGCACATTATTTATTTGCTTAGCTGATGCCAGAGCTTGCATTTTTCACACATTATCCATTTATACAGCAGGTTATATGCTGAATCAATCATGTACCTAGTGTAAGTACCTTGCTCAAGGTACAGCAACAGAGCCCCAACTGGGGTTTCAACCCGACTTACAAGAGTAGTTCCCTAAACATTACTTCATTTATATGGTTATATTTTAGGCATTTAGGCACTTAACTGCCGCCCCACAAAAAAGAGGATGTGGTTAGTTTAGTCCTAGGTTAAATGAATGCCGTGCACATATGCAATAAAATGTAACAGGCTTTAGATGCTAATGTACTGTGTGCATGTTGGATTGCGTAAAATATATAATATCATACTGCAGCCATTTCTGTAATCATCTCCTTGCACATACAATTACTTTGTCTTTGAAATACTGATATGGAGGGGGGGAATGACTGAATTTGATTCATCCAGAGGTTAAGCACTGATAATTATAGCAGGTGATTAAATCGTGTAATTTGCAAGTCCTGGGCCTGTCTGGCCTTCCATTTGTCAACACAAGAGACTAAGCACAGTAACTGTAAGCATTACCAGGTGGAAAGAAATAAAGAGTTCCATTCCCCAGGAGAATTATTTTACTTGACAAAACATGGTTCTCCTGCTTAATTTAACGGTGTGTTTATTAACACACAAATCCCGTCCCTTGATTACTTGGGAAGACTGATCGCTGCAGGTATGTGGCTTTTAATAAGCTTCACTGTCATTATTGTTGCCAGAGGAACACCAGTTCTGCCTCTTTGTTTTCATTTTAATGTTTTTTTATTGTATTTTATTTTACTTGGCAAATGAGGAAGGGCCCGTCAGTCTGTGGCATCCTCATGTGCAGCTGGCAGGCTTTGGGGTGCCGATTTTACAGGGTGAGTCTTGGCTTGGCGTGAATGCCCCTGCTGGCCATGGACCGTCTGTGCTCTTCTTCCGCAGCTTCCAGCATTTTCTCTCCTGGTCTGCTGATTAGCAAATAATGGGAGTCAAATAGCCTTGGAGCTTCCTTTTTCTTTTAGTCGTGTTAGTATATTATTCGGCGGCACGGTGGTGCAGTGGATAGCACTGTCGCCTCACAGCAAGAAGGTCTCGGGTTCGAATCCAGGCCGGGGGCCTTTCTGTGCGGAGTTTGCATGTTCTCCCCGTGTCCGCGTGGGTTTCCTCCGGGTACTCCGGTTTCCTCCCACAGTCCAAAGACATGCACGTTAGGCTAATTGGAGAGTCTAAATTGCCCGTAGGTATGAGTGTGTGAGTGAATGGTGTGTGTGCCCTGTGATGGATTGGCGACCTGTCCAGGGTGTATTCCTGCCTCTCGCCCGGAACGCATGCTGGGATAGGCTCCAGCACCCCCCCGCGACCCTGACCAGGAATAAGCGGCTTAGACAATGGATGGATGGATAGTATATTATTCATTTAACAGCACTATTAATTTATCAACGGCGCAAAGATGTTGTCAAGAGGAAAGGGGGCCGTGGGTCGTACTGTATGCTCAGTCCCATTTCTCTCGTCACAATCTTAAAATCTCAACAACAACAAAAAACCTTGGTTGTAAAATCTCTGAATGTCCATGAATTTTCTCATACAGTGTATGTCAAACTCTGGGCTCCTGAGTGGCTCTGTCAGGAAAGGCACGCGCCACAAGCGTAGGCCTGTCACGGGTTCAAGCTCTGGCTGTCGTTCACTGACTACGACCGGGAGTGGCGGGGTCCATCCTCCCAGGGGTAGGGCGGGTGAGCTTTGGCCAGGGTTCCCAGGGTTAGTGTTCCATGCTTTGAGTAGTGTACCCATTCAGTGCGGAAGATGGTCACCGACTCTCAGGTGAACGCATAAGAGGAGTGCTGCCCTTCAGCCGCCATGCTGGTGGCGTGGGGCACTTACTGGCGGCTCCGAACCAGGAAGAGAAAAAGGTGATGAACGTGTTAAACAAAATACATCAAATCTTATTCACACTAGAGTCGCGGCTTTTATCATTACAGACGGTGTAATAAAAGACACAGCTCACCTTTATACGTCTGGCGTACGATCAGTGCCTATTACAAATGGCTGCATTTAGGATAGAAATGTGGAGTTTTGCGCACACGGTGTGTGAGAGATGTTGGGAGAGATTTTGGTGGGATTACTCCTTCCTCTTTTCTGTTATTGTTGGAGAATAATGGCCAAACTAAGTGAAAAAGACCCCTTGAACAAATATGTATACTGAAGTCGCTGATGGGGAAATCAACCGGGTTTATTCGTCTGATTAATTTTTGTGCGCCATTCCCAAGTCACTGTTTCCCGTTAACAGTCGCCCCCTCCCCGTTGAAGCCGCTCGCTCCTCATCCCTGATCCATGCACGATGACTGGCACATTTTTTTGCCCGAACACAGAGACGCACGTATTCCTCAGGCTCACGGGGGAGAAGAAGAGCCACACATATTAAGAGTTGAATCTTTGTTCTCATCCTCCATTAGCCTTCCCGCACCCTGGGAGCTCCCGGCACCCCCTGTGTCTTTAGGGAAGGATTCCTGTCAGGCCGACTCAAGGCTTAATGAGGCTCGCGCCTCGCACCTCCAGACTGCGGCAGTGATTCACAGCCACCCTTAGTAAACACATCAGCATGACACATGGGTACGCCGAACAATTTGAAAGTCAATTAGCCATTCTTATTTATTTATTTGTCAAAAAATATAGTTAATATTTGCATGCCCAGCCAGGATTAAGGGAAATTTTTATTTGGGGGTTTTTTCCCCCTACCCCCCCATAGATTTTTAATGAGCTATTGACACCCTTGATCCCTAACATCTGCTGAGTGTTCACAGTTCGTAACAGGATAAAACCAATTACGTTGCTCCACCACAGAGCCATAGTTTGGCTCTGACATGTCTTGCGGCAGCACACCGTTGAAAATTCAATTGGTTTGTTTTGGCAGGTCTGGCATTTTGAAGTCATTGCTTTTTCTTGTTGACTCGGAGAGAGAGCGTTAGGAAATGGCCAGTAACCTCAAATTACAAGGCAAACGTCTGGGAAGGTTAATATCACAGGTGGGGTGGTGGGAGTGAGATTTAATTTTTTATTGAGAATGTAAACACCAGCAATAGCGCGTGTGTGTGTGTGCGTGCATTTGTGTGTGCGCGTGCGTGTCATTTTTAACAGACAGTATTATATATTCACTAAATAAGCTACTCTCAAGAGTGTTTGTGCTTGTGACTTTGCTGCTGGCAAGATTCTGTTGGTAATTTACATTTTCCGCTGTCATTAGAATAAATGCAGTCTATAGAAACATACCCGAGGCGACATCATGCATAAATTTTCCACGTCTTATAGGGAAGTTAACAGTTATTTATTTTAATAAAACGAGGTTGTTCGGCATGCTCATTCCTGATTCAGAAATGAAAGGCAAACATACAGACACGCCATGACATTTCAACAGCTGACTCATTAGCAAAATAACAAAAGCCTTACTTCACCTCCGCGTAAAGGACATTTTCCGTTTGGATACGAAGAATAACATTGCTCTCGGTACTGTAACTGGAAAAGAGACTTGCGTAATCGGATCTTTGACTGTTCCCGATGTGCTCTGTAGAACGGTTGAGATCAAGTTATTTGGGTGCCTTTTTATATTGCTGTTTCATCTCACCCACCCGAAAACGGAGAAAAAAAATGCGACAGAATTTGGCCTGGCGGTAAACTTCCCCATTGTATAACGCCGTTTCATAGAGCGAGGTCGGAGACCCGCGCTGTCCACGGTCTATCCTTCGGCAAGAGCGATGTGCACTGAGGCATGGGCTGGGAACTTTAGAGGAAAGTAATGGCATTCAAGGGCCTGTGTTGTGAATCACCATAGTTTGGGACAAGTAACAACTCCGACAGCCAGGGATCTATAAAAGTGGTTTATCGACATGCCAAATGTACAAATCTCTGAAAGTACTCTGCCTTCAGAAGCACTGGGACTTTAATTCCCTTTCCCAGAGTGAACATCTAACATCGAGAGAACCTGTAATTTGTGGACTGTTTTAAAAAAATGTTTCTTATTATTCGGGGCTTGGGTCAGCTGTAACGTCATTCGACGTTTTTCCCAAAACAAATCTCAAAATGTATGTCTCTGTAGGTCCCCAGACTGAAAAATGGACAGGCTATCACTGTCTTATTTGTAGAAAAATGCTTACTGAAAGAATGACCTAGCGAAGGCCATTGGTAAAAGATGGTCACAATTTTTGTTTGCTGGTGACATTGCAATTTCTGTAGTTTGTATTTATTTGAGAAAATAAGCAATGTTTTATTTTTGAGGAGCTTCCTGTTTTACACACATCCTCATGTGAGTACTGGGTTCCGTTCAAAGGACGTATCACAAAAGATGACGAAGACCCACCTGGCCAAAACGTCGTCTTTGTGGTGCAGTGAATAAACCGACTTTGGGAGCGTTAAACTGTGTGGGATATTTTTCCTTTCCGGTTTAGGAGGAGCTCGTATGCCATATGAGAATCCACAGCTTTGGTTGGGTTCTGAGATTGATGGGCGAATACTCACCACTACCACTAGGGAGAACAAAACAAAACTTGCATTGGCTTGGAGTGTGGCCAGTACTTGTCCGCCTTGCTGTTTCCCGCCACGCGCCGCGGTGAACACAAGCGCCAAGCGCTGCTGTAGCTCGCCTATCCTACCAAAGTAAACCTTTTGTAGCGAGACAACCTGCTCCCTGATAAATGAAGGGGACGGTTTGATGAACATACTATGTGCACACAACATGATAAACTGATGTCCACGAACATGCAGGGCAGCTCTCACTCGACGAGTCTATTCACAGGGCTGTCGTTCCTGTTCACACGATTAAGGGGGAGAACTTCGGTGTGCGGAAGGCACAGTCCACGGAAGGCATGGGGAAATGCCCGATGGATCAAAGCTGTCTACCGCATGTCCATCCTCGCAGAACCACTGCTTGGCGTTCACACATGCCTCAAAATTAGACGATAGGACAGCGCACTCCCTGTTTCCATTCAAATTTCGGGCACACGTGCGAACGCCCACACACACGTCTCGCCCTCCTCGCGGTCCCGGTACCAGCACCACCTCCAGCTTCCCACTTGCACCACCCCAGCCCACACACAGGCCCACAGCGTAAAGAGGCATCAGGCGCAGTAGGTTTAGTGAGGTGTGCTTATTGATTTTTATCTTCCTGCTCCTTTATCCTTTTCGCACAAGAAGGGAGTCCCGGCTTGAGCCAGCATTAATGCCGGCATCGCCCAAAGTCAGCCGCCTTAAAACTTCCACGATGATGCAACAGCGCAATGCCGCACCTGAAAACCCGACAGCAATATCTGTGAAAAACGTCCATGATGAGTGCTGGAAGTTTTGAGCGCGTGCATTTGGAGGAAAATCGCTGCACATGTGCTAATCATAGTTTAATGCCTGTGTCATGTCTAGACTTCCTATCAATGAGAGCAGGTACTCTATAGAGATGTAGGGTTAAGTTTAATTAATTTAGTGCTCAATTCCGTATCTGTATTTAGTGTGATTATCTTTATCTGTCATGTTTAATGGGTTTAGCAACGTGGGGAGAAAAGAAATGAGAAATGGTGATAACTCATCCTCGTATTGTTGAAAAACAGTCGAATTCATAACTCGGAATGAAATCTCATCAGATAGCTCTTTGAAATATGGGGATGTTCTGCATATTAGATTGTCACAGCTTTTGTGTCAAGAAAACAATTCTACTATCAAAAAGTACTATCTTACCCTTATCTAACTCAGGGTACTACTAAACCGCAATCCCACCTGCAACCCACGTCCATCACAAGAGACTTACTCTCCTTACCTGTTGAACATGGGGAATAAGAACACTTGAAAGCACAGTGTAATATTGGTGTAACCAATGTAATTGTTATATTTAATGCTATATACTGTACACACACACACACACACACACACACACACAGTGTGTACAGTATATAGCATGAAATATTGATGTAAAAGCAGACATTATAGTGAGAATTTGACAGGCCTCTAGCATCCCAGACTTGTACAAATCCAGAACCCCTTCAAAAGCTATAATAAAACAAAAACATTTGATGTAACCCTGTCACACAAAAATGGGCTTCTTTGGTACTATAGCAGCACAAATATTTGTACAAACGGATAACATTTTTCCAGTAAAGCTTGAACGATGCTGGGTGGTTACATCTTGCACGCTCAGTAATAAACCTCTTAAATCAAAGTAGGGAAAACAAGGCTCTAATGATATTTGTATTGATTGCAGCATTGGTACACAGTTTATCGAAAACTTGTTCTGTGCCTCCAAATCAGTCTTTTGTCACAGGTTTGAAGGCCCTCAAAAAAGGAAAAAATTATAACCGTAAGCAGAGGTCCAGCCTAAGCCACAGCTAGTGTATACAAAAGGGGGGTTCCACAAATAACATAAGTTATCAGAAACCAGTCAAATAAGCAAACAGAGATCAAATTGAAGTGTACTGGTGTATTGGCCAAGATCGCAAAAAGACAAATGGTTACACAGCCATTAATCAAACCTTATAACAATAACGATCCACTATTTCAGCATAACGATTATGCCTCCAAAATGTCCATAAACATGAAAGATAAATTAGTCCATGCCCTATACAGTGCCCAGTCTGGAGTGATCTCACCAGGCTGTATTGGTATCCTGATGTTAAGAAGATGGGAACAGATGAATGAAGACAGGAGCTTGATGATCGCTCATTGAGGCGTAGGTGACGGCAGATTATTGCAGTGGGCCCAAGCGTCGAAACGAAAAAGTCCTCCTGTGTATAACAAATATACAGAACAATAAACACCCATGATCCTCATTACAACATCACCAATTACACATGCACCCATAGATATGCCTTCCAAACAAAAGACAGTATTCCCAATAAGCTTAAAGACTTTTAGTGTCATATGGATTTAACAAGTAAATTATAACATAATTTGTACACGTATTGAGCTAGAAATAAATACATTTCCCAACACAGATACTACTATAGATGCCAAACAAAACAAGAACAAAGGACAGCTTCTTGCTTGCTAGAACCTTCCATTTTCCCTCTCAAAACAGCATCTTCTCTTGTTCTATTATTCTTAGTAGTTAAGCACTACACTCAACTAACATGAAAACAACTTACCGTGGGAGTATCAGTAACCAGGCATAGGTGCCTGTTACAAAATATAAGGAACACATGCACTCCTGTCTTCATTTTCAGTAACAGCACAAAAGTTCAGTGATCTTTCGAATCCCCACGCTGTAGAACTCAGGGGGGTTTATTTTCCGAACCCCAGAAAGTCAACAGTAACTTTATATTCTTCATGTCCGAGGATGTTTTTGGATGTCAGTTTGGTGGCGCGTTGGATGGTAAGGGTGGCACTTTTGAGGATGGCCTCGCCGTCTCGGTTTGGGGCCCTGGCTCCGTCCCCGACGATTCCCCGTGCTCCGTGGTTTTTCATCATTAGTTAGGGATTGTTTTTTCACTCCTGCTGCGGTCTATCGACAGAGCACGGACAAAAAAGTGGAAAGCGACCAAGAGCCAGCCAACTCCCCCTTTCCCCAGCGCAGATGTTAACACAGCGGTATCTGTCTGGAGGAGACAGGCAAACACTCCGATGGCTTTGGCTTTAGCCTTCACGCCTCTTATCACAGCAGCAGACGTGACTCCCCGCTCCAGTTTGGTTCCTGTCATTAATGTCTATCCATCTCTCGTGAAAGGCCCGATTGCTGCCCTTTCACCCCGGATAATGCTTCTGTTGTTCTGATTTCCAGGCAATCTTGAACGGTAAGATTTCATGCCGCGGATGGCATGTAAACCCACCACTTAGGCTGGACGCTTCCCGATTTTGACATCTCTACCTAGAAAAATAAATATGTAAATAAACTGATAACGTGAAATGGAATGCTTTGGGGGGAAATGGCTGCTCATCGCAGCCAATCAGTGGCTTCCTTTTCTTTATCCCCTTCCTTTTTAAAATTTATTATTATTGATCTATTTTTGTATGTTTCGTGTCTTGAATGCACCATGTATCACATCATTTTCCCTTACCGGTTTGTGTGAGACATGTTTTTAATTTAATTTAATTTATGATGGGCTTTTTATGTGTCCATTGTGCAATACAATCTAGCCTATAGGTTAATAAAACACACACATATTCTATATAAAAAGACAACACACTGTGGGTATAAAAATAATATTTAGAATTTTCCACATTTTATTTACTTCATGAAATCAAAGTGATTACATAAGTATTCATCCCTTTTGCTAAGACACACCTTAAATAAACTCTAGCAATCATTTGTCTTCAGAGGTCACATAATTATTTAATTGGAGTCCACTTGTGTACAATTAATGTACATCATGAAGAACAAAGAACATTCAAAGTAAATCTGAGAAAAGGTTCAAATGCACCAATCACAGGAAGGATATAACAATATTTCAAAGACTTTGAATATCCCTGGAGCATCGTTAAGTCCTTGGATATTTGAATATCCCTGGAGCATCGTTAAGTCCATCATAAAGAAATGGAGAGAATATGGCACAGCTGTGAATTTGCCAAGAACAGGCTGTCCTCAAAAACTGAGTATTCATGCGAGAAGGGCACTTGTTAGGGAGGCCTATGGCAACTCTGACGGAATTGGTCTTCCATGGCAGAGGTGAGAGAAACTTTCCATGGGACAACAATACCCTGGGTGTTTCACAAATCCTTATCCTAGATTTGTGAAAAGAAAACCATTGTTCAAGAAGACTTGTATGAAATCTTGCTTAGAGATTACCAGAAGGCATGTTGGAGACTCAAACCAAGTGGAGGAAGATTCTATGGTCTGATGAGACCAAGATTGAACTTTTTGGCCTCAACGTTTCGGCTCAAGCCTAACACTGCACATCATCCCAAGAACACTATCCCTACCATGAAACATGGTGGCAGGAGCCTAATGCTTTGGGGATGCTTCTCTGCTTCATAGACTGTAAAACCTTTCAAAATAGAGGGCTTAATGGATGGAGCATGATATCGACAAATCTTGGAGGAAAACCTGCTGCAGGCTGCAAGAGGCCAGGGACTTGCGAGAAGATTGATATTCCAGTAGGACAATGATCCAAGGCATACAGCAAAAGCCATATTGGAGTGGTTTAAAAACTTTTTAAAAAACACACAGACCTCAATCCCATTGAGAATCAATGGAAAGATTTTAAAATAGCTGTTTACCAATGGTCCCCATCCAACTTGATGGACCACAAGCAATTTTGTAAAGAGGAATAGGTGGAAATTGCACTGTTTACCAAGTATTAAATCAAAGGGGGTGAATACTTATGCAATCAATTATTGTCTGTTTTTTTTTTTGTTTTTTTTGGACATTTAAATCCATTTTTATTCCATGAAGTAAGAAAATAAAATGTGAAAAATGCCAAAGGGGTGAATACTTTTTATACCCACTGTAGCAGGTTGTTTTTCTAGAATTTTTGAATTGACAGTTGACAGTTATACACCACAAACATAAATTCATTGTCTAACTGATTAGCCACATGAGAAATACAACATCATCAATCTTCTAGTTTATTCATATATATATATACACACATATAACTGCCAAGAAAAAGGAAACACCATCTTGTGTCTTAAAAGCGCCTTTGGCCACCACAAGCCGCCAGAACAGCTTCAGTGCTCCTTGGAATAGATTCTACAAGTGTTTGGAACTCTATTGGAGGGATGCAACACCATTGTTCTACGAAAAATTCCATAATTTGGAAAGCACCTGTCTCTGGCGTCTCTCTAGCATCTCCCATAAGTGTTCAATTGAGTTGAGATCTGGTGACTGAGGTGGCCATGGCACATGGTTTACATCAAACCATTCAGTGACTACTTGTGCTCTGTAGATGGGGGCATTGTCATCCTGGAAGAGACCACTCCTATCAGGATAGAAATGCTTCACCACAGGATGAAGGTGATCACTCAAGATTGGCTTTGTATTTATTGGCATTTACCTTGCCCTCCAAGGGGTTGAGTGGACCTAAACCATGCCAAGAAAGTACACCCACACCATAAGAGCTGCCAGAGCCTTTACTGTGGGAAACAAGCACTCGGGCCTGTACGTTTCTGCTGCCGTGCAGCACACATGGACTTGTCCACTTGTTGATAACAAGGAGAAGAATCACTCATCTGACCATATTACTTTTTTCCACTGCTCAGCAGACCACTGCCTGTGTTCTTTGCACGACTTTACTTGAAAATGTGCATTTTAGGTGTAAAGGAGTTTTTGCACTGCAACCCGACCATAGTATCCCTCTCTGGGAAGTTCTCAACAGACTGGTCTTGATGAAACTGGCTGCTCACACCCCAGATTGATATTTGCAGTCAACTGATTCAGAGTTGCTAATCTGTTTTTCCTTGCATCTCGGCAACCAATGTATGGACATCATGGTCAAGGATGCCTTTTCAACACAGTTGCCCCTCATCCTCGTGAAACATCAGCAAGTTGAGCAGTCTTTGTCACTGAAGCTCCTGCAAAACATGCCCCCACAATCACCCCTCTTTCAAAGTCACTTAGGTCTCTTCTAGCCAAGGTAGCCAAAATAATAGGCAAATGGGCCTGGACAGAATTTTTATAGCTGACCCTAAGCAAAGGTATACATATATTATATATATACTGTATATATATATATATGATATATGAATATGTACTGCCCATGTATCAATAACTTTCCAAAAGGCCATCATTCTTTGCCCTACATTGTGGCTTTTGTGTTTTTTCGTTTTGTTTTATAATTTATTTCTCTGTGTGTCATTTTTGTTCTATTTGTTTTCCCATCCAGATGCTCTCACCACCACCCCTATACCCACAACAACCACCACCACCACTACCACCACCTTTACCACCACCCTCCCAGACACCACCCAAGGTACAGTATCCCTTGCCAGCCCCCTGCTCTGCCTTCACCTCCAATCTGAACCGTGTGTGCGTGAATGAGTGTGTTTGTGAATGTGTGTGTTCGTGTTTGTGTTAGTCTGGGGCAGTGGGGGGAGGTCTCTTGTCAGTTCCTGAGCGTGTGTATCAGTCTGACTAATTAATAGTGTGTATGTGTGTGCATGTGCGTGTTAGTCTGGGAGTTGGGCGGAATTTCTGAATTTGTGTGTTTGGGTCAGTTTCTTTGTGTGTGTGTGTGTGTGTGTGTGTGTGTGTGTGTGTGTGTGTGTGTTGTGTGTTGTGTGAGAGAGAGAGAGAGAGAGAGAGAGAGAGAGAGAGAGAGAGAGAGAGATGGAGGGAGACCGAGCGAGAGAAAGAGAGACTGCAGGCAGCTGGCCCTGATAAGATCCCTCCTGCCGATAATGATAACCAGGTCCTGAAGGAGAGAGCTCCAGTTCAAACAGCACTGGTCCCTCACGACCGTTCGTCAAAAAAAGCCCATTCCTGTCGCATTCCTCTCGAAACGTTTCCCCATCCCCACAATCTTATCGCCATCTGAGGCTGTATCCCGTCCTGTCCGAGCGAGGGATTAAAGGGTACCTCTCTGCCTTTGTGTCTCCTGAGTATGGCAATCACAACACGCTGTTTATGGAGCCCTGGAACGAAGGCTGGCGATGATAGCCCCAGGGGTCAAAGGCATTTCACTACCAGTTTAAAATGTTCTCCCTGTCCAAAAGAAGATGATAAGGAAAGACAAACAACAACAACGAAAAAATATGATCAAATCATGCAGGTGACTGCCAAAATAAAGGAAACACAAGAAAATGAGGGATACTGGCCACTCTGGTATGGTGTGGGGTGAATTTCCCTGGCTTAGGTCCACCCAACCCCTTAGAGGGCAAGGTAAACGCCAATGAATATAAAGCCGTTATGTTCATGCATTTTGTTTCTCCTGCTTTTATCCTTTCTCTGCATTGCTTTCTCTGTTATATTCTTACTGTGGAGCACTTTGAGCATACTGCTTGAAAAGTGCTCTATGCATATAGTTTATTATTATTATAAACCATATGCCATGGCCATCTCAGTCACCAGATCTCAACCCAAGTGAACATTTATGGGAGATAAACAAAACACCAAATGATGGAATTTCTCGTGGAAGAATGGTGTTGCAACCCTTTTGAGTTGTATATTGAAGACAATGTATATTGAAGGCAGTTCCTTGCGCACAGGTGTTGTTCCTGATTTAATTAAGCAATTACCATCCCTTCTTGCTTAGGGTCATGTATAAAAATGTTGGATAGGCCCAATTGCCTGTTATTTTGGCTACCTTGGCTAGAAGAGGTTTAAGTGACTGAAAGAGTGGGTGATTGTTGGGGCACGTTTGGCAGGAGCTTCAGTGACGAAGACTGCTCAACTTGCTGATGTTTCACGAGGACATAGGGCAACTCTGGTTGAAAGGGCATAGTCCTCAAAATGTCCGTGCATTTGCTCGAGATGAAGATGGAAGAATGGTGTTCCACCCCTCCAATAGAGTTCCTGACACTTTGAATATGTGCCAAGGCACATGGAACCTGTTCTGGCGGCTTGTGGTGGCCAAAGCCGAATTAAGACACTTTATGTTTGTGTTTCCTTTATTTGGGCAGTTACCTGTATATATGGTAATGCAAGTGGGAAACCCCTGCTAATACTAATATTAGCATTTGGAGATATATCATGATTGCTCCAAATGCTAATATTAGTGATGGGAAAGTGAGGCTTCATGCATGATAGACCAGTTGTTTGTTATCGCGCACTCATTTGAACCGATAATGGTATTCTGGAAAGTAAAGGCTTTTGATAGGTTCGTGCCGGTCAGTGATTGACATCACAGTATATGGTAGCTCCAGACATAATGGGGGTTTGCGAAGCCTTGCTTTCATCACTGCCTCAAGTATGTCGGTGAATTTGAGGATCAGTCAGACCTGGGGTCAAATGTGTTTTGAAAACTAAACATTTGTGAAGCCTTCATATGCTACGCTGTCCCATTACGGTTTACTGTTTTCTCAAATTACAGTGTTCTTCTGCCTTTAATTTCTCTCTTGTCAGCCCTTTTCCACAAATGAAACCGAGATCTATCTTAAAAAAACTCTTCATGAATAAATGCAAATATTTGCAAATACAAATATACATGCATCAGAATGCCTGCATCACAATAGCAATGGAATTGATTTTGTTCAATGTTTACAATGCCTTAGTGGAGTCATTTAGCTAACAATGAAGAAATCCTGGGAACTTAGACTCATATTTAAAAAACAAGATCTCATCATATTTGCATATCATATTTGCATCAGTGGCCACTGGCACAGTCCAGATTTACAGCAAGAACAAGTGCCTCAGCTGGACACGCCACACAGAAGCCCTTCTAAGGGCAGTTTTGTCTCTCTGCGTTAACTATGCATGCACGTGTACACATGCCATGTCTTTCTCCTCAAGTAGCCAGTCAAGCAAGCCAAATACATCCATTATAACACATATTTACGTATTTAATTGTCATATTAGTGCGGAAACAAATAAAGGCAGAAAGCCATAAGCCAATGGCGGGGGGATGGGGCAGACTGGAAAATGTTTCTTGGACATTCCAATATAAGGTGGTTGTTTGACTTGCAGTACAACCCTCTTGTTTCCCATGTCCCTCCATAAGTAACCAGGCCTCTGCTGAAACTGTTTATTTGACTTGCGCAGCTATAATGATCTTTGTAGAGTACACACGTAGACAGTGCTTTGCTTTTCCTAATAAAACACTGCATTCATTCCTCCCCTGACCTGTGAACATATTTTTAGCATTATTATATTGGTAAATTAACATAATTAAGTTCAGCGTGGTGAGTGGACAGCAGATACTGTACGAAGCCCGCTTTCACGACTATTTTATTTTTTTATATTCAAAAACTAAATCTTAAACGTATTCAGTTTAAGTAGCACTGTGGCTTACAGGTAAATACTGTGTGTGTGTGTCATACTTACACAGTTGATTTTCCACGTCGTCTTCAATTTCCAGCCAAAACACAGACGGTTTTTTTCAACAGAATGCAGCTTGTATGGTCATGTTATGTTTCTCTCTGTATTTGCAGGATGAATCTATATGGTTTTTCCAAGGTCTTTCTGCTATAACTCCACTGAGAGTTCCATTATTTCTGTGTATTTATATATAAAAAATGATCTCCTTAAACCTGTAATGCTCTCAGATGGCAGGTTCTATTTATTCACACCATGGACGGTTATAGATCAGGATTACCAAATGAATTTATCAGTGCACAGAGGTAGAGGCCACTTAGAAATTTAATACATTTTTGATAAACTGGCTGAACTAGAAATGGAATGAGGTATACTGCACTTTAAAAAAATCTATTAGAGCCTAATGCGGGGCTAAAGTGTGTGGCAGCTTCAGGAGGTGACATTTAGAAATGACTAAATTGCCATTTATACTGCAAAATATATTGGTAAATGGAAGGACCCTGCTCACCACTATTCACAACAGGGACAGATGTCATTCATCCTTCCTTTCTGTTCTGAGTTTGAGTGTGTTTCCACATTGAACACAGCTTCAGAAATTATTCGTATCGATATTTGCGAAAGAGGCTATTGTATTGAAATGGCGCTTGCAAATGTATCACGTCTTGCACTCAAAGCAAACTGATAGATCATGATAACTTTAACTAGATTGATAATGATTCTTTATGACCAAAGTAGATATTTCAAATGTGTGTGTGTGTGTGTGTGTGTGTATATATACAGTAGGCTCTGTTTTTATTCATACCCTTGATAAAGATGAACAAAAGTGATCATATAAAATAAACTATATAAGTAATGAAAATTCCAAACCTACATTACTAATACAACTGTTCAGAAAAACATATTTTGTTTTATTAATATTTTTTTCCAGAAAACATCTGGATCACAATTGTTCATACCTCTAACTATTCTTTTACATTTAATCCAACAAAAACAAATCTTCATAAATATACAACTTATTTGAAGTTCATTGGAAGGTTATGGAACTATGCAGTGGCCTACAATGGTTTCCTGTTTCCCTAGGGTATAAAAAGGAGGGAGCACACGTTTTAAATACTGTGGTCAGCCATCATCATGGTAAAAGGCAAAGAACTCCCTGAAAGCATCAGTATGAGGTTATTGACCTCTACAGATCAGGAGATGGCTACAAAAAATTAAAAAGTTAAAAGATACCGCTTTCCACTGTTGTGTCAATTATCAGGAAGTTTAAGGCCACTGGAACAGTGGCTAACCTGCCAGGTAGAGGACGCAAGTCTATCTTGCCCCCACGTGTAGTGAGACGGATGATTCGAGAGGCAAGAAGTCCAAGGAGCACAGTTCAATATCTCCAAAACAACCTGGCATCCTGGGGTTACAAGGTGTCTAAAGCTACCTTTTGATGATGCCTACATGACAATGGCCTTATGGCAGAGTTGCAAGAAGGAAGCCTTGTGTCTTGTGGCCGAATCAAGCTTTTTGGACAATGACATCAGCGTTATGTTTGGCATCCAAAGAATGCAAGTAATGTTGAAAAGAACCTCATGCCTACCGTGAAACATGGTGGTGGTGGATCTTTAATGCTTTGGGTTTGTTTTGCATCCACAGGCCCTGGGGCCCTTATTAAAATAGATGGAACCATGAACTCCAGCATGTACCAAGACATTTTGTCCAAAAACCTTGTTCCCTCTGCCTGGAAGCTACACCTTAGCTGCAGATGGACCTTCCAACAAGACATTGATCCCAAACATACATCTGATGAAACTAAGAAATGGTTTCTTAGTAATGACGTGGCCATCTCAGTCTCCAGGCCTGAATCCAATTGAACATTTGTGGTTTGAACGCAAAAAAAGCAGTCCACAAAATGTCAACCAAAGAATCTGAAGGAACTAGAACAAGAAGTTCCATAACCTCGTACGAGACTACAGAAGGTGACTACTTGCTTTTATAATGGCCAAGGGAGGAACCACAAACTACTGATTACAGGGTTATGAATATTTGTGATTCTTGATTTTTCTTGGGGAAAAAAATATATTTGTAAACCATTCGATTGTGGTTCGTGCCAATGCATTATTATTAAATTAATATAATTTATTTTGCATAAAATAAAGCTCATTACTTATAGAGTTTATTTTATTTGATCTTTTTTGTTCATCTTTATCAAGGGTGTGAATAAAAATGGAGTCTACTGTATATATTGTGACCTCTTATCACTCAATTAAACCCAAATAACAATGTTTTGAGTAAGTTTACGATTGCACTTTAATGGTTCTCATTTCATTGGTGAGAATTTTCATGGACTGCAGATTGCAAGCTAAATGTGTCGCTTCAATTAGCAAACATTTTCTAGCTGGCTAATTTTCTTAGTTTATAGTTACCATACTTTAGAGATTAATTCATAGACAACACTACACCTTAAATGTCATGATTGCTGGTGAAATCACTCAACTAAAACAATGATTGCATGTCATGATTTTGTGTTGTAACATTGTACAATATATCTCTGATCTTATGAGTTTAACATAAGTGTACGTTACCATGGCTAGGTAGCTTACAAATTATTTCCTGGCTAACCCTTTGACATAGAACTTTATGTTTTATTTTGGATTTCTTCCTGTAGCTGTGCTGGTTTCAGAGCACAAACTACACCATGTTTTGCTTTGTTTTCCATCATTGAGCCTCTCGTTATTACCTGGTGCTCTGTTGATTTCCACAATGTCTTGAAAAGGTGGACTTAGCAGCAAGCTAGTAAACATTTTTTTGAGTTGATTTGGATATGGTCTTAGTAATGTTAATTCTCAGTCTAGAGAGTTTGTTATTGCACATACAAAGCAGGCAATTTTGTTGGTTAAAGCAATTTAGAAAATCATGATTGTGTCTAGTGAACATGACACATGACACCACCTAGCTAACTAGTATTATTTAGATACTTCAGCTGACACTAGCTAGCATACAAATATGTATGTAATTTTTATGATTAGTTTTAATAGTCTTCGCCTTTAATAATCTACATTGGTGGAATGGCGTAAAGATTAGAGTGGTGTCTTTCATATTTTGAATGTAAAACACAATTTTTAGCATAGACTCAAACCCCTTTACTATTCTTCAATTTCTTCTTTCTTCCGTCTTGTGAGGAAAATGTACCATAAGGTCCTGACGAGCTGCTTATATGCGTTATGACCAGTCGGAGCAGTGTGTGGAAAGGAAAACACCATAGTGATATATAGGCCTAGTTAAAAAAAATCAGTCAGAGAGAGACAATTTAAAAAGACATTCATTAAGTGTACCCAACTAATAAAACAATTTTGAATTGGGATCTTCACTGACACCATTTTTAATTGATGAAAGGCTGAAAATGAAATCGCCATGCAATTTATTCCCCCCCCCCAAGAAAGAATCAAGCACTGTCGTCAAGGAGTAAATTGCATAAACGCCATCTGGTAAACTGATTTCTGAATTGAATAAATGAATTGGGTTTTTGCGCAAGCACTTGCGCGCGAGCGCTAGAGGAAGTCCATTTCTCTGCCTGTCTTAATACCTTCAGCAGAATAAACAGAAGACAGAAGAGAGATGGCTCGGGCTGAAAGAGACTAACTCGCTAAAGGTCAATTGCATTACCGCAGGGAAAAGGGCGACTGCGGTGCCCTGATACACAGCTGAGAAGGCCCATCGGGGGCAAATTTATTGCACTTAGCATGGTGCAAACACAGAAATGTGCCCGATAAGTCTTTTTTTTTATGTAGAGGTAGATTGTTATTAGTTCCATGATTGCGCTGTATGATGGCTCGCAGGAGATGGAAGTCATAAAGCAGGCCGGAGGTAATCAGCATCCTAGACCTGAATCACCTCAGCAGTGTGGTCTTGCATAAACATACAAAGCACATACAGACACACACGAGTGCATCGATACAACATACACATCTGGGCACAAATATGGACACAGACCCGCATACATGCACACATACTTACACGCATGCACACACAGACTGAAATTGTGAAATTGAACGGACGTTTTCAAGGTCAGTCCAGGTTTTAGCGCCACCACTGTAATGTCTAATCGACAACGAGCGGACGGTATTTAGATGAAGGCTGCAAGTGCGCTTTCATATGTTTCTCCCAGCTGAAGAATGCCATCCGCCGTTCCTTGGCTTTGAGTTGAGCAATGAAGAGCTTTGCAGCGTAGCTCTTTCCTCGCCTGCTCAAACAGCTGCGTGGAAACTAGGAAACGTGTAGCAATTAGCCGCAGAGCGCTGTGCCCACTGTCACATCTGCCGATGTCAGCAAGGACACCGCCTCAGGTGACCCGCGGCACAGTGAGAATAAAGGGCCGGGGATGGTGATCGGTCAGTGCTGCACGGTGCCGCACAACAGCAGCTGACCCGGGAGGACCCTGCCACTCTGACAGCCAGAAGGCCGGCCCGTGATGGAGGAGCTTGGGGGTTTCATCCGCAGGGCAGGGCGCCATCGGGTCGACGTGCGGCCAGCTCCGGAGGCGCCCTCCGCCTCGTTCTGGCCTGCCCTCTGTGTGTTTTGGGGAGCCGCTCACCCCGGTTGCGCCGCGCAGGGCTCTGGAGGAACCGGGGGCCGCTACACACTGCTGCTGGGGGCTGTTACACCTGCTGTCGCTACATCTCTCCTTACGATTACATCTCTCCTTACGGGCAGATTAACTGAAGGAAGGGGTGAAAGCCCCTTCTTTTTTTATTTTCCTTATTACCCCCACCTGTTTTGAGTCCCCCCCCCATTCTCAATCTCTCTCCAGCTCGCCCTCTTTCTCCCTGAATTGAATCTCCTTGTCCTTGAATCGCTTCCCCACCATAGGTAATCTCTTGCTTTGATTTGCGCTCTACGCGTTATAGCACTACAGCGCCATCAGCAGCTAAACCAAACGGTGGCGTGACGTGTCGTGTGCTAAGGCCGCACACCCGCGGGGTGACCCAAGGTGAAGGCGTTTGATCACCAGACCTTGAGAGCGTATCGTATGTCCTCAGAGCTTTTTTTTTTTTTTTTTTGTGGTTTTTACTTCATTTAAGAAATATATATATTTCTCTCACCATGCAAGATGGCTCTCTGCACGGCCGATCCACAGGAGAGGCGAATCGAAAGCTCAGAGCTTCGGTTGGGCCCCGCTCGGTTTGATCGCTCTCCCGCGTGCCGCTTTGATACGACTACAGCTCCAATAACGGGTGAGGGAGAGGCGCACGCCACAGACGGGACTTTTAAAAACTGTCACAGAGATCACAGCTGCTCATCTGATGCTGAGAGGGAGAGGGAGAGGGAGAGGGAGAAAGGGAGAGAGAAGGAGGGGGGTAATGCAAATGTATCGGATAAAGCACTAAATGTGCTACTAAAAATGACTTATTTATGGTACGGTTGATCGGTATCTATTGACGGTTGTGTTTGTCAGATGCCACTATGTAGGGCTTTGCTTTAGCTGGGAAATGGTGGTATGAATGTCACGTGCTGGTGAAGAGGTAGATTTGGAAGGTACAGGGAAAAAAGTAAGTCTTCAAATTGAGAAACAAAAGACAGTCTGAAAATGCTCACAGGTAAATGTAAATAAGAAGTTAAAAATCTGGATGGTGTTACTCATAGGTGTGTTGTTTTGTTTTTTTTTTTTTTATTTTTTATTTTTTTTAAAGCACCTGTAAGTAAGTGCAAAGCAGTTTGAGATCCATGAATGCCACTATGGAATGTTACTTCATGGGGAACCAAGCTGCCTGAACCTGGTATTATATGCTACAGTATTGTTCACTTGGCACAAATTGTGCATGTATCTATAAAGGATTCTACATGAAAATCCTCCATGAACACTGCATAACATTTCTATACAAATTACATGGACATTCATAAATACCTATGACCACTGACACAGACTGATATCTGTATTAGGTTGAGATACATGTGCCTAAATGGAAAAAAATATACTGTATATATATTTTTTTAAGTTCAATTTTAGGAACACTACCCGAGCAAGCATAAACACAAGAATACAAAGTGATACAGGCCCTGACAGCAGTGCAATTCAGATCATTGTCTGGAAAAACAACTGCAGTGGCACCAATCACACCCACCTCCTTCCCCGCCCCAACCCTGCCAGTAGAGTGCAACCCAGCACCTCCATGCTCCCAGCTCTGAACCAGAGAATCCCACCCCGCTAGCGCCCCTACCCTGCCAGCTGAGTGATCTCACCCACGAGAACGAGCGATAGTATGTACAGGGAGCGGGGTAGGGTAGAACGCACTGTATCGCTGCTGTTTAGGAGTTTTGTGGACCACCGTGATACACCGAGTGAGAATGCACTGAATTTCGACTGATGTAAAGGGAAGTAAGAACTGCCGCTGAATCTAAAACACCAGTTAGACGTTATAATTAATCAAAAATTTTGCGTGCCAAACTGGAGGGGGCAAGGGGGATCTACAACCAACTTAATGATTTAATGAAAGAGTGCCTTGGAATTTTTGGTTTGATGATAAATACATTTTTTACTAAAATAAATGGTCTGAAGGAGAGGTTTCACGTTAGCGTGCCAGTTCTAGCTGGCTCTCTCTAGACTCACAAATGTTTACATGCTAATAAACATTGTTCATACGTAATAAACCAATACTATCAAATTGTATGGCTAAATAGTAGTACTCTGTATGACAACATGTTTTAAACACGCATAGGCTTATTATTAAATTTACATTGTATCTGACTAAGACTAGCAGCTTCCAAATTTCCACTTAAATATGGTTCATTAATTTCAGCAATAGAAAAGTCAGTTTTACTCTCTGGACGTTTTGAGCTGTTGAGCTCGTAATTTTATGAAAATATTGGATGTGCCATTCCCTTTTGTTCTTTTTGTATTAAACATACATCTCAGCATTCTCAACTAGATTTCCAGCAAACTGTAAAAAAATATATATAATCAAAGGCAACAATCAGATTAAGGGCTGGTCTGATCTGATCTGATCTCTTTGGAGAGGGAGCACAGCGCTCAGTCATGCTCCAGGTCCAGATTTCACCGTTCTGTCAGCGACTGACAACGGTAATGTTTTTCCCCCGCATAACAAGCGCCTGGGCTACGCAGAATTGCTTTTCTGATACGTTTGAACTGGGGCCTGCCAAGCCCCAAGGTAGAGCAAGGAAAAGCTGTCTCGTACATCTGCCTGACAACCGCCATTTACGCCAGGCTGTCTCCTTCCGCTATCAGGATAATGGCACAGGGAAGGCGCACTGTTCATTTTACTACATTATAATATCCCCAGTTGTACAGGTGGCATTTACCGAAATGTGGATATAAGGTTCTTTGAAAACTGGTCTACTCAGTTGCCAAGTGCCCTATGCGGCCAGCACTTATTTTATTTCTTATATTTTCCCCAAATGAAGGTTGTCATTGTTCCTTTTCCCCCCATACCCGAGGCTGTGTGATGGATTCCCCATACCCACTGCAATTATCCCAATAGGAAGTTATTGGGTTTCGATTTGATTCATTTCAGGTGGTTCTATTGATCAAGGTCATTGAAAATTATTTTTACTTGCCTTTGAAACTTTGCTAAGGGGGGCTGCTAGTAATTCAGAAAGTGTGTTTTTACACCCAGGCCCTCTTGAAGTCCAGAGAAGCTATTGAGATACCCAATAAATCAAGCATACCCATTCATTGTAAATGGTATTAAAAAACATGCCATACCAAAATAGTACCAATAAGTTATATGATTAAAATGCAAGTCAAGAGCATTTTTAATTTTCTCGGTTCAATATTAGAATTCATGTTTCCAACCACCTGTACATTATTACATTATTGCCATTGTGATTATCAATAATGAATTGCTGGTGGTGTGGCTGTGCCTCAATCCATTTATTGCTGAACTTCAACCGATCTTTCATAGTCAAACAGTGTCCTCTCCCCCCCATAATGTTAAAGGCACCCACCCGGAGTGCAAGTTGCCCGCTATGGCCGGGCTTTGATCCCCGGCTCGGGAGCCCTGTTTGGGGGCAGCAATTGGCTGTCCGCCCCAGAGGGGGGGGGGAGGGAAGCCGACAGGAACTTGTAGTTCTTCAAAGTGGCTCTGTGTGTACCGGAGTTACGGTCGACAGCTTGGAGAGTTCCGTCTCGGAGGAGGCGGTTCGGCATCTTTGTCACTGATGAAATTCCAAATTCCAAATGAAGTTTGTCAGAAGAAAAACCGGGAAAAAATCTGACACAAATTTTAACTCAGCCGAAATGCGACATAACCCTCGCAGCTGGTTTTTAAAAATAAAGATTTTTTGATAATAAAGATGAAATGGGGTTGCTGCCTGTCCGAGCCTTAGTTTTTTTGGAGCACTGGCTTTTTCCTCTTGTCTTTCATTGCAGACGGTATGGGGATCTCTAATAATACACAAAGACCAATTTCAAGACTGTACACTTTGTCAATGAGCAGGTCCACACAGGTGATGTCCCTCACACCTCCTCTCAGCTGGAGTGTGTATATTATTGCTGAAGCTATGCAATGATTGTCCACACACGTGTATTTTCAAAGCAACCGTTTGTATTTGCCACGTGCTAACCTATGTATGTATTGCTTCTGTCATGTTGTGTGTGTCATGTTGTTTTTGATGTGATAGTGGTGGTTGTGATTTTTGTACCATTTTTGTTTCTTTTACTGAAAGTTGCTGTATTGTCTCTCCTGTCTCTTAACGCTTGCTTATTGTTTCCATTGTTTTCATTTCTCCTTTTTTTGCATGCCGTTCCTCCCGTTTCCTTCCTTCCTCCACCTGCCCTCCTCCTCGTGTGCTCAGACACCGCCCCCAGCGCAGACCCCGCGGCTCACGGTTGGTACCTCTCCCTCCTTCCTGCACTGGCACGGCACAGCAAAGCATGTCAGCCGATAGCAACGATTAATGCTTCGTGCTCTTGTAACCAGGATGCATACAGGAAATGAAAACGGTTTTTGTATGTGTTTGTACTTGTTTGTGTGCGTGTCTGTGTTTGTGTGCGACTGTACATTCATGTATTGGTGTGCTTCTTTTCGCGCGAATGTGCGTACAGTGTATGAGTGCATGTGTGTCTTTTGTGTGCATGTGGGTGTCTGTGTTTGTGTGTGAGTGTGCGTTCATGTATTAGTATGTTTGTGTTTTCAAGTGTGTTGTACAGTATATGAGTGCATGTGTGTTATCGTTTGTGCTTGTGTTGGTGTGTGCGTGTGTGTGTTAGGTCTTCCGGGTCCCCTTGACTGTCTGAGATGAGGCAAAAGCGTTTTATTGTTTCGTTTTTCTCTCTCTCTGATTCAAAGTGGTCACACAATTCTTTGGGCCAGTTTGGGTCTCCTTGACAACAGAACAGTATTAACCTGAGGCTGCTATTAAGAGAGTTTGTTTTATTGTTGACATGAAACACAAAGGGGGGGGGGGGAGAACACGACCAACCTCAAATAATGCTTTAAAAACTTGTAACCATGGTTTTTGTGAGCTGCTTTTTTCCTCGGCTGTACAGTATATAGGGAGCGCTTCATTCACATGGCCATGCCAGGAATAACAAGTTTAGCTCAGGTATGGCTACGAGTATGGTTTGTCATGGGTTTCATTATTTAGAAGGCTAATGTGTGATCATGGTTGTGTCCACTGTGTGTGTTTCTTTCTTTCTTTCTTTTTTTAAAATATACATATGATATGCCATTGTGTGACTGGTTTAAATCATGCATTTCACTAGCGTGGTAATATGCCAGGTAAGTTACTATGCTACGGCTTTCAGATTGGAAGTTGAGAAAGGGCTTTAACACAGTTTTATGATGTTCATGTAGCGTGTCTATAATTGAGCTTTCTTGCAGTTCACTGCTTTTCTAAATATCATGTCACAAGGGCAATGTTAACCTTGCAGGTCCACGGCTGCCCAGCCATGATGTATCACACGGCATTACTGTAAGCCGCAGAATAATCTATCGCAATTTTCCTTATTCAAATATCAAGCTCAGTTGAAAGAAAAGACCATAAGGTGGAACGGGAGATTAATTGATTTGCGCAGTGCTGGGCAAATTGATTAAAATGTGATTCCGCCGTAATCTGTATGCAGGGAAGCTATTGGGGTTTGTCGAGAAGGGACGAATAGGTGACATGTCTCTGCGGTGGGTTTGGGGTGTACGCTCAAACTGTTACCCATGGTTAATGTAATCCTCAATCACTATGATGTTTGGTATCCGCAAATGTAGGCCCCAGCTGTCTTTATATTGCGAAGGCCATTACGGAATGATTGCATTTGCCTTGAGGTTCATATGTTAATTAACAAAAATATGTGTGCCTCCTGTTCTTCCCCTTTTGAATGGCACACACTGTTTATAGACTTTCACCAGACCCCTGAAACCTTGCATCAGCTCACAAATGTGCAACATCATTAAAAAACAAAAGTAGTAGTGATCCGTTAGCTATAAACAACACATTGGTTGGTCTTTGGATGTGTGATGTCATCAAATGTATGACATCATTGGATGTCCAATATGACTTCTTTTTTGAGAGTTTTCATTCCAGTACTTACATGAGGGACACGGAACTGAAAAGTGCAACCGCCCACACCCTTCAAAAGGGCCCCGTCTCTCACAAACAGCATCTTCATTTTCCCCCAAAAAGTCAATACTTTGTGTGTGGGTTTGTCACACAAATCAAAATAGAGGTCCTTCATCCCTCTGAGGAACACCATGGAGAATTTGAAGGTCAGAACCGGGAGATTTATTGAAGACTTTTGTGGTTTTCTCACTAAGATAGTGAGGTAATAAAATATATATATATACACTACCATTAAAAGGTTTTAGAACATCCCCATCTTCCAGTTTTTAAGTCCAAGTCAAGTTCAAGTCCAGTGAATAACCTGAAATGGTACAAAGGTAAGCAGTAAACTGCCAGAGGTAAAAAAAAAAGAAAACAAATTTAAAAAAAAACTGAAAAATTATGTACATTTCAGAGTTATAAAAAAAGGCCCTTTTCAGGGAACAAGTAATGGGTTAATGTGGGTTAACAGTCACTCTGTGCAAGTCGCCGACTCTGGATCCAGCAAACAAGCCCAAGACCATCACTCATCCTCCTCCATGTTTGACAGTTGGTGTCACACACTGAGGAACCATCCTTTCGCCTACTCGACGGCTTACAAAAACCCTGCGTGATGAACCGAAGATTTCAAATTTAGATTCATTGGTCCATAAGACCTTCTTCCAGTCTTCAGTAGTCCACTGGCAGTGCTTCATGGCCCAGGCAAGCCTATTTTTCTTATTTTGCCATCTTAGCAATGGCGTTCTTACTGCCACTCGACCTGTCAAACCTGCAGCTTGAAGTCTTCTCTTCACAGTTAGAACTGAGACTTCCTTACTTCGACCAGTAAGGCTGTGCTTGAAGCTGTTGTACTGTGAGCCGCCTATTACGCAAGCTGTTGACTCTCAGGAACTTGTCTTCTGACTTTGTTGTGGCTTTGGGTCTGCCAGACCTCTTCCTGTCAGAGTTTCCTCCAGTTTCCAAGTGCCTTTTGATGGTGTAGGAAACTACTCACTGCCAAACTTGTTTGGTAACCTAAATGTACCATTTTAGGTTATTCACAATGCTTAAATTTCTGTAAAAAATTGAAAATGGGGGTGTTCTAAAACTTTTCACCGGTAGTGTATATCAGAACAGTTATATGGTATACAATCCACATTAAGACATAATTCAATAGATATGAGGAGATGGAGATTTTAGTGCCTTTTCATTCCCCAAAGTGTCCTTTCATGAGAGTCCCCAATGAACATCGAGTCATCCTAGTAATTATACCTTTTGTAAGGCCATAGAACATTAAAAAATTTACTTAAATTAAAAAACAGAGCCAATCACTGATAGTCTATAACGGGCGGCTGTGATGATATAACTGTGGAGTTTCTCTACTGTATTTTATTTGGATTTTATTCTGATTCTTCTCATGTATCCTGTGTGTGGGAGGGTGGGGAATTTCAAAATCACAATTACAATGGGTGTACTGTACTACTTATTTGAAATAAAAACATTTAATGACAAAAAAAACTAAAAAAAAAACATTGAAAATGAATCTCTTTCCATCAACTCCTCAACTTCTCTTTGTGATGCTATTCACAGTGATGTTAGTGTAATTCAAGTCAATATGGGGGATATCCGTTTATATTTGTCTCACGGCCATTAGTCAACTTTCAGGGGTTAGGGTAGGGTTAAGGCTACTGCGACAATGCGTAATTACACAAAGCACAGACTCGTGTTCTACATTAGTCAGTGCTTAGCATGGTAATTCCACAGCAATTACTGCCCATTCACTGTTAAATGTTATCAAGATCTTTCCCCTCCCCCTCTTCGTCTCTCTCTCTCCATCTTCTCTCTCTCTCTCTCTCTCTCTCTCTCTCTCTCTCTCTCTCTCTCTCTTGCTCTCTCTCTCTCCCCCTCTCTCCTCCCTTATTTGCAAGTTCCCCAGTTTGTGTAGCATGAGTGCACTTCAAGTTTGGCTTTATCACTTCTTTGGGAGCTCTTTTCTTCTCTGACTACGATCTTTTCTCCCCTCTCTCTGTCTCTCTCTCTCTCTCTCTGTGTGTAGCCTAGCAACAGGCACAGGTTCAAGGAATAAGCATGGTTTTCAGTTGAGGGTGAGCAGTGAAAACCAGAGGCGCCGATGGGCAGAACTCGTACATTCCCACGGCAGAAGCAGTTGAAGCGCTGTTGCTACATGTCCTTTTTGTTTGCTGTTTGGAAAGATGTCTTACGGTAAAGGCTAGCCGATTCTGACAAGCCTTGGTCTGTGTAACTAATAAAAAAAAGAAGAAGAAAGAAAATAATGAAACAAATAAACACGTAACCTGGCGTGGTGCCAAAGCCCTGTTGCGTGAATAGCATGTAGGCAAGGCGAGGGAAACATGGCTCCCTCGGTGAAATGGATCGAACCCTTATCGGCACATCGGCAGGCCTGTCGGACAGGGGCTCCCGTTAGGACACCCGCCTAGGCCATCTTTTTCTTACCTGGAATGGCACACGTTTAGCACCCGATTCCGTCATGTCCAGACTTAAACCTTGATTTATCAATACCCTGTCACGACTGTTTTTATTCATACAGAAAGGAAATGGAAATAATTATTTATATTATTTTTTCCCCTCCTTTCATTTTGAAATGGACTGGCCTGCTGTGAATGAAATCACAGGACCCCTCCCTCCCTCGGTAACGGGCCCGTCTGGGGATCAATGCTGGCGAAACTGGCACGCCATAAAAAGACCGATTGAATGCATGTCGGTTCACTTGCCCGGTTCAATGTCCTTTTTGTTCAGCACACCGATCCCAGCAAGTTTACGCATGGCTTTTAGGAATCACAGACGGAATCGGAGCACGGCGAAATCCTTTGATAACATCACCGATGCAACGAAGATGGGAAAGACGTGTTCAGCGTGGGGTTCAAGTTATGTTAAGAGCAATTCCAGAGACGAAACAGAACGAGAGACTCAGGCTTCGGAGCAGTACTTCCCTGTGATGGAAACTCATTGTATTCAATATCTTGAACCACATTTTAGATCTTTGTGTTGGCTGGTATCTTTCCACCAATGTCATACCACTCATTTTCAAAGCAGACAATCACAATAGCATATTACACGTTTAAGATTTTTTTGTTAGTTTTCCCCATTTTCTTCCTCTTGGTTGTCTGCAGGCTGTCATGTATAGTAAAGTAAAGCCAAGGATTAGATGACAATATGAATTCACTCCTAAATGAATCAAATTCAGAATGTGAAATGGCATTTTTCTGATGCTCAGATTGAGATGGGAAGTCATTGAGGGAGGGGGTTGGGGGTTCTCTGTTTGACAGGAGCTGAGGCATCAGTGAGGCAGAGCTGTTTGACATTCTAAAAGTGCCAATGTTAACTGCCTCCCTCCCTCCCTCTCCAAGCGGTTTCCATGACGATACCCCTACTAGTGCCATAGAAAAGCCTGTGTTACTCGATTTGTGATTTGAATGTTTTGTTTTGAAATGGGTGTACCTAGACCAGGGTAACACAGTGGTGATTTGGCCCTCGAATTACTTATGGCCAAGGATTCTTTTTTCACGTGAAGGAAGACTAACTGCCATCAGTGCTCGTTTTTTAAAAGTTTTTTTAATATTCCAGAACAGATTCTGTTCTCCTTGCTTTGTTGAGCAGTATCAGTTGAGTGCAGGTAAAATAACGTTCCAGAACAACATCCCGCTGTGCATTCGAGACATCTGTAGGGAGTTGTCCATGCACGGGCATAGCTGTAAGCCAGCTGTGCGTTTTGGCCCCACTTTTTTTAAAGGCAAGGTTTCCAATGGCTGTTTCCTCTCACGTTTCCCTTTGGGCCTCTCTGCGACTGTACAAAAGGGTGCCATGGCGGTGCCTATGAACAACACCCCTTTGCCGCACCAGTCAGGTCAGCTTTTGAAAGAAGTGGACAACGGACTCACATCCTCACAGGAGAGAGGGCATTTTCAGCGTCGGAGAATTGTCTCGGGTTAGGACAACATTTTTCAGTCCTTTGTCTGAGGCTTTGTGACACTTCCTGACATTACAGTAGCCACAGCAGTTACACAGCCGCTTTCTGGCCAACTTTACTCCCCGCCCCGCCCCCACCCCCACCCCTCTCTCCAGACTGCATCTTGGATCCTTTAACCCAAACCCTCCTCTCTCCCTGCCCTAACTATTTATGGAACATTGGCCAGCTCTGATTGCTTCTGTACTTTGTGACTGCTGTTTTAACACTTTTACTATTTGGCTGGTTTTGGCTTTGTCCCCCTTCCCTGGGGCGCTTATGCGTGACAATGTGTTCATTGTACAGTAGCTTCATTTTTACAATGATACTTTGTTTTTCGATTGCGTTAACAGAAGATCTCTCCATCCACACCGCTGTTCTAGCCATATTGTGTTCGCTAAACTGAAAGTCGCTCTCAAACAGAGAGCCTGCTAAATGAATAAATGCACATGCAAATTCTACGAGGACGGCTTGAACCTCTTCCCAGTGGAAATGCACAGACAGCTTCACACATTTTTTATTCGTCTGTAATAGTTTTTTGTTTGATACCTTTTGATACCTTTTTTTTAAATTAATCAATCAGTTTTATTTCAACAATCACTTTTTTACAACAAAGCCACATTTACAGCATGCCTTCCACACCAATTGGCCAATTTTTGCTCGTTTAAAAAATAAAAATTCACATTCCAGTCCTCCACACTACCTACGCTGTTGCAATGCAACTTTTTCCTCTTCGGAGCGAATGCCCAGCATTGTGCGAATTATGTCAAAGTGCTCGCGGATTTCTACGCTACCCGGGTAGGAGTCCCAAGAGTAGTGTCAAAATGCATTGCGTGGACCCACCCCCTACACATTGTGTGTGTTACACTGTTCTGATCTGGAAACTCAGTAGCTAATGTAGCTGGTACTGACTTGTGGAGCTTTGAGCAGAGGACGCAGGTGTGCGCAGTATTGGGTCTAAGACTCTAATCCATCAGTGGGCCCCACCAATCGGAGAGACCCATCCTCAGGTCTTCACCTTCTCCGTGGCGCTTAATGCTTCTTCGCACGCGGTCACCTGAGCGTGGAGCCGCCGGACAGCTCCATGTAGCGAGGGCAAATCAATCTCACCAGTGCCGGTTGGCGACCTAGTGAGCAGCGAACAGCAGTCCCAGCCAGGCACCATGATTGGTAATGAGCCCCAGCTCTCCAGGAGCTATTTACCTACCGGCCGTGCACAAAGACTACACGAACACACTACGTACGCGCATGTTAAAACTACCCCAAACATACATGTGCATATGTATGCACATACACCCAACACACAAGCCACATACACCTGCCCCCACACGCACACACGCACACACGCACACACGCACATCAACCACATGTGCACACACACCCCCTACCCACGCAGACACACACATACCACACGCACACACATGCGAACACACGTACACATACTAATGCACGCCTCAGACAACCCACACAAACACACCCTGACCCCCTCCACCTCTCCCACAGCCCCCCTTGTCCGCAGCGTGCGTCCCCTGGTCCCTCTGCTGTCTGCCACTGCTCCGGGCCTCGCGCTGGTGCCTTGGAGCTCGTCAGGTGCTGGCAAGGGTTTGGCAGCAGCAGAAGCTCTCAGTAATGGAAGCCATTCATCTCGCTCATGCTGGGAGGCCCTGCCCCGCCTCCTGCATCAGCTTCTTCTCAGCTCTCATTTTGCTCGAGCTTAATGGAAATTTTCCTTTTTTCAACTTTTTCCCTCGTCTTTTTTGTTGCTGTACTTTGCCATGGCTTTGATGAAGGCCACACGCTGAGGAGAATGTTTTAGACCCAGGAATCGATTTGTGGTGTACCATTGAAGCGATTGAAAGGCATGCACTTTCCTGTCAGATGCCCTTCACCTGCACCTGGCCCATCAATGAACAGATCCAATAGCAAATGGACCAGGAACTGCGCTCATCCTGGTTATATGACCAGGACAATTTTCCTAATCAAATTGAGTTCCCTGGTTATAAGACCAGGAACTGCTCTTATTGAATCGAGTTCCCTGGTTTTAAGACCAGGAACTGCTCTTATTGAATTCAGTTCCCTTGTTGTCAGTCCAGGAACTGTTCAAATTATATCCAATTCCCTGGTTATAATACCAAGAATTGCTCTATTTTATTTGAGTTCCCTGGCTACAAGACCAGGAACTGCTCAAATTAAATTGAATTCCTTTGTAATAAGACCAGAAACGGAAATTAAATCAAATTCCCTGGTTAAGAACTACTATAATTGAAAAGAGTTCCCTGGCTATAAGTCCAGGAAGTTTTCCAATTCCAAATTCATTGGAGAGTTTCCTAGTGGTGATAGGCCCCCACTCCTTTTTATTTTATTTATTCTACATTTTTTAAAGAACATTGAAGGGACTTAATTGCTCTGTTGCTTCCAGCCTGTTGATGTGAGGTTAAACACACACAGTTTGAAAGCAGTGTGAATTCCGGCGTTCTGCCGGTCGACCGACTCTTGGCACACTGGACGGGAATTAGGCCTGATCCAGTAGCTCTCCGGGGGCCATGTGAGAGCCAGAGAGCCAGAGCCACGAGAGCAAAGCAGGAGGGTGGGGAGTGCGCCTCATCCCCCCCCCCCCGCCCCCGGGCTTTGTGTCAGTCCCCAGGAAGAGACATTTTATCCGGGATTAGCTTTGATAAACCTCACTTCTCCCGCTTCTGTAAGAATGGGAAATTAAAGTCCTCCAGTGCCAAGTGTTTGTTTTCCCCCTTCAGAGATTCTGCTGTTCTCATTGCATGGCCACAGACACAAACGGCATAGCAAAGCGACCCTCGCTTTCTGTATTCTAATGCAAGGTAAAGGGCTGATGTGCGAGAACCCTGCAGAGAATCGTAATCTTTGTAGTGCATTCAAACTCGCTGGAGTCACGCGATGAAGCACACCGCACTGTCTTTCTGCGAGTTACGGAATGCTATCTGTGTGTGTGTGCGCATGCAAGTCCCGTTTATTGGTGTATACCTTGCCCTCTAAGTGGTTGAGTGGACTGAAACCATGCCAGGACAGTGCACCCCGCACCATAACAGAGCCGTCAGAACCCTTCAATGTGGGAAACAAACACTCGAGCCTGTAGGTTTCTTTTGGCACGCCCCACACATTCACTCGTTCACTTGAGGAAAACAGGGTGAAGGATGACTCATCTGACCATATGACTTTTTTATGACTATATGACCAATTACTTTCTTCCATCCTACTTTAAGTGTAGCAGGGATTCTTTATGTTTATTGCTACTGGTTCCTGTTCCATGCACCTTGTTAGTTCGGCAAAGTAGCACCAGAGCTCAGTAGACCACTGCCTGTCGTCTCTGCACCACTTTAGTGGCAAACTTGCATTTTTAGGTGCGGTAAGGAGTTTTCGCACTGCAACCTGACTCATAGTATCCCTCTCTTTGAAATTCTTGACGGACTGTTGATGAAACTGCCTCACGCCCTAGATTGGCATTTGCAATCAACTGATTCAGAGTTGCCGTTTTTGCCTTGCACCTCGAGCCAACGCCACGCCGATCAAGTGGCCGCCACTGGCACGCTGAATCTGCTTCCATTCAGATTTCTTTCTCTAAATGCCCGTTTCGTTCAGTTTATCTGAAAGAAAACACTCGGGGGGGGGGAATGCCTGTCAGGCCAAAAATCCATAGCGCTTAACGGGCCGCCAGAGATTGCGCTCATTCCAGCTCCGGTCTCAGGCCCCTGGCCCAGCTCGGTCAGCTCCTCCGCACTGTAAATATAGATCTCAGGGCACTCCTCAGACAGCGCTCCCGATCACGCTCTGACAGAAAGAGAGCGGTCGGGGTAGCGGAGGGTGCGGGAAACAGACAGCTGGGAGAATGAAGGGAGGCTTGGAAGTGGAGTCGCTGCTCCTTCTCAGCTTAGGATCGCTTTGTCTGCCAGGTTCTGTCGCTCTGTCTCTCGGACAGAAAGCGCAGACTGCTAGGTCACGGTCGGAGTCCCGCTGGAAGCCCATCACTTCGTTATGGCTGGGGAGGCCGATCTAGAGGAGCATCACGAATCCGGTTTTCCTTTGCTCCAGCGGCACGGAGCAGCATGCTTCGGCCTGCAGCAGAACCGTCATGCAGTGGAAGCAGAGGCCATCGGGGTTGTTCAAGGCCAGGCTTGACACACTTCTAAATGCTAAATGCCCTCCAAAATTATTTGCAGCATATTACTGATGAACAAAGAAGGCTGACTAAAATAAACAGTACAGGTAATGTGCTCTATTGTATGTACAAAAATGGTAAAATGCTATTATTTTATACTAATACAATTAAAGAGAAAAAGAGAGAAAAACATATTTTGTTTTGCAAGTCATATTTTTTTGTCCGCCAAAAAGATATGTGGTACTATATGTCAATGAAGAGCCAAACAATCACTTGCATTTAATTATGATTCAAAGTTAAGGGCAAATTTTTATTCAATCACTCGGCCTACTCAAACCACAAAAGAAAAGAAAAAACGGAAATGGAAAAATCTGATTAAAAAAATAAATAAAAAATCCAATTTTTGGTTTTTCATTGGGGTCCTTTATTTATGAAGTAATAAGAGTGGTAATGTGGTCAATAGAAAACCTTTCAGAGAGACCCATTTTACACAGGAAATTGGAAGGAATGTTTGTTGCTCCTCTTCCGTAGGGCACACTTATAATCACCATATAACTTATAATAATAATAATTATAACTTATATCACCAATAATTAAAGGCACTGATTTAAAACCAAAAATGATATTCGCCTTTATATATTACACATATTAGCATTGGCTGCTAGGGAAACAAACTTATCTATAATTGGGTGTTTTTATTAATGCTTAGAAACTGGCCTGATGTCTGCTGTAATTATGAGGCAATGCTCAGACTAATGGTTAACTTGATACTTGTGTAGTTATCTGTTAAGAAAAATTTGTTTCAATCTTAATTGCCTGTTTTGTCAAAAACGGCAGTCCTGTATCTGTTCTTCACAGTTTGGGCAGATTTTTGTCTCTCGATTTTTGTCCTCTTGTGCATGTCTCCATCGCATGGCAGGAGCAGTCAATGGTAGAGCGCCTTGTGAGAAACACAATATCCCCCCACCACACAGCCTGAAGTGCTTAATGCTAGCCACTTTGCACAAACTTTGTTTAGTACAATCAGCGTTTTGGGACCCGTCTGGTACTCTAATCAAATTTCAGAGCAAATTTGAATTTGTTGGCAAAACACTTGGCAAAAAATGCATAGTTTGACTGACATTAGAAAAAATTGCATTTCAAAATTAATAGAAATCGACCCGTCGTCCAAAATCAAGTCTTGATTTTTAAGCTTGAGCACTCCCTCCAATGCATACAAATGCATAACTTAGTTTCTCCGTGCACCCTTTGGGGGTCTGCTTACTAACATGTAATTTGCTCTCTCAGAGACCAATTTGTTTGAGTGGGGTTTTTTTTGGAGGAGGAGTATGCTCCCTGAAAGCCTGATGCATGAAACCCTCTAAACACTGCCCTGGAATTAGAATAGCTCTCTCGCAACTTCGCTGAGCTGAGTAACGTTTGCCTAAACAGAAGTGTACGTTGCCCATTAATCCGACGTCGCTTAACAGATTAACTTGGTTTTTAATGATGCCCTCCACAGAAATAAACAGGATTCGCACAAGGCAGTGGGTGTGGGTGTGGGTGTGGGGGGGTTGTGTCACACGTACGCAGCGGCTAGAGAACATGCATCCGTAAGCTCTCCAGCCCGACAGCAGGATTTGTGGTTTCCGGTGTATGAGGGGGGTTGAGGAGATGAGAAGAGGAGAATCGGTATCATCGGTTGTAAATCACTGCTGCTTGATTAGAAGATTAGAATATCCTAATTAGCTGATCTCCCAGCTATCGGATCCCTTTGAAAGGAGACTGCTGTAGCTGCCAGCGCTGCCGTTTTGTTCCCTCGTCGCGTCATTCAGGCCCAAGAAACCGGCGCTGTGTGTTTGTTTGACCATGTTTGCACCACTTGAGGTAGGATTTATATCTTTAAGCAAAGATGGTGGTGGGGGGGGCTATATTTTGTATGTTGTTTATTAACCTTAATGCACATTTCTAAGCTGTTATTAACCCTGGGTTTCCCGCTTAAGCAAAGCAATGAGCCACATGTGTGGATATGCCAGTGTAAAATGCAAGCTGTGCAAGTGGTGACATTTTACAAACAACCCTGGTCACTGTTGTTTGTGAAGAGAGATGGGGGGGGGTACGACTGTTTTTATGCACCCAGAGAAAACAAAACGTAGATTGTGAAACCCCACAGTGTTTTGAGACGAGTGAAGCCGCAGTGTGTAATTCCCTCCCGTGAAGCAGGATGGCCTGGGAGATGCAGTGGGTTCTGCACTGGAGGCTGACTGTTCCAGACAGGCTCCCCCTGTACAGCTGCCTGGTCCTCTGATACGGCGCGGCACAGAGCTGTCCAATTACCACTAATGAAGGACATTAAAGCTGAAGAAGCCAGGCCTCCCTCATTCCCCCCTCATTACGGTATCGGGCGTGGCAAATCAGGCCCCCGGGGGCCCGGAGACGCAGAATGTGGTCTTACTCTGGTTCTACTCTCCACTCGCATGTGTACGTATGTATGCACATACACGCACACACTTATGCATGCAAATAAACACACTTGTGCACCCACAATCACAGATGCACACTCATATACATACACACCTACACCCACAATCACGGATACACACAAACACACACACACTCGGGTGGAAGGACAAGATATTGTTCTACCTCTCCCCGACCCCCCCCTTCCCCCCTCCAATCCACAGGCACACACACATTAATGCACATACACACACAGAATCAGAATGTTGTTCTACGCTACCCCCACACACACTCTCACTCTCTCTCTCTCTCTCTCTCTCTCTCTTCCTCTCTCTCTGTTTCATGTGATGAGCAGTCTCCTGGATTCAAAGGCCAACTTTAAAAACGTGAAGTCTTGTGAAAAAAGTAAACGAATGAAATGAAATCGGTATCAGGCTTTACACAGAGGCACAATATCTATGGATTTACCGCGCAGCTAACGCCTCCCCTTTGCTTATCTTAAAAACATTACAGCGCCAGTTGTTTGTGGAAATTCATTCCAGTGGCATATTAATCTGGGTTTACAGAATTAGGGAGACAGAGGGTGTGAAGGGGAGGGCGCGATGTGTGAAATGTTTACGATGAAACAATGATTTGCATCAGTGGCTCGGGAAGATGTGCGCCTGCATCCAATGCGACGAATGCATTGGTCCTGCAACTGTGGAGATTCACCGAACAAGACCACGCAAAATAAATTGCCGCCTGCGGCAATGCGGCATAAGAGCTGCTCCGTTAACGACGTATGAAAGACACCAAAAAAGAAAACCACGATCAACCGGACGAAAACAGTGTTTTAATTGTCCACCAGGGGATAGCATCTGATGCTCTACAAGCCTGGCCGTACGTGCCAACGAACGCCTGAGTCCAGAGCGATCTTTAAAAAAACGACAAAAAAAACAACAGCGGCCCTCTTATCCCGCGGAACTGAATTAATTGAGTCAGATAAAGTGTGGCCAGGGGCTGGCTCAGTCAAGGACAAGAGGGAAAACCAACACCAATTTTACTCTTCATCAAGGCAAACAATAAAAGGAAAATGGAAAATGCTTCAGCTTTTCATTTTTTTTTTTTTTTTTTAACTTCTCGTCGACTTCATTGATAATCGAAAATAACAGAAACCGTTAGTCTTTTTCTTTTTCTTTTTTTTTGTGCCAAGGCAACCATCTTCCAGACTTGATATTCGCGCAATGGCCATCGAATGAAGGCCTCCGTATCCAGAAGAGAGAGAAATAAATGGCACTCGTTCCGAGAGGCAATCAGTCAAAATGCTTCCAATAGAAAATGCCCCATAGGCCGTGTCTGTTGCCTTTTTGTGCGATTGTTCAGTATTATTTAAATGAATAAACCAGCGCTGGACACTGCGCTGCTCGAGAACTTGAGAACTGACCTTTACTCTCCCGCTCATCAGAACTTGAACACGATAATTGGCATAAGCATTGTCTCTTTTCAGTGCGGTTTGCAATGCATTAATAGAGTTCAGCCTTCAGAGTTGCATGGAGAACAGAGAGAGAGTGAGTGAGAGCGCTGGGCTGTGTTTTACATATTCAGCCTGAGAAAGAAAATTCAGGTGGGATCAGACACCAGGTTAGAGCCTTTTTTAAATATATATATACCTCTGAAATCTTCCGGGACGCGAGAAGGGACGGCTCATGAAAGAGAAAGTCATCATGTTCTATTGTGGCCCTGCGGGTGCCCGTGCCCTTATTCTCTCAAAGTGCAGGCTAAACAAACCCCAGACGGTCGGACCGGGGGATGGCGAGCGTACCATTCCGTGAGCCCAAACTTTCACGTTGGTCTTTGCCTGCCGAAAATTGGGTGGAGTGAAGAGTGTGACGAGCCTCTCTCGTGGGCATTCGAGACAACTTCAAACCCGCTCGTCTCTGGCGACTTCCTATAGACCTCGCTCATGTATTCCGTCAGGAGAGCGCGTTTCAAAGCGGCCTAGATTGACAGTTTCCGTAGCACCCACCGAGAAGCTCCCATGAGAAATGGCCCCCTTTGGTCCACGTAGACTCTCTTCATACTGGAGCTTCGCTTGAACCGCAAGGTCCCAGTTCCGTGTCACGCTTTGTCTCGCCTCGCCTCTTCTCCCCTCCTCTCCCTTTTCTTTATCTGGACTTTGAACGTCCAAATCAAATGTCACCCGTGTGTTTTTTTGGGGGGGTTTTCTGTACTTTGACGTTGCCATTATTGTTCCAGCACAACACAGTACAATCTTTAGCATAGTCTATTGTATCCGATAGGTCATTCTTTGAAGTGTTTTCAGTGCAAAAATGTCAATGTCTTAGACTGAAAGTAGACAGCAGTGGTTGTCATTCCAGTCATTCAAGTACGACTGTAATCTTCTCCATTAAACGTCCAATGTTATTTCACACAGACAATCGATGCCCTTTGTTAGCCACATGTTTCCACTTTTATGGGACTCATGTTCAATTCATAACTATGACAAAACTGATGCTTCCAGATATGTTGTTACATTGTGTATGATTTAGGCCTTTTTGAAAAATGACACCTGTCACTTAGCCATTAGCGGTAATGCCATTTTTTATAATCTGACAGAGGGCATGTTATTTACAAGTGTAAATATTTACACAGTCAACTTGATGCATCCATTACACTTTTATTGCATATCATTTAATAATAACAACAAAGATAATAATAACAATTTGGTGCTCAAATTAGCTTTATGTGCTATTGTCAATGAACAAAATAATAAGGCTCTTTGGGGTGAAACTGCAGAGTTGTGTGCAGAGTTGAAAAAATATATATACACTTAATGCATTGTCTTTTCAAATCATGCATGCTCTTTGTAGAAATGACCAGCCTTCCCTGCGGTGGGCAAATCCAACCTTTTTAATCGTTTTGAGCTGCTAGCCCTCAGAAGAGGGGAAATCGAAGGCCGCACCGTGACTCCACGCATTTCTCAGACAAAGCGCAGGAGCACCTTTGCACAGCTTCAGGAGGCTTCGGCGTCCCACTCATCCCTCGCGAAGGTGACACAGAAGAGAGCACCTTGAAACTCCTGGAGGACACGGAGGGGGGGTGGGAGGCGGAGGCGTCTGGGGCCCTGCTGCTTTCGTCTGCTGGAGTCCTGTGAGGTAGCAGACAGGAGGCAGAGCTCTCTCCACTGACTCTTACTGGGGAGGCTAAGGGGAGGTGAGAAGTCCCATCTGTTGCTGTCTGTGCAGAAGGTGAAAGAGGCTGCCAGTTTCTCCACAGATGTTCTGACGGCAGAGTTTTTTTTCCGCGGGTTTTTAATTGCAGCTTTGCAGCTTTCACCGGTGCAGATGCTAAATGAGACCCAGTAAACCTGACCGTGGTAACATATGGGTCGTTTATTTACAGAGGGCAGAAAAAAAATGAAATCCTCTTTATTTCCTAATAAATTTCAAAATAGCTGCTCAGTTGTGCAGCTGCATATTCTGCTGGTGGTGGTGGGGTGGGGGGCATGAGTGAGGTCTTATTAGTTTCACTCGTAAATGTTAAGTAGGTGGTAATAGAATATTGATGGTGCTATTGGCTCGGCAATACGCACTTTGCAATACACACACCTAAATGACTCGTTACATTCAATTTAGATGAGCAAAGTTTGAGAGGGTTTCATTAAAATGCTCAATTTCTTTGAAATATTACAACCTGGGGCAGAATGACTGGATCAGGATTTGGGTTGGGTTTTGAGTGTAAAAAAAAAAATGGTCAAACCATCTGGCACTTAAATCATGCAATGCACATCGGTATTAATAAATAAGAAAGAAAGGAGGGGGGGAAAAGACATTTCATCGGTTCACCATGGCATTTTGTGGCATTACAGTTTGAATTATATTTCAATACCATCGTATAACAGCGCAGTATGTCATCGAAGCATCACTTTTAGCTGATGAGCAGGAATTTCTTCCAGCACGGATTGTTCCGGATAACGGTCCCTGGATCCCTGATTTATCCGTGCGCGTGGACTAAAAGCTGGCAGGGGGAGAGCAGGCCATCCCGGGCACTGAGAAAGGATGGGCAGCGACAGTCGTCTCCTCCACCTGGTCCATTTGTCGAGTTATGTTAATTAGCGTCAAGTACACACGGTCACCGCAAACGACCAGAGCAGGAATCAGGCCCATCAAGTCGAGCTCCGCCATTTGACGTCCCCCGTACCCCTCCCTCCCTCCCTCCCTCCCTCCCACCCACCCTCCCCGCAATTTGGAATTGGCAGAAACAAGGAGAGGAGTTTTAAAGAGGGGAGGAAAATGTCTGACACGTTCGCCAGGTCTGTTTATCCCTGAGCCTCCCTGGACCAGACTAAACCAGTCCACATTAACATCTTAATAGGAAAGTGTGTTAAAGCACGTCTTTACCTCCTCCTCTTGACAAGAGCGAATTAGGTGTCAGAAGGATTTCTGCTGACTTTAATTGAATCTGCCTTCCGTGGGAAGGAAATCTAAAGTCAAAATAACCTATTAGGTTTTTTATCGAGTAATGTTTGGTTGCTTTTGGCAGGTAGCACTGCAGCATTAGTCCCCAAGTCGCACTTGGAAGTTGTTTATGAGGGGAGATGGGTGGGATGCCAGCATGCCCACACAATCCCCCTCTAGCTCTGTGCTTTTCCCACCTTTGTTGTTTTTTTTTGGGGGTTTCCCTCTTTTTCCCCCAAATTGGAATGCCCAATCATATTGTAAGCCGCACTCGCTGCAACCCCCACTGTCAATTCGGGAGTGCGTAGGCAAGCGCGTGCTCGCCCTTCGAAACGCGTAATGTCAGCCGCCACTTCTTTTCACACCGCAGTCCACAAGCTAAGCTTGCACAGACGCCTGTTTTAGATTCCTATCATCTGCACACAGTAGAATAGTGCCTTAACAGGAGGAGCCACCTAGCAGCCACCTTTGGTTTTTGTAATACTTCCACCCGCTGTTTGTTTTCTCGGTTTATTTATTTATTAATTAAGGCTTCCGAGGGAAATTGGCAGCTCTCGGGCTACAGGCAAGAGATTCGTTTCTGAATTCACCTCTTTACTCTGGCTATGATAGACTGACACTCCTCTCCTGCTTTATCCCCTTCATCTTCCACCAAAAGCTTTAATTTCCAAACCCTCCACAGCCATATTGATGAAAAAATGTAGCCCCTCCTTTATGCAGCACAGAACCAATCAACTCTGCAAACCGCCATTAACTCGGGTTGTCATGGATCCCTAAACTTGATCAATAAGCTTCACATGTCATTAGGGTTTGGAGCCTCAGAGTTCTGCCTTGTTCTTAAGCGGGAGGGGGTATAAATCTTTCTTAAAAATTGCCTGAGATATGCACTTCTGGTCTTGCAGGCGAAACTGTATTTGTCGGCTCTGGCCACAGACTGCGTAGGGGGAGCAGATTTATTTGCGCAGTTGTGCTTGCTCAGTAAGATTGAAGGAGAGCGCTTCCGTGTGTCACTTCATAAATCCTGCGTTTGAGTATTTGACGATTTCATGTGCAGTTCTTTATTGTTTTTTTAAATCGCTGGGTTATGCCTATTCAGTAACCTAAAGGGAACTGTCAGTGTATATGTTGCAAAACCATTTGGAAGAGGAGGAAGAGGGACAGAAAGCAAAGGCCAGCTGTATGCAATTCTGAGGCAACATTGTGCTTGAGATGTGTGCAAAAGGCCTGAAGCCCTTTTTGCAGAGTAATACTTCTGACTAAGTACGATTCAGGTCTTCAGATGGTAATGGCTGTTTTCAAGTAAAGAGATTTAGCTGCAGGTCCATTTAAGAGTTAAGTCATGTACAAGTACATCAATGCCTGCTCGGGAGTGGGTAGTCTTTGTTGATGGGTGCTTTTTTCCCCCCTTCTTCTCCTCCTCCTTCCCTTGCTTAATTAATGGCATTTAGACAATCTTGATGATGCATTCTATTTTTAAATGCTCGTTTATCTTCCATTTGACATTTCCACACCTGTCTTAGATTGCCATCAAATTCATTTTACCTTCCATATTAATTGTGAAAGGTCAAGAATCATTTAGTCCATTGGAATAAGAAAGGGATTTTTTGGGCTTTGATGTTATTGGAAGTCAGTTATTATGTGATTTAATTGCAAAATAAGGTGATTATTTATTTTTATTTCCCCCAAGTTTCCTAAATGTTGTGGCACACTATGAAATGCTGGCAGTTGTAGATGTGGCACAGTACAGGTGACTGAATTGTTGGTTGTAGCCCTTTATTTTAACATGTATTTTGATCATTAAGAGCCTGCCTTCCACAAATGCCTATTCCAAGCGAGAGTGAGGCCTTGTCCTCTAAATGTGTTGAGTTTGAGAAATGTCAGCGCTCTAGTAGGTTACACACCTCAGCAGATGGCTCGCCCGTAGCTTCATCGTTCCTGTCATCTACTTTCAGAAGTCTATTCCATTTCATTTTTCATTTTGGCTTATTCCATTGTTATCTATATTCTTAAAAAAAAAAAAACAGCTTGCACCAATACATTTTTTCTGGCCCATTACCAATTTCCTGATATTTCCTCTCACAAATATTCCACATTTCATGCCGGGTTGTTACTTACACAAACAGTGTACAAGCCAGTTTATACATGGGCATCCTGTTAAACATGACAACAGTAATTGAAGTCAGGGGAGTATAAGGAAGCAATATAATTACAGCTCCCTAGTTATTTCATAAGCAGGTCATTTTGTTCCTCATCTAGGCAACCGCTGCGATCCTACAGTATTTACGGTTTCACAGTTGTTGTTTTTAGCTGGCTAGCTAACCACCATATGTAAGTTAAAAATCCTGAGGAGTGGGCTATTCCGGTATTGCACGTCCACTGCATTCCAGTATGCGTTTTTGAGTTTCCACCAGTTACCGTGGCTTGTTATCGTGGCTAGTTAATTAGCTAATTATCTGTGTACACCAACGTTGGTTCACTCATTGATTAGCCCCCAGTAAAATGTTTCATATAGGGACACAAGAACTTCAGCTAGCATTCATAAGCTTACCAATAAATGCAGCTGATATGTATATAATTAAGGGCAGAAGTTGCCATGAAATCCAGAAACTGATATGGCCCCCCCTTGCCCACCCCCCCTGATATATAGCCACATAGCTGCCTCTGTTAAAATAAATGATGAACCCACAAAAAGTATGTTATGGGTCGTGTCGTCATGTGGTGGGGTGTGTGAAGAGGACGAGAACAAATGGAGCAGTGGTTAGTCTAGTTGGTAGACTAGTCAAAGCTAACTAGCTATGCTTATCTTGGCTTTGTCAACATTACTGTGATGTGCATTTCTCTCTATTCATTTAGCCACATTCACATAGCTAGTTAATATGGAATACAGTTAAATCACCCATATTTGCTATCTATCAGGGAACATTAGCTACATTATGTATTCTGTGCAAATAGCTCACCAAATTAATGCTTGGGCTTTTAAAGCTGGATGTAACCATTCCGCCTTTATTAGCTAGCCATTTCATTTAGCTTTATATAACTAGCTAGCTAGCAAGCTACTTATCCTGCTACTTGTCTGATTGGCCTTGATCTCTCCACACAGTATTCCCAGTGCTCAATAGCGGACACTGCACTTGCATGGCAGGACAAATACCAGGATAAATAGCTAAGTAAACTGTGAAGAAGATGGCGAGCATCGTCTGTTTACAGAAATAAACCGGATGTATCGTGGAGTTTTAAGTTTCCTCTCGTGCATAATAAGAGTTTGTTATTGTTGCCAGTTTGAAACCGTCTATACAGTGAATGTGTGGCAGGCTTGTATTTATAAATACATTGGGTATAAAAAGTATTCACCTCCTTTGGCATTTTTCACATTTTATTTCTTACTTCATGGAATCAAAATGGATTTAATTTCATTGGAATTGCCCGCTGTTTTTCAGATTCACGAGCAGGCGAGGGAGCGCCCCGCACGGTGGACCACGCTGTGATCGGAGGCGTCGTTGCTGTGGTTGTCTTCGCCATGCTTTGTCTACTCATCATTCTGGGACGGTACTTTGCGAGACACAAAGGTGAGCGCACGCCTCTTTTTCTCCAAGGTCATTTTACGCCACGGTCAAGCCAGGCGCACGCAATTCATACAAACGCAAAAAAGAAGGATAAACATTAGGAATGCAATTATTACAGAAGGATTTCTGTTCAGTTTTTTTTTCTTCAAGTACAGGGTTACTCTCCAGAATTGGACTTTTCTGTAAGTTTCTACCGAAGCTTAAAATCCCCTCGGATTTGTTCTGTTTTCAAGCCCACCGAGTAAGATGGATAGCCTGTAGTGAATAGTGTGGTTTAGGGATTTTTAAATTGGTCTCTGCCTTTCCACCTTTAATCTGGTATGTTGACTTTATTATCTGGGCAAAGACTGTTGGGAAGTGAATAATCCCTACAGGAAATGAAGTCTGAAGTGGGTTGCCTTGCCTGCTCGCATGTGAACTTGACAAGGTTAATTCAGAAAGTGCAGAAGTGGCAACCCGAATCGCACGTCTCATCCCTCTTTCACAGCATTGCTTTACTGAAGTTAAATCTCTAAATTCAAATAGTGGAGCTGAAATGACCCCCTCCCCTCCCTATAGGTAGAGCAGAGATTACATCATCACCCCCACATCGTGTGAGTGTGTGTGCATGTGGCTGTCTGTCTGTCTCTGGCTGGTTGGCTAGCTGTCTGTAGCTGTATGTGTCAGACAGTCAATTAGTTGTGCGCAGAATAATAGGAACAATTGTGGTCACACCTGGATGAATGGATGCAGTGGAATTAAATGATCATGATTAGGGCGTTGGACCAGCTATGCATTGGTAAATGCATCATGTTAAATACGTTCCTAATGAATACAGTGGGCTTCGCTTTGTGAAGTACTACAACTGGATAGTGCGTTGGCAGAGTTGGCAGGGCAGATGGAGTCACCTCCAGCATCTTTCCCTCTGTAGTATTGTGTTCATTCGAAGTCATGCTGTGAAACCATTTTGTATATAAGCTTAACAATCATAATTTCTTACAGCGCAGGCTGCGTGACAGAAATTGAACAGAAATGATAGGGTAGAAGAATCTACTAATGCGAAGACCTTTACCATTAAAAGGGGGGGGGGGAGGCCTCCCGTGTGGTCCAGTGGTTACAACGTCCAACGCTGGCCACGGAGACCAGGGTTCAATTCCCCGTCTCGCCAAGTGTCGGCTCTGGCCGGGAGTGTCACCAGGGGGCGGCGATTGGCTGTCCGCCCCAGGGAGGGGGGAGGGAAGCCGACGTGACGTTCGCTGCGTATAAGAGTGGCCCTGTAGTACCGGGGTTACGGTCGGCGGCTCGGCGAGTGACGTCCCGGAAGAGGCGTCACTTCGCGTCGTCACTACGGTCGCAGGACTACGGCAGCGAACTCACATTACTAGGGGGGGATTGACGTAAAATAGCGGGTCTAATTGGCTACCAAATTGGGAGAAAATGGGAGAAAATCAGAAACAAATTTTATAAAAACCACATACAGCCCCCAGTATCGCCAGGGGTAACAGAGATTGTCCTGTCCCACGCAGGCACCTACTTCACACACGAAGCCAAAGGGGCTGACGATGCGGCGGATGCCGACACGGCCATCATCAACGCAGAGGGCGGCCAGAACAACTCGGACGAGAAGAAGGAGTACTACATCTGAAAGCGGGGGCTGGGTGGAGTGACCCACACTGGGCACAAAGCTGTTGTGGGGTGGGGGTGGGGGTGGGATTTGAAGGATGTTGAGTTAATTCTGTGCAGCTGTGGGGAGCAGAGAGGAGTAGTCTGACTGGGGCAGGGTGTTGGGTGGAGGGTGGGGGTGGGGGGGGGGGGGGGCGAAGGAGTTGTTGCCAGTAATCACTGTAGAACTTCATCATTCCACACTTCCTACACCACTGGTACAATTATTTGTTCAGTTCAACCATTTGCAGAAAATTCTGTGCCTTGTTCTAAAGCATTTTTTTTTTCTTTTGTATCTTATTTTCTATATTTTTTGTATGATTAAATCCGCCCCCCCCCCCTCCACTGCTCTCTCATTATTCACATTGTTGGCTTTCCTAAGAGGATCAAATTACACAGCGCCTCCATGCATCTCTCCTGTTTCATAAAGTACAGTAGAGTACACTTCCTCTCCTGCATACCAAAATCTCACAATAACGTTGTTCCTCTATACTGTGAGTAGGCCTGCCCACAAGGGACATGTGTGTGGAAAACCTTCTCATTTTATTAGGATTTTCTTTTTCCACAAGCCCGAAGTTTAAGCAAGAGGCATTATTGCGAATTATCAATTTGTGTATGAAAACAATTTGGCCCCCCAAAAATGTTTTGTTGACTCTTGGTTTTTGTTGGTTTCTTTGTTGTTTTTATATATAAATTCAAGCAAAAATAGTGTAGAGGGCAGTTGATCTTAGATGCTGCAGTAATGCTTGTTCAGTCCACTGTTAGCGAAAATGTTTAATCCTTTCTCTGTTTATTGAGTTTGTTTGTTATTTTAAATTAGATTTGCCGGTACGTGTGAAATATTTCCCCCCTCAGAACAGTTGAAGGTGCAGACACATCGTTAGGACCGCGATACTGCAGCTATAGTGGCAGATACTTTTTAAATTATTGGACCGCCTTTCGGTTCTTTTCGGTTATGTTGAGTGCAGTTCGATGTTGGATTCGTTCACTCTAAAGAATGCTCTGCTCTTATGAAACCACCACCCTTTCCCATCGACAAACATCCAGGCTGGTCTCTGCAAACCACATAAATAATCAATTCAAAATTCAAGTGAATCTCCCAATTACCAGAGTCCGTTACGTTTCCCCATGCCACGGGTTCCAAACGTGATCTGGTTACAATATTGCAAACAGAAAGGAAAAAATCTGGTCCCAGTTATCCAATTCCTTGTATAAAATAATCTGCATATTTCCAGATAATTAAAAGCATGCAAAAGAGGACTGCACTCATTCTCGGAATGGAGTCATTATATTCGACCGTGCTGTTGTTACTTGTTAGGCATTGAGTACTTGAGTCTTACAGACAGGAGTGTCTTTTAAAGTCACAGGTGATATGTAATTTTCTCTAGTTTTTGTAACTGTTGTTGGTTTGAGGTGCTGTCATCTCGAGATGCTTCTTGGAGAGCCGAAACACTAGAACTTCAGTGTAAGTGTTCATCACAGCTGCCTGTATTTAATCAGTCGCTAATAAAAGTTGAAAGGGGTTATATAAGTGTGTGGTGGAAATAGTGAGTACTACTACCTTCTTGTACAGTGTGTATCGCCTTGTATTTCGGCCTTGTAGCTGATGTCTGGATCACTGGCTGCTGACTAGTACGACAGCGGTGAACAAACCTGTAGATCTAAATGCTCTGAGTGTTCTTTTGTGGAGAAGTAGGATGTTTATGAATTATTATTTGTCCCCAGATTATCAGTGACAGTGATCTTAAACAATGGAAATGACCCAGGACATTTTTTTACATTTTTTTTATGGTAACGGAAGGACGGGTGAAGAAATGACTGTCGCTAACAAACTGCTAATCACATTTCAAATTGCCATTGATTGAAAAGAAAGAAAGTTGATATTAACCACCTTTGAATTTGGGAAATGTCAAACACGAACGCAATTATTATTCCGATGCTAATCCTGTCATGGCCTGCATTCACCTTCCCATTTGCCAGTTTTCCGCTGCCAAAATAAATATACATCAGGATGAGTCCAACACAACATCACTATGCCCACTGCTGAATATTGAAATGTAGTTTCCCATTTAGGGGGGAGGGGATATATATACACGGTTCCAACTGTGAAGGGTCTGGAGCTTGTCTTGCTCATTTTTGCTTTGCTGTGCTCCACATGATCTCCAACCTTTCCTGTGACAATGCCCTCCCTGTCCTTTGCTTCTGTGAATGTAACACTGTGGTTATCATACTCATTTTGGGGAAGTAAAGGAAACTGGTCTTTATATATTTTCTTTGATTATTTTTTTTTGTCAAGTGGGTTTTTTAAGCAACAGCTGCTTGCTGTGCTGTGCTGAGCTGATATGACAATGAAAATGATGAAGATGGCGGTTGTTGTGGTGGTGGTAACAAAGGTGTTTTTAAAATGTGAAACAAACATTTTAAGCGCAAGCCTTGCTTCATACCCGAGGGAGAGTGGTGGCAAAACTTTGAAACTAGCTGCGATAAGACGCATGTGTGAATCGTAGAAACCATGTTCGGGGGGTCTCAGTTAATTTGTTAATTTGTACTTGGAAACCAATGATAACGAACCGAAGCTGTGGAGATAGTGTTTTCCCATTACGACTTGAGGTGATGTGATTTGTATTTGATAGTGAGCGTTACTTAGCTTTGGTCAAAAGTGTGGCGGCTTCTATTTAAACCGACATCGTTCTCGGGTGACACAAGGGCACCTTTGCTCATTTTTGTGTAGGTGAATATTACAGAAACAATGGATTAATTTCAATCAATATATAGACTTTACAGACTGGGCCAGTGTATATTTTGCTATACTTGATATGTCGAACAAGTTATTGGTGTATTTCATGTGGTTCTGAATCTGAACTTGTCAAGGCTGTTGAGGAACAGGGTCGAATTTGAGAATTTCCACTTGCTCCCCAAGATTATAGATTGTACAAAATGGAACACCTCTGCTGTTATTGGTAACGCAAAGAGCAGATCATAACCAGTACCACGGAAAAAATATTTTGACGATATAAATGGTGTTTGCAAAAACAGATGGTTTTGAAATTAATTTTGTACCTTTTTTTTGTTGCCGTGTTATTTTTAATTTTAAACAACCCAATGTTACTGTTACTGTATACTTTTTGTTTTTTTTTTTTTTTTTTGGTAGTTCAACAGTGATACTGATGTAATTGTTCTTCCATTGACATTCGTTTGTTTTTGCCCTGTCTCAGGTTCATGTGCATTGAATGGTGTGTTTTGCATCTCAGGTAGAATGCAATAGAAGGCCCCACATATTGAAGAAAATAATTGAAGCTACTGTAAGAAGAGGGTTTTTAAAAATCTAGAAACGGAATGGCAAATTTTGCATTTTAGCTGTACATGTTTTATGTATTTTTTCTTAATATACAGTGCACTGTATAAAATGTGTTAAGTATTACTTTGTATAGACCTAGTTCACAAGGAAAGAATGCTCAGTTTGTTAAATAAAAAAATGCCAGAAAGAACAAACTTGCTGCGCAACAATCAATACGAACGCTACATGTCCCAGAGGGTTTGACTTACCATGAATTTCGGACCCCCAGGAAGTTTGGTCTTTCATCACTCGTTGTTTTTAGGTCGATTCTTTTGTCTTTTCTGCTGTACTTGGGCAATGTTACTGTGTATTAATGAAGATAAAAAAGATCCACATGTTCCCATACACATTTTGTATTGGTTCATAAATAGACATTTTTACAAAAAAATACTGAAGAGTTCTTGTCTTAATAAAAAAAGAAGATATTAATGTTCAAAACGCTTGCAATAGCCTTTTCCTTGCCTCATATGTTCCACTTTAATACATAATAGGCTGACTTGTTTGTTCTTCGTCTGTAATGTACCGTGCATTCTGTTCATTTTTCTGTGCAGTTGATAACCATCATTAGCTGTTCTGTATAAAGGGAACACTCGCATTTTACCAATGATGCATTCTAGAAATCCCCGCGACTGGGCAAATTCCCTGATGTGGTACCGAAGGTGGAAGAATTTGTGCACAAGCGATTCATATTTACAGTGATGTAATAATGTGATAAACCCATGTAATTTGCGAATTAAAAATGAGAGTAATGCCTGCCACTGCCATGCGACCTGAATGGAATATTCACAAATCGCAAGGTCTCCTGTACCACATGTGTCACATGTTCTCCATGTCCTGATTATAGATGCCAGTGTTATAAAAGGGCCTCCTATAGAGTACCTGTGTAAAATATTGAGCGTGTAAAAGGTAGTCTTTAAATGATAGTTGCAATTCGAGAGACTCCACAGTGACTCACCCCAGAAGCACTATGACTGTCCAAAATAGATAGCCTCAAGTGATAGGTTTTACTATGGTTTTAGCACGCCTTGGAAAAGTAGAATTGTGTGAGCAAAAAAAAAAAAGTATTTTTAAAGTCTAATTTTGAATGGGAAAAACCTCACTTAAACTCTGTCTTAGTTTTCTTAAACAAGATGTCACCTGCAGGTTAAAGATGCAAAAGCCGCAAATAAATATTAGAGTCCGTTTCTCTCTCCGCAGGATCACAACCCAGTAAGAGCACACAGCAACTGCCTGAATAAAATAATAGCGCCATTTAAATTCTCCCAAGCACAAAACAGGGGCCCTGAGAAAATATAAACCCTAACCCCTTAAATCTGCCCATCGGAATATTCCACCAGCACTTCTACAAACACAATGCAACACTCCCTAAGCATATACTGTAAGTTGAAGAGGACAGACTTGCATTCCAAGATGCATTCCATAATTGTAGCTCTTGACACATAGTTTAAAGGATTTATATCTAAATTTGTTTTCATTTTTAATTTAGTTTAATTATGAGTCTATATTGGTTTCAAATCAATCCTCCCTGGCAATGATTTTGTCCAAAATTGGTGAGTATGTTGAGCACATGTTTTATCTATGTTGCCTCCCCAACACTTGCCTTCCACCTAAATTAGCAACAGGCTTCAATTCATCTTTCTTTAATGAATTCAGTTTGAATGATAGCCCCAGCATGCTAAACCAAGGATAAGCTGAACATTGTTGTCTGAAAATGAATGCCCCTATCAAAGCAGTCAGTCACATTCAATCAAAGGTTTTAGTAAGTTCCTAGTTGCCAAAATGTTTTAAAATGACACTGGATATTAATGATTGAGCATAGTCCACATAGTTCCACAAAACCCCATCATGTCTTTATTTTGTATACATTGTTCAGATATTCTATGACACCACTCTAAAATATATATATAGATTATAAATAATTAAGAAGCAATATAAGCATACAGAAACTGATAGGAATGTGCGTAAAAACAGTTAAAAAGTCGAAGTATTCTGATTTGATTTGTTGACCTGTTTTGAATATTCGTGAAGGGGGATGGTCAAAGATGTATTAGTATACAGACAATCTTTACCAAACGTAACATTTTCTACTATGGAGGACACATGAAACAGCGCTGAATATATTGGCAGCAAGTAGAATATCTGTGGTACTGCTCTGGCTCAAGGGTACTGCCCGTTGTGTTCTATCTGGGATTCAATTCTGCACTGCTCTCACCACTATGCCACAGGCAAACACACACATTTGTGATATTTGCAGCAAGTGAAACTTTAGAATATGAATTTTGGCCTTCTGAAGGGAAGGGAAGTTATAATACCAATGTGTGTGTGTGTATGGTGACATTTCTATTCAATGCAGGTTTTCAGGTCAGCATGTAATCCTCCAGAATGTGATAGAACAGCATTTGCGTTAGCAGCATTAATCTCTCACCAGAGCAGCATTAATTGTGAGGCACACCTGGGCCCGGCAGACCAGAAATGCAGTATATTTCTAGGGTCAGGAGCTCCACTCTCTCGGGTATTGCGAGTTCAAACAAACTCTTCCAAACGGTTTGTCCAGTGAACAGAGACAGCCAGTGTCTGTGTCCAGTGAGCGGAGACGCATATTGCGGGTTAGGAGGGTCGAGCTTATTCAGTACAGGGTAAACACCATCCTGAGATACTGCTGATGTAAGCCGCAGATTGGAGATTTGTTCCAACCACCAGAGCGGTGACCGGAGAGACGTGGCTCAGCGTTTCAATAACCATTATCTCCCAGCCAGGTGGTTTTTTTCTCTCTCCTGTGATTTTTCTGTGTGTCCTTTTTTAATAATTTGTCGAATAGTGAGTGCCGACTTTTCCGTCGCACCAACAAAACACTCACTGCTCTCAATTTTAAGAGATTGAAATGAATGCATTCTACATACATATCGCTTTATGCTACTTGGGCATTGTGACTATTGCCTCTTGCCTGGAACTAAGAATATTATTGACGGAGCAGACAGCAATGTTTGTGTCCACATTTTAAGGATTTTATGATTGGGGCAAGGGGGGGGGGTTAAAAAGGCAGATCACAACAGGTAAAATGTTCACCAAGGAAAATTATTATTGCTTCTCTTCCTTTAAAAAAGTAAATGCATGAAATTACTAAGAGTTTGCGTTTTTAAATGATACCAGGCAGAGTATATGCATGCATCTCCATGCAGAAATGGAATAAGAACATATCAGTAAATGTAAATGACATATCTTGAAATCTCTTCAGCCTCGTGTGAAACCACTTTCCATAAATTTCACAAAGTGATTCCAACAAAAAGGTCACAGTCATAATTTAAGTCTTAATGGAAAATAGCTTAACTGGAGAAACAATTACTTAAGTGACTCCTCTGTCATAAATATCACAGAATGTAATTATAAGATTGAAATATCTAAATCACAAATCAAGTCCTGTTCATATATTTAAAATGATGAAAGGGCTGTTATAGAATCTATAGTTATATGCATTTGCGTACTAGTGTGAGTTCCACACCTCCTCGGGTATTTCTACTGTTTCAGCGACTAAATCATATTTTACAACTACAATGATAGAAATGTCTGTCTTGTCATTTGATTGCTAAAATGTGATTTATTTGATTTGCTGGAACATCAAACATTCAAATGTGTAAGGTTTTGGGGTTGTAGCATACAGGTTGCTTTATTCACATTTACTGTGTTTACATTCTCTTGACAATTATTGCCATTGTGTGTTAAATGCTGATGCCAGATGGGAATTTGGAGTGAGTGGGCCCATGTGTTCACATTTTACAGTTTAGGCATTTAGCAGAAGCTCTTATCCAGAGCAACTTACAATGAGTGCATTTGAAAAGGGCAAGAGATCAGTACAGCAACAATACAACAGACATCATCGCAGACAGCTGCACACCGCACCTAATAAAACAGGGACAGAATAGTTATTATTTTTTATATATACTGTATATTGAATGGTAGTGTAGTCTGAAGAGGTGGGGTTTCAGCCTCTTGCGGTAGATGGTCAGCAACTCTGTGGCCAGGTGTGGAAGGTCATTCCACCACCGAGGGGTCAGGGTCAAATATCTAATCAAATTAAATCAAATCAAATTTATTTGTATAACGCTTATTACAAATACATTGTCACAAAGTGCTTCACAAAAGGGAACCCAGGCTTAAATCCCCCCAAAAGCAAGCCTAAGGCGACAGTGGCAAGGAAAAACTCAGTTGATTATAGACAGCACGTTCTAGAGTTTGGGATAAAAGATTGAGAAGAGAGACAGGTCAGTACTCCTAGAAGGTCAGCAGGATTTAATTAGGGTATTTTTGAGGATGGGAATCACATGGGCCCTCTTGAGAGCAGAGGATTGCCAGAGGATAGAGAGGTGTCAATAAGAGTGGAGACAAAGGGGAGAATGTCCTCTGAGATGGACTGGAAGAGTAGGGAAGGAGTGGGATCAAGAGGACAGGTGATAGGACTGTGGGAGTGGATTAATTGGGGGGTATTGGGGTAGGAGAAGGAGGATGGGGGGTGTCGTGGGGTAGGTAGGTAGGGAGGGTCGAGGAGAAGGAGCTGCAGATGTCATTGACCTTCTCGCGAAAGATGGATGCATCCGTAGCTAGGGAGGAGGAGAGGTGAGGAGAGAGGAAAATGTAGAGAAGAATTTGCGTGGGTTAGATGTAGCAGATTTAATTTTAGAGTAGAAGAAGGCAGCCTTAGCAGAGGGGAGAGATCAGAGGAGAAGGTAGCCAGGAGAGATTGGAAGTTTGCCAAGTCAGCAGGGTTTTGGGATTTTCTCCATTTCATTTCTGCTGCTTGCAGTTTGAGTCTGTCTGCAGGAATGCAGTCAGTTAGCCAGGTACTGGGAGGTAGATGACGAGCTGGTTTGGTGGAGATGAGTAAATCAAAGGAAGAGGAGAGAGAGGGGAACAGAGTGGATGAGACTTCCTCAACAGGTAGATGAGAGAAAGTTTCCACAGGGGGTAGTGATGATAGAACAGTAGACAACAGGGCAGTGGTAGAGAGAGAGCAGAGGTTACAACGGACAGAGACAGTAGTGCAGAGGGTTTAGGTACAGCGGAGAGGGGGAGGGAAAAATACAAAAAACAATGGTCCGTTACATGAAGTGGTGATACTCTGTGGATTCCTGGAAGGTAGACTCCTAAGTCTTTGTATGGCTGAGTCTTTGTATGGTGAGGCACGGAAGAAGAGGCTGCCGCTTTAGCGGGAGGGACAGTGCTAAATTGCCAAGTGGCTATTTTCGTTGCACCGACTACCAGGTGCAAACAATGCCCTGAAAAAAACCTAGAAAACAGTTAATTCAAAGTGGTTCCACCCACCACTCTGGAAACACACAACTACTACAGCACAAAAAGGAAAACTAATAAAATGATTGATTAGGACAGGATTAGGGTGATTGGTTAACATCACAGTGAGTAACACTGCGAGGTCATAAAAAGGCTAGGTTAGGTCTATATTCAGCTCTGGAAAAAATTAAGAGACCACTCCAAATTTTTCTTAAATATATGCCATAAATCAGCATCTCTACATGTATGGCAGCCATTCCATTCCAGTGTCTGTTGAATTCCAACACAAGCACACCTCATTCTACTTAATGAAGTACTGATTAGGTGATCACCTGAACCAAATCTTATTTAACGAGGAAAAGTATAAAAACCACTGCTGTGGTCATCACTATCCTCTTGCAATAGGACCAGCTGGATGGCAAAAAACAGTGCTAGTAGTACCTCAAAAGTAATTGGAATCAAAACATAACTATTGACCATGTCAAAAGAGTTGAAAAGAAAGTTTTGCTTTACTGCGAGGAAAAGAAGGGTTCAATTTCTGGCGGTTTACTGGCAGAGGGATACAGTGAGCGACTCTCTAATGAGGTTGCCAACTCATTCGAATGTCATCCTTCAAATTTCAAAGATGGTTCAAAACAGGCTTCAGGGCTGAAGTCAGAACTAGAAAAAAGGCTCAAGTTTGCAGCAATGATTGGACATAGAGGACTTGGGGACAAAGCTTTTCCCAAAGTCTAATGGTTAGACGGAGACCTGGAGAGGACTACAAGAGTGGCTGTGAAAATGGAGGATCATCAATGCTGGAATGATTTGTCTATGTGAAGGGGATGACGTACATGGTTATCCTGGAAGAAAACATGCTTCCTTCTGCTCTGACAATGTTCCCCAACTCTGAATGTCACTCCAACAACCAGGTCAATCAAGGTGTGGATGGAGGACCACCAGATGACATCATCTCCAGACCTGACCCTGGAATGGATCAAGAGGAAGATGGATGGTGACAAGCCATCAAACAAAGCTGAGCTGCTTGAATTTTTTTGCGCCAGGAGTGGCATAAAGTCACCCAACTGCAATGTTGGTGGCATGGCAAGACGCATGAAAGCTGTGATTGCAAATCAGGGTTATTCCACCAAATATTGATTTCTGAACAGATTTTCCTAAGTTAAAACATTAGTATTGTGTTGTTTAAAAATGAATATGAACTTGTTTTCTTTGTATTATTAAAGGTCTGAAAACACTGCATCTTTTTTGTTATTTTGACCAGTTGTCATTTTCTGCAAATAAATGCTCTAAATGATAATATTTTTATTTGGAATTTGGGAGAAATGTTGTCAGTAGTTTATAGAATAAAACAAAAATGTTCATTTTTACTCAAACACATACCTATAAATAGTAAAACCAGAGAAACTGATCATTTTGCAGTGGTCTCTTATTTTTTTCCAGAGCTGTATAGTGCACTGGGCTTTTCACATTGTGCATGATCACTGTGAAGTGCCTTCTGCACCTGCAGCTGTTTAACTATTCTGGTGCACGCCCTCAATATGTTTTTTTGTATTGAGGAAAACACTTCATCCCTCCAAATAAACCTTACCGTAAATTAAAAAACATGGTTGACAACCAAATATTCAGGAGCTATCTGAAAGCAGTGCTGACCATATCTTTTAAGCAAACATAAAATAAGTATTTTTTATTAGGCACATTTCTCAATCCTGTTTTTCTGGAGTATTTTATTTTTGTTTTGTTTTGTTAGTGACTCAACATTTTCCCTCACGGATGCCTCCAATCTCCAGGTAACAAGAGCTTGTCTCAAGTGTTGTTTGTTTTGGAGAAGAGAATCCATGAGTCATACAGGCACTCAACCACCAATGCTCCAATTTAAACTAGATTGAAATGGTCATTTTTTAAAAACACTGTAAAGGTATGAATGTGAGTATAGTTATGTTTTTCTTTTGAGTCATCGTGGGTCATTTTGTCACCGATGTCTTCTTGGTTAAACATCTTTGGTGGAGTGAAAAATGCTTTGCGTATCAAATGGGCTGGCTGGAATGTGGAAAGCACACAGTGCCTGCCGGAAAAGACTCACTTCAAATGCAGTGTTTTTTCTCTGCAACACAACAAAGCAGTTAGTGCTGGTGAGCCCCAAAAAGACTGAATGCAGATTTAATAAAGATTACAGTCAACAAAAGTCAACAAAAGAGCTGAAGGAATGACGGTCTGTTTGTTTCCCGCTGAATCCGTGGGAACCCGCGGTGCTTGAATATGCACCGCATATGGACCTCCCTCACAATTCCCTGACTAGATGCCAGTAATCAGCAGCCACAATCAGGGAGCTAATTAATGGAACAACTGCGGGGAGAAAAAAGGTAGGTATGTTAGATGGGAATAACAAAGGCTGTGACTTGTAAGGGGATTCACAATGGCGGTTATGGTTGGAGGGGGGCAGGGGCAGGACAGCAGATGTTCATCACCCGAGCCGAGACTCTCTTCCATCTCTCTGCATCCACAGCCTGGTCACGTGGGCAGCTCTGATGCAGGAGAAAGGCGAACACTGAAAACTAGTGCCGTGCACATGCCCCCTGGTTCTGGGGTACCGGATATGTTTCAGTTTTTTTGTTTCATCCTAGCTTTATTGTGCAGTTTGATTGATTATTAAGAGTCTGAGTCTGAATGTCCTAAATGGAGTGTGAAAGGCAAAATGGTGAGCACCTCCAGCATATGGTCACCATGGTATTTGTTAAGCCCAATAGTTAATCTACTTGTGTAGTAAGCGATATGTAGGGGTTCAGATTGAGCAAAAAATATCTCTGGCACTCCAGGACCAGGGTTGTCCACCCCTGTTCTCAAGTCACAAGCAGTAAAATGTCATTACTGTAGGAGTCAGTGAGTCACTAGGTCTGTGAGTGACTCAGTAATCGAGTGACAAACACAATTTCCAAGACCACTTCCTTCAGTGGCATAAAAAAAATGTTCTGTTGCTTTCCATATTGGCAACATTTTTTCATAAGTGTAAGCTCCCTGTGTGGAATGACCAGCTGTTGCTGCAATGACACTCTCCTCGGTTTAGAGCCGAATCCTGACTGTGCAAGTGCCTGCTGTGGCCAGGAGTCCTTCAACACATATTTGGCCAAAGCTTCGCCCAGGTAGGTAGGGTTTCAGTGGGCAAGCCCCTTCCTGCCTTTTGCACAATAGCAACTCCTCTATTCGATCGGGCTTCTGCAGTCTGCCTGCACCTGTTGTGCAAAAAGTGCAGTCCTTCAATGAAGTGGCCTTGTAGCTCAGCTGGTAGATGTGAAATGAAGGGGTGGCTGACTGCATGCATTCCGAAGGGCATGAGCACTGGTCTGTAAACTCCTAAGTGAATGTATTTGCTCATAAAACAGAAAAGGGGTTCATAGAGGCTGTTTATATATGAATTTTTACAAATGTAACACAGTTATAAGGTAATACAGTTAATACAGTCATACAGGTAATACAGTTATATAATAATGTTATAAAGTAATACAGATTAAGAGATACAGTAAGCACTCCACCATAGCCCATTTCTACAAAATGAAGCCGAGCGCTGCAGAGTTTGTTTCTCTTTTCTCTATAAAACCCTCCAAAGGCACTGGTAGTCTGAGGAAGGGCATGGTTTACAGCACATCAGGGCCACTGTACATCTGGTGATGAGGATCTCTGGTGGGAAAATTAGATTCTCTGATATCATCTTAACAATAATAAAACTTATTACGTATAGTGTTTTTTCACACAAGGCACACAGAGAACTTCACAATGAGCAATAGAAATGATCCTCGGCGAATCATCCCATAGAATCAGTAACACATCTTAGAAACCAGAGTTCGTCTGCGAAAAATCATTTGTGATAACCGTAATTGGTGCATTGTTTCACGACGACAGTAAAAGTGGGAGGAGAGGCAGTGCATAAGACTCAGGGAACGTGAAACCATTTTTAAACCTTGTGGGAAATCACCCTTTTGTGTGGAAGGTACACGCAATTTTACACACACTTGGCAAACTAATTCCTCATCCTTGTCTGTGACCCACCCTCATCGAACCTCGATTTATTTATCCCCTGAGTTTCAGAATAACATTTCATCAATCCAACAGCTGTGACATCTCTTCATAGTGAGTTTGACATTCATTAAATTCATGAAACATTAAAATACATTTAAAAAATGTCAGAAATAATGAAAGAAAATACTATGTTGTGTTTTTTTGTATCAAAGTTCCAAGGTCCCAAACACTGGAATACGGTAGAGGTTAGATTGAATTTCAGTCTGACTTTCTGTGGTTTTCCACACAAAGCAGTGGAATGCACCGTAGCTTACTCTGTTTAGGGCTCTAAGCTCACACTGTTCATTTCATTAATGCTTACAACCAGAACCAGTGATGCCTTTTCTAGTCTCTCCATGGGCTTATTGATGTCACCTTGGTGAAAGGAGAGAGCAGTCTCTTCAACAATAGAAGGTCTTAATGGCACTGCCACAGCACAGCCAGGGTCAATAGGTGAACAGGATGCCAATTACTAAGATTGCTCCAGTTTGAAATGAAAGGGGCTTGGTAAATTGTCTATTTACAACTCAGTAAAGGTTCCTTTCTTTTTTTAATGCACCTACATCGTTTCTGTGGTCTCTACACAAACACAGCACTTCATGTGATAGCAGAATAAGAAATGATGAAGTGATCTTCATTAGCGGTCTTATTCAAGGCTTTGAAGATACTTTGTTTCCGGGAAGTGAACATTTGAAATAAAATGCAACTGTTCTTATGATATCATATTTGATCTTCTTTTGTTTGTTTGCTTGTTTTTGCCCATTTTCTTTCAGTCATTTTGTACGGCTTTACTATTTATGTCTGAGAAAATCCTTCACTATAGGATGACTTTACATTTTTGAATGAACTGAACACTGTATCCAAATTCAGAACTGCGACCAGCATGGCTCAATTCTCAGTGGACATTTGTTGTGAAAGTTCCACTTGGGAGACTGCAGGTCATTTTAATTTCCATCTCAATTCTCCCAGCCCATAATAAGTGCAAACATTACCCTTTAAAAAGTCAGTCCCCCCTGCCCTGTCTCTCCCACCTCTTCCATTCCGTCATCAGCTCTGGCTCGGTTCATGCATGGCAGAGATGCGTGAAGGTGGGGTCCACACAAAAACCTGCACCCATGTGTCCTTATACTGTTCTAGTGAAGTTGCTAATGTTGTTACCTGGTCCACCTGGTTGAACTTCAATTGGTTGAAATTATAAATGCATGACACTGATAGAGAACGATATCTTTTTGCATACAGTACAGTCTTGACTCGATGCCATGATATTTACTTGAACCTATCAATCAATCAATCAATCAATCAAATTGTATTTATATAGCACATTTAACATGACGCTCGTCAACCAAAGTGCTTTACAATACAGGTAGACTAAGGGTAAAAATAAACAGAAAATAAACAACCAACAGACATACAAAGGAACAGAACAAACAAGGCAGGAGTCAGTGTGAGTCGGGGAACGCTAAGGAATACAAGTGAGTTTTGAGCTTAGATTTAAAGGACTCGATGGAGGGGGCAAATCTGATGGACATGGGGATGCTGTTCCAGAGGTCAGGGGCCGCGACAGCAAAAGCACGCCCCCCCCTAGACTTGAGGTTGGACTTACGGGTGGTTAGGAGACCCTTATCAGCAGATCTGAGGGCCCTGACGTTGGTATAGGGGGTGAGGAGGTCTGCTAGGTAGGAGGGGGCCTTACCATTTAGAGCTTTGTAGACAAATAAAATAACTTTAAAATATATCCTATAGTGTACTGGGAGCCAATGAAGGGAGGCAAGGACAGGGGTGATATGAGCTCTCTTCCGAGTACCTGTGAGCAATCTAGCAGCAGGGTTGTGGGGTAGCTGTAGGCGGGCCATGGTCGACTTATTAAGCCCCAGGTACAGAGAGTTACAATAATCAAGTCGTGATGATATGAAGGCATGAATGACTCTCTCAAGGTCTGAGGGGGAGAGAATGGCCTTAATCTTAGCTATGGTCCGGAGCTGGAAGAAACATCCCTTCACCACCGAGTTCACCTGCCTGTCAAAGTGAAATTCAGGGTCGAAGAACACGCCCAGGTTTTTAACAAAGGGCTGAACTAGGACAGACAGGTTACCCAGGCTGCTGGCCATCACACTGGTTTTGTTTGGGGGGCGAAAAGGAGGATTTCACATTTAGACTCGTTGAGTTGTAAGAAATTTTGTGCCATCCAGCATTTGATGTCATCTAGACAGGATCGGAGGCTGTCAACACTGGACTTGTCATTGGGTTTCATGGGGAGATAGACCTGAGTGTCGTCGGCATAACAATGGAAAGAGATGTTGTGTTTCTGAATGACTAAACCAAGGGGCAGCATATACAGAGAGAATAGAATAGGGCCAAGGATGGAGCCTTGTGGGACCCCGCAAAGAGAGAGGCGGAGGGGAGGAGCAATTGCCGATATTAACAGAGAAGCTTCTATCACTGAGGTAGGAGGTGAACCAAGATAGAGCTGTGCCACTGACACCAACTGCCTGGCAGAGACGATCGATAAGGATGTTATGGTCTATCGTATCGAAGGCTGCACTAAGGTCTAGGAGCATAAGGACAGCACAGTCGCGGTTGTCAGTAGTGAGAAGCAGGTCATTGGTGACCTTGAGCAGGGCAGACTCTGTGCTGTGGTTGGCTCTAAAGCCTGACTGAAATGTATCCAAGATGTTATTCAAGTGCAGGTAGGGAGACAGCTGGGAGAGAACAACCTTTTCAAGGACCTTTGACAGAAATGGGAGCTTGGAGATTGGCCTGTAGTTATTGAGCTGGGTGAAGTCTAGGTTGGGTTTTTTCAGAAGGGGCTGGACCACTGCATGTCTGAAGCAGGTTGGAACGGTACCAGTGACTAGGGAGGTGTTAATGATAGAGAGGATGCTGGGGCCAGTTGTGTGAAATACTTCTTTCAGAAGAGCAGAGGGAACTATATCAAGGGGGCAGGTGGTCGGTTTCATAGCTGAGACTATATCTGTGAGAGCAGAGAGAGTGATAGGTTGAAAACAGGCCAGGTTGGATGAGCAGAGCGGTGAGACATCTAGGCTACATGCAGGTGGTGTGATATTACTTCTGATGTCCTCAACTTTGTTGATGAAGAATTTAAAAAATTCCTCACATTTTGTTGGAGACACATCCAGGCTAGTGCTAGAGGGGGGGCTGATTAAAGAGTTAATGGTGGCAAAGAGGGTCTTGGGGTTTTGAGAGTTGCGGATGAGGTCTGAAAAGTATGCGGCTCTCGCTGCTTTAACTGCTAGCTGGTATCTGATGCGAATGTCTTTAAGCATTTCGAAGGAAACATGGAGTCTATCCTTATTCCACTTACGCTCTGCTCTCCTGTACTCTCTCCTCTGGGCTCTAGTGGTGTCATTTAGCCACGGCTGGCCTTTAGACTTTGGCTTTTTCTGTCTAAGGGGGGCTACTGAGTCCAGAATGGAGAGGCAGGTGGAATTAAACAGGGATGTAAGTTCATCTATGTTAAGGTGGGAGGGAGAGGCTTCAATAGTGCCGATGTTAGGGGCAACTAAGAAGGCGGAGGAGAACTTATTGGCAGTCAAGGGGTTAATGCTGCGGGAGGGACGCATAGGGGAGGGGGGTCTGGGTGGAAGGATAGAGAGAGAGGAGGTGAACATAACAGCATAATGATCAGAGGAGCATGCATTTTCATCTACATTTACATTAGACACTGAAAAATCATGAGTTAGAACTAGGTCAAGCTTATGGCCTAGTTTGTGGGTGGCAGTAGTGGTATGCAAAGTGAGTTCAAACGAGTCAATCAGTTCCATGAAATCAGACACCATAGGCTTGGATGGGCAACAAACATGAACATTAAAATCACCAAGAATCAGGATTCTGTCATGGTTGGACATGATATTTGACAGGAACTCGGAAAAATGGGAAATAAAATCCTTGCTGCTAGGAGGCCGGTAAACGAGGGCGATTAGGAGGGGGTTTGTCCAAATCAGCCATGGTCAACTGTACTTCAAAGCTGGAAAATTGCGCACAGTTCACAACACGGCATTTGAAAGAGTTTTTAAACACCAAGGCTAGACCACCCCCTTTTCCGGATGATCTGGGAGTGCTAAAAAAGTTATAGTCACTAGGACACATTTCCACAAGATGAGCAAAATCACCAGGGGTAACCCATGTTTCAGTTACCATCAAGAAATGCAACCCGTTTTTGGTCGCAAAGTCATTGAGGACGAACGTCTTATTGGAGATGTGGTTCGCGTTGATAAGCGCCATCTTCACCTCGACAGGAGTCGGGACTACGGCAGTGGCTTCATGGTCCGACGGCGGCGGCATCCATGCCAGCGGGCGAAGGTTGTGCAGGACAGCCCCCCCGCGTTTCACACGTAGCCGTGCGGGGATGTTGATGTTGATGTTGATGTTGAATACTGGAGTGTTGTTCAGAGATGCAGGAGGAACGACACTGTCAACACAGACCAGGGACCTCAGATTGCAAGTGTTTTGTTGTGATGACGTCGTAGCTGTGCGTCAGGGCGCCTGTCCGACAATATGGAGGGAATAGCTGTATCGGAGTAAACAAACTTGCGTCGACAGGCACGGTGTATGTAGCGCGGTCGACGCAAGAGTCCAAGGGATGCTATAACAGGGAGGCAGTTAGAAGTGGTGCAGCTGAAGAGGTTAATGAGTTCACGGGCGGAGTATTTCAGGAACACCATCGTCGAAGAGGTGTAGCTAGCTAGCTAGCTTCCAGCACCGCGAGCAGGGACAGAGACGCCTCGGACCACGAGGAATGATAGTTGACAGTTTTTATCACATTGTCTGAACAGATAATGGATCTCAGCTGGACGTTGTTTTGATTTAATTTTTTTGGACAATTCCAAAGTTTTTCCTTTTTTTGTGTGCATTTTTTAAACATTTTTATTGGTGTCACTAGCGCTTGATATCATCCACAGAATAAAAACATGCAAGTTATTGTGACGTAGAAAATGCATATCAAAATCGCTATGTAAAAAGCATGCCGTCTGTCTTTGATGCGTTTTGACACAGCTGTCCTTGCATCTCCTGCTTCTGAACTCTCCTTGTTTTAGGTGCTGCAGTGGCATGGTAGGGGGTCAGTGGGGCTTCTCATTTACATTCACTGTGATCTGTGAAATTCCAGGGGTCCGATTAAGACCATTCACAGACTAACCTGTTCAGATGGCCTGATGCAAACGGAACTCTACATGAGTTGTCGTGCCTAGACCATGTGGAATGGAGGATGTGAGGCAATAAGAGCACCTTTCTGGAGGATACGTGTTCGGGGCCCCTAATCTGCATTTAACCCTTTCTTCAAGATCTATAATGTTTTACTGCCATAAATATCAGTTGCCAACAAAACATGACATCACTTGGAAGGCAAAGGCAAAGACGTTGCTTTCAGTAGAATAAAATTGTGTTGAATGTTCAATAGATCGTTTTTTAAATCTTTTAGATTTTTTTCCTTTTCTCAGGGTTAGACAGACACGTATGGATTTATTTTACATTTTGAATGTTGTGTATTGATATTGATATCTGTACATTGAATTAAATAAGTTGTTTATTTGGCAAATGCCACCGTTCCATTCAGAGGGCCATTGACTTAAAATGGCAACAAGGCACAATGCATTAGGAATCCCATTCAGAGTACAGTTAAGCGTGCGCAATGTGGAGATAAGCCGAAAACTACGCACCTAACCTGTTTGCTCATAATCATACAAAACGTACTTGTGGGAGGTGCGCATCCAGGGAGGGATTTTCCTAAAATAGAGGTGTGTCTGCAGATGTTTGGTACTCCAGAAAAATATGGAATAAGTAGCGTGCCACTACCTGGCCATTGTTTGTAGGTCTATACCAGAAAACACTTATGCACTTTGTCAAATTTGAGAGAATTTGCACTGTATAATGTAAAATAATGTTTGGTGACCTCATAGACCAGTATTTCTAATTCTTCATCCGAAAAAATCAGCTTTCACCACTTCCTTATTCTCCATCTCGACTACTGTGTGATTGCCTACACAGATCTGTCTCCTTTTAAACCCTCTTTAATTACAATCATGAGAACATGCTGGCACAGACAATGGTGTAATAAATGTACTTTTAAAAAACATACACCACAAAGCAAAATGGATTGGGAAAATTTATATACACTATATAGCCATAGTTTCCAACTATTTCCATGCAATACTGGACAACTACTAAAATGTGCCTGACCTTTTTTAAATTAAAGGCACATGCTTCTTAAAGGGATGAATTGAGACTTTTGAATGGAAAACACAATTGAAACAAAAGGTATTCTGGTGCTTTGCCCAACTTCAGAGTTAAGCATGTATGTAGCAACAGTCTGAACATAAACAACTTTTTCCACACAAGTGTTTAACTGTAGGAACTTAGGTCAGTCAACTTTGAATAGGGTTAAAAATGCACACCACAGAAGCAATAAGTACCCAAACCTAGGTACAGAACAGCCTGTACCAGTGATTATGCATGAAGATAAAACAGCAATAGCAAAGACAACTGCAGTGTAATTTAATGTACAGTACACACAGGGCTTTATTATCCTTAAGAGCAACATCTCTGCATTATGCACTTTACCACTCAAATTATGTAATTACCCAAGCAGCAGTGGACATGTTTCCGTAGTTCTGAAGGTTGTATGGGACTTTTTCCTTCACTGTTGATTTTTGTGAATGCGCAATTTTGAAGTTGTCATGCATTAGTAGGTATCATTACATTGCCACATTCTGCAATGGGGAGGATGGCAGTATTTAGAAAAATAATGTTCTCCAAATACAAAATCACGACATGGCACACCTTCCATATCTTGCATCAGGAAATATAAAATATTTTGTTTGCCACGGCTCTTGAGAGATGATTAACTTCCTGAAAAATGCTGTGAACAGTGGTATCTGCTGTTCAGCCAGCAGTTAACAGCAGCCCCATTGCCTAATACTGTTAACCTGAACTGGTGTTTACTTGAGAGGAAATACATTTGAAAGGAATGTTTCAATATACGAACCAAAGTTAATACAAAGCTGGCAAAAACGATCACTATGTTGACAAAAAGGTAGAAAATTCATAAATAACATAGGAAGTATCAGACCAGGAAATGTGAAATGAGAGAGAAGATATCTGTTTGAATTAAGATTTTAGTTCACATCAGATTACATTAGATCAATGTGCTGCTTATCTTCCTTATTGTTGAAAAATATCTTGCCAACAAAACAATATTATCTTGGTTTCAGCATAGACATAGATTTTACGAAAGGTCATTATTTTGCTAACAATAGCAGTATCAATATCAGAACAGGCATAAAATATTGTATTAATATATTTATTTTATTTTTTAAAGGTCAATTGAAAACAGAATTGTCTTTTGCAGTATTGATGAGAACAGGCCATTCAGCCCATCTAGGCTCATCATTTTGACTACAGTCTAGAGAGAATCCAGCATTGCATAAAACCTGGTCTTGAACACTCCAATGGTCTCTGCCTAGGTCAAGAGTCCTGGGTAAGCTTTTGCGTGCATTCATAACTCTCGAGGCTCCATTCTGAGAGGCCCATTGGCAGTCGGTAAACCCTACGGCAAGCCAATAAGAGATGTGTCTGAATCAGTTTTGGTATTTCAGTGACACTAATGCACGCAACTCATTGGGGCATGTGGCACACAGAGTCGGCCTTTCAATTTGTAAACAGCTGCAAGGTGTGGCAAAGGTGTGACCATGCACTGGCCAATTGGGAGGCATGAGGCCACAGGCCGGAAGTGTGCAGTTATTTCCCAAACAGACTGGAATCTATTAATGCATTTATAAAACGGTTAAACTGTTTTTATTATTTCAAAAAATCTGTGTGTGAGGCCACTGTTGTCTGAGGACCTATAGGCTCCCAGGCTGTCGGAGGTAGCCCTTTCCACTCCTCCCTCCACCGCTCCTGGGGTCACGCTCCCCCTATCAAGGATTCTGGCATTGCCAGTGCGTGGTTGCCTCTGCACCAGGTTTCTGGTGGCAGAATCTTTAGACCATTTATGTCTATTAAAATACCACTGTGCCATGCGTTTTGGACCATCCGTTTTCCATCCACCCAAAACAGGGATGAAAATACCAACCTAGGCGCAAATGTCCTTCCACGTCTGCGCCTGCCCTTACGACAGTTGCGTTTGCGCTACTGAGAGGCTTTTTGCCGCCAAAAGAATAGAGCCCTCAGACTGGAAGAACTTGAGAAATATAACTAATTTCCACTTTTGTCCTCTTTTCCTGCCCCAGCACCCCACCCCCAATATACACTGCCAATCAAAGGGCCTGTGTAAATGCATTTTCAGCATCAAGTTTGTGTAATGTCTAAAGTATCTTGAGAAGCTGATGTATTGCTTTGAGGTACTGTACATGATGCAATTTCGGGTCCAAAACACTCCATATATCACAATCAAGAGCGAAAGTGGAACAGCAACACAGCGCTAGCATTAACTGTTTCTGCACGGAACGGCAGGAGGAGTGGCGCGGAATAAACTTCCACACAGTACATCTCGCACACACATTTTTCGACCGACAGCATGTTCACGTCTCTCCGAGATGGGCAGCAGGAGAGCCATAAGCGCAGCCATTTCCGCCGCAGCTGACCGTTAGGACTCCATAATCGAGCATGTTGCACTGTTGTGCTATTAGCAGCCTCCCTGTGCTCTGAACACCGTTCCATTCAGAGGGCCATTTAATGGTGCGTCGGGAGTCGTTTCATTGCAGGGTGTGCTGTGTGGATTTAGTCCCCCTCTCTCCCCTCCTGCAGCAACACCAGTTTTGCGGAAAAGGGCCATGGGCACCTCGACTTTCTGAACATGTTTTGTGTGTGAAAAGCGCGTCCCCCTCTCACCTGCCTGTGATCACGTTGCGGTATTTGACTTTAATGTTCCCATCGTCCAATGCGGGGGCTTGCGTAGTAGGCTACGATGATAAATCAATACGTCTCTCGATTCGTATTGTTATGCAATTAATATAATTTAAACTATATTCTATTTGTTTTCTTTGAGAGTGGTGGTTATTTCACCAAGGCAGAATTTGCTTCATGATTCATTAAAAATACATAGACTGTGAAACTGAAAATGAAATCTTTTCAAACAATTTACCCTTCTAGCCACAAACGAAATGTGAAAAGGCTCTCAATTTGTTTGGGGGTTGGGGAGTGAATTAACATCTATCCTTTACATTACTGAAGGACATTTCCACACTGTCTTCTGTCTGATAACACAATTGCCAAAGAGTGGGAAGATGTAGTCTTTCCGAAACCGGTGCTTTATCATGCCTTATGGTACCGATGTTAATCCGATATCTTTCCCGCATCATATTTTGTATTGTCAAGTTGTAATTAGGTTTTGCTAATTAATTAAGGTTTATTTTAAATCTAATTATAGATGTATGGAGAGGTTGTGCAGAGACGGGTTACACATTAAGAGGACGCCATGGAAAGAGAATTTGAGTAATGTGTTTTTAAATGTCTTTTACCATTTAAAGCTTAAACGTTCTTGTGTGTCTAATATAACTTCTGTCCTCGTGATATAATTAAAAGTATGCTAACATCATTAGTTGAAAGAATGTTTAATTTGTTCTCCATGCAGTCAGAATGATTGCAATTATGAAAGAACAATTGTACTTTTCTTTCTTTGCAGGTTAACTGTTTCACATCCAGATTGGCCAACATTAGAGAGCCAACATTTGTGGGAATTTGTGTGTCCCCATCACTCTTCTGGGCCATTGGTTTTCTATTTTGTTCAGAGGGAAGAGTGCCCCTACTTGCCAAACAACAACTCATCCAGCAGCAGCTTAATTTTCCCAGGGGATCTCCCATCAAAGTACTAACCAGGCCCAGACCTGCTTAGCTTCAGCAATTTGACATGAGAAGGGTACAGGAAGGTATGGCTGCTGGCTTAAACTTGCAAAGGAAGGAGCTGTCATGAAAATATTATGATGTAAAGTGAAGTTTTGGGTTTGCACCTTCTGTCCACTAAAAAGCAAAGCAACTGCTGAATTGTTATGTTAGTTTTGTATACCGGAGATACAGAAGGAATGCAATGGTGGATGGATTGAGTCCCTCTCCACTTTCATTTTAAGTTTTCCATGTATGGTAAAACGTTCCATTGCTCTTGAGTGTCACGACTCAGTCAACTAACAAGCATTTCCCCCAAGCGCCAATCAGGAGGAGTAAAAGACACGCCAAGAATGTACCTAGCTAATCAAGGTCATTAGGGACAGCTGTAATCATTTACCGGGAGGACATTTAACCAGCTGAATTTCTCTGTTGCTTGCTCGGACATTATCTCGCTTGCTTTGTCGAAACCACTATTGTCTAGTGTTGCATGCCTCTCGTGATATTGTTTATTCGTGTTCTTGTTTGTTTTCTTAGATTTCCAGTGTTTTGTTTATTCCGTGTTTTTGGAATACGTTTTGGAGTTTCTAATTAGCTAGTTTTGTTTGTTCCTGTTTGTTGGTTATTTTGGTTTGTTTTGTTAGTTCTACTACGTGTTTTCGCGACATGGTTTTACTTTCGTTTCCTGCCAGCGTTAAGATAAATAAATATTCTTAACGCATCTATGCATTCTGGGTATCTCTCTCTCACCCGCACATGGTTCCACACCTACCACATCCCTGACATTGAGTAAAAATCAATGGTGGTCTACACTGAAAGTGATGTAATGATGATGTGCAAAAAGTCTTATGTTTATTCTGAGGGCAGTGGAAAAAACATTTAAAAAACTATTGATGATTCACTGCTTTGGGGCTGCGACTACCATTTACTATCTGCCATTTACTGTCTGTTTTGTGTAATGGTAAAATGAGGTACTGCCCCCAAAGTCATCAGTCACTGTCAATCATCTTAGTCACTAAATGAGTTCATTCCAAGGGCTCCTTCCCCTAGTCACAGGTGTCAAACAAGTTATTTGTTGTCCTTTTGCATCTGTGTTCAATTTTATGTTCATTCTTCCACACAAAATTGACTGAGCAATTAGTTTGTGGCAGGTATTAACAAGCCGCCATCAATCAGGTGTTTAATTTTTGGTCAAGTCTAATTTTCTGCTTAATGGAGTGAAATATGGATGGGTGGATTTTTTATTTGTGTTTGTTTAATTTTTAAATTATAAATGGAGGGAGACACTCAAAATGAAATATGCAAAATTACTGTCAAAGTCATCAGTAAAGCTTTCAACTAATTTCAACGGGCAGGTGTTCACTGTAATACTCTTTAAAACTGCAATATATGGGTTTCCGTGTGGCAATTCCCACTAATCCACTAGTCCTTGCAGTTGAATCGTGGACCTCGATCAAATCAGGACTGTGCCTGTGCCAACTGTGATCAGTGAGTCCCATAGGCCGACACAAAATAGGCCACACTTACCCACCTGGGAGTGGTGACTTTTCACCCCTGTGGTAGTGGGGCCGAGGCACATCTTCAGACCCTCTCGGCTGTGTCTCTATCTCTCCTTCCTGTCTGAATGACGTATCTGTGTGCGCTGATCTGACGGCTGCTCGTGAGGAATCGGATGCAGAGGTGGAGTTATTGCGAGCGCACAGAGGCCTCCGTGTCTCCTCCGCCCTCTTGACGGGAGCTGAGCGGACATTTTCAGAGCGCTTTATCACAGATAAAGGTAATGAGCTGACAAGCAGGAATGAGGACACTGTATACAGTGCACGGGCCATCAGTCCACAAATTGGCCCAATGCTACTATACGTCGGACACTCAAATACTCAAAATCAAATACTGTCGATTTCTTATACCCAACTCAAGTATTCATAGGCAAAACAAATGTACTGTATGTAAACAAAACCATCTCACATCTATTTTTCCAGTTTTAAGCAAAGATGTGATGTAATCAAGATACTCTCTCTCTCCTGCCAGTCCTTTGATGTGCTACAGATTTAGCTGTAAATGCTTTTGATTGGTTATGGGTGTAAAAATGTTAACATGCTTCTCTCTGGACTAATTTAGACATTTTAGAGGCCACCTCAAAAAGGGCAGAGCCAGAACACATGGATGTTTTTAAACTATTGAAAACGTATCCTGTATACACTTTTATTATATAGAAAGGAATATGCATGGTGAATAAGTATTGCTACCCATCCTGTGCAAATCAGCACTGTGGTGGTTTAAATGTAGCTTCCTTTATGTAGTTACAGCTGCTGAAATGAATTAATGCTCATTCAACTTCATTTAATGCTTGTCTTTTACCACTATAAGAGGAGTGCTGTCTCCATTTCTCCCTTTTAGTTTTATCTTTATTTGCAAATGTATTTAAAGCTATTTTTATTTCCAGCATTCATTCTCCTCTGTTTTTTCCTGCTCTAATATCAAGAAAAGTAGTGATTCCACATTGGCACTGGAGGGCCTCCTAGTGGAGACCTGTGTACTTACATGCCATTTCACCCCAATTTCCATTTCTGAAGGCTTCTGCTAATTGTATTTATTTAAATAACTTTAAATGGCTCACCACAGGTAACTAACTTGAGTAGGAAAGTCTAAAATGGTGTCCCTGGACTAATAATAGTAATTATTATTAGCAGTTGTAGCTTTATTATTAGTAGCAGTAGTAGTATTATATCTATTTTCCCACCTGCTTATGAGAACTGACATAAGGCTATTTCAACTTTTGTTTAAATCAAAATGAATTTAACTAGAGTGAAAAAATGCAATGTATTATATCAGGTTGTTTATATGTCACAAGCTTGAGTGCAGAAGGTCCTTCTATGGTCAGCAGTCTCTCCTAATTAATGGGGGTCTGTGGGAGGTCATAGCAGGGCATACATAGATCAGGTCATGAGTAAGCCATGGGCTGGTTATCACCAAACAGATTAGATAAAGGGAACAGTGTTATTTTAACAGCTAATGCCTAATGTTTCCTGGAGGCAGAGTAGGAGGAATGCTTTAAACATATAAGGGCATGATGGAAAAATCAGCCAGCCTGAATAACTAAAGATCCTTATATTGATCATCTGTACAATATATTGGAGGTCTAAATAACAAGTTAATGGATCCTACAATTATTCCTGTCCCCTCGATGAAATTCAAGCAAATTAATCAGAGTAGACTGTTTTCTCCACCCCCCACCCCCACCCCCTCTGTCTCTCTGTTTCTATTTCCCATTCACTTTCATCCTTTATTTTTCTCTCCATCTCTTCCTTTCTCTGTCTTCCTTTCTATCCCCATCTCTTTACTTCTTCCCTTCTTTCTGCTATTGCCTACAATCGTACAATTATGTTGTACCTAGCTCTGGCTCTTCTCTAATTATTAATTAATCTTGAGCCTTTTGCTTGCCACTCTCCACAAGACTATGGATAAGATAGGGACAGCATGGGAAGCCCCATGTCCTAGTCTAGCCTCGCCCTCTGTTCAGCAGGTCCGGACTTGCTCAATATGAAGAGTTTAAAACTCTTTAATGGTGTACATTAAATACTGACCCCCAAACCATTACAGTTTTCATTATGGGAGTCTGGAGTGAATCTCACGTCTGGACTACTGCAATTCCTTGCTGGCAGGCTTACTAGCCTGTACCATCAAGCCACTACAACTAGTGCAGAATGCCATCGCATGCCTAGTTTTCAACCTACCCAAATTCACACATCACTCCACTACTCACCACACTACACTGGCTCCCTATTGCAGCACGTATCAAATTTATATCACTGGTACTGGCATATCAGGCCACTAGAGGAACCACTCCCTCCTACCTCCAGACTCTCATCACACCCCACACCCCAGCCAGACCCCTCCGCTCTGCCTCCTCTGGCAAACTGATTGTTCCGTTTGGGCGCCCGGCAGCCGTTCCTCGCGGTCTCGCCTCTTCTCTGTCCTGACCCCTTGGCGGTGGAATGAGCTTCAGCACCCGGTCAGAACTGCGGAATCACTGGCAATCTTCTACAAGAGACTAAAAACCCACCTCTTTAGACTCCACTACCACTGACTCTTTACATTAATTAACTGCCATGTTTACATGTTTACTGTTTACAAAAATAATAATAATAAATAAACAAACTTTTCTCTCCCTGTGTTACAGGTATGATGTGCAGCTGCCAACAATGATGTCTATTGCATTGTTAATACACTGATCTCTTGCACTAACCATGATTCATCTTACCATGTATAAATACACTTTTTGTAAGTCGCTCTGGATAAGAGCATCTGCTAATTGCCTAAAGTGTAAAATGTAATGTAAATGTCAGGAAGTGGTGAAATTGTAGTGTAAATTGTAAAACAAAAATCAGGGTTAGAACCCAACATTAACTCAAAGCATCATTCCTTAAGTACATTAATTATACTGTAAAATGAATTATAAATCATTACTCTATAATTGGACTTATTTTTAAATGAATATTAAAACTGCCAGGTGGCATAAAATGAATTAATTACAGTTTTATTACAGCCGGTGAAAAAAAATATGACTTCAAAAGTTTTGGGAGATATAATTACAGAGAAATGTATGTATTGTGACCTACTGCTGTTGGCGGGGTAACAAGCAATATCTTGACATTTGAAAGACTCAATATGGAAAAAAAGAATGAGATTTTAAAAAGATCATACAGGATACTAGAGATTGAAATGACAACACAGTGAATTACACTTAACATTACAGATCAATTCAGATTAGAGGATCCTATTCACTATTGTGCTATGGAAAGAACATTGATTTGCACAACATACATTATATTTTCTTTGGTGTTCTAAATATCTCAAAGTTACAGAGCTACCCCAAACACACACACATAATAAATAGCATGAACACATTCCATTAATCTGTGTGAAACTATACAAAACATTGCACTGTAGTTTTTTATAAAAAGAGGAATGGATAAGCATTTAAATCAATTTATTTTATGAAATACATGTCGTGAATATTCTCCTTGATACAATTGTATTGCCCATAATAAAATATGGGTCATAAACCAATACAGTTATAACTCAACAGGTATTGCACACACATGCTGTGATTTTACTATTAGCATTTTGGCTATGGACCAGTCAGCAGCTTTGAACAGGTTTCACTATGAATAAATCATCCAGGTGTGTCTTAACCCACAGTTCCTCCTGCAGGATATTGATGCGAGGGGCTCAATATTCATCTGAGACATATTTCTTACAGTATGCGCGCAATGATGTTTCCCTAAGCTCAAGTGAGGAGAGTGACACTGACGGTTCGTGGTTGGTACATTTTTAGACTTCACAATGTGTTTGTGTGTGTGTGTGTGTGTGTGTGTGTGTGTGTGTGTGTGGGTGGGTGCATGTGTCAGCGTGTGCGTGCGTCAATTCTTAGCCTTTCCTGGCGCTACACAACTTCTCCACTGAACTTCATCCATCCGCCACCATTATGAAGATCAATAGGCCCTCTCTCCCTGTCAGCCAGGTCCTTATTACTGTTGTTTTACTGGACAAGAGACCTTTCGGCAGAGTGCTTTATGTGGCTCCTGAGCGTTGGCACCGTCTTGCTTTTGTCCTTGATCAGACAGACAGGATAGTTTCGGGAGGGATGGGATACGCCACCTCTTTATCCAAGCACCGCGAGGAGCGCAGCTCCTCATGCACTCTGTGCCCATTGCATGGCTTTGCCTTGCAGAGCCTGTTATCTTTAGGAGCACATCTACTTTAATGTCTGCTTCAATTCAAGGCCAGATCAATGTGTTCCTGTGCACCTTTAATAGAACCTTTTCACACCTGTTTGGCTCAATGTGACTTTTCACACATTCATGCGTGCTGCCACATATCAAACCCGTCAAGTTACACCCTGTTCAGAGCAAGTCTTTAAACACTGCTGCTGCTGTGGCAAGCTTTTTGATGGCATCAATTAAAGGGTATACAATTCAACCTGAAGGTGAAGCTCTTACAGCCTGATTACTTGTTAGACCTTCCAGTGGCTGGTTTGGAAAAAGAATCATGTGTGCTTCTTTTTACATTAAAATCAGTTAAGAATTAATGTCAATCTGATAATAAAAGCAGACCATATCTCTTTTTCTTAATTCCATAGAGTCCGACATGACTGCCCATCACATTCATGAGAACTGTGTGTTTGGGGGTTGTGGTCATACAACCATGATGGGATTATATGAAAGCTTCTGCCCCAATCAGATTTAATTCATTTAGGCATTTATGCATATAAGAGTCTGACAGCAGTGAAATATTTTCCATCATGGTTTGCAAGTTTGAGGCTAATCCAAGCTGTTTTCTTCCAACCATACAACTCTCAAAAGCACCGTTTTGTGGGGTCCAGTACAGTATTAAGACAGAAAGTGTATTTAATGCTATAAATGCATGTGCATGTTTATGTAGCAACACACACAACTGTGGCAAGTGTGACTATTGGGTTCACATAAGTAGAACAATCAAGAACAGATAAATACTCCCCATTATAGGTGTGTTTAAAACCCCAAAAATGAGTAAAGATATTTTGCATGCACAAATACGGACAAAAATACAAGGTTCATGGGGAATCAAGACAATAAAAAAATTACAATCAATTACAATCAATCAGGGTACAAAAAATAAATGAAATATAGTCACCCAATGCACAGTTAAGAATTTGAGGGGGCTTATACAAAACGATTGAGCCAAATAACTAAGTTCCACTATTTAAATGAAGACAGCATGTGTAGTCCACTCTGTGGTATAAAGGGCATTGGAGATGCCTTTCAACAAGCAGCTGATCTACCCCTGAAATACACTTAGTTTCTTACCCTCATCTACTTCTCCTTGTCTATTTCAGGAAATGTCAGTAGGAGACGACGGGTGGAGACAAGATGTAGAGGATGAGTAAACAAGCAGCACAGAGGTGTGGTGGGAGGAAGTGGGACACCCTACACTAGTGGTACGCAACTCTGGTCCTGGAGTGCCACAGATGGTTTCTGGTTTTAGTTCCATCTGAGCTGGACTACACAGTTTGATCCATTATTAGGAGTCTGAGCAACTGAATATTCAGAGCCTGAATGGTGAAACAATGAGTGCCTCCAACACATGGTCACATACATTCATTAAGCTTAATAATAAATCCAGTTACGTAGTTAGGGGTTCAGTTGCAACAAAAACCAGAAACATCTCCATTACTCCAGGACCAGGGTTGCCTACCGCTGCCCTACACACTCTTGCATCACCTGAGGCAACATTGATAAGCGATGACATTGGTCATATGCTCCTAAGTGCCGCTTAACTGTAGCAATTATACAATACCCTCCAAACTTTGAGAGGCTTGTTAGACAGTATATAGGTCAATACATTACCACTCAGAGACAAATTTCTTACTGAGCTCTGTTCCTCTTTCTCTCCACTCCAGGCATTGGTATCTATTCAGGTGCAGAAGATCCAACATGTTGAAGACTCACTATCAGATGTCGATGGCAGGTTCACCAGTCTCGAGACCAGATGCTCGGTCTTTGGCAATGCTAAGCTAAAGGTGAAGGTAGATGACCAACAGAACCAGTCGGGAAGAAATAATATCCAGATAATCCGAATCCCTGAAAAATCTGAGGGACTACAACCATCTTTTGTAAAGTCCTTTCTTACAGAGTTGTTCAGTGAAGAAAGCTTCAGCAAGTCCCCAATTATTGACAGAGCATGTTTTTCTCTGGCCCCACCATCACAACAGAACAGTCTGTCTCAGCCTATGATAGCTTGCCTACACCACTGTCAAACAAAAGAGCTCATCATGGGCCTGTCAAGAGAGCGAGGGCAACTCCACTTCTGTGGCTTCTGGATCCATATTTTCCAGATCTCAGCACAGACCTGGCTCATCGGAGGGTAACTTTCATCAGATTGAAAGCAGTTTCATGAGATAGGGATCAAGTTTGGGATGCGGCATCAGCATGCCTATGGATCGTATTCAAAGGGGGCGATGTCTTTGACAGCCCAGATGAAGCAACTGCTTTCTACAAGGATCGGATCCTGCCTACTTTTGAGAAATTGTGGATGCGGACTTTGCAGAAGGTAAATTAAATATTTAGCCAGGTAATGTTGACCGAGTCAGGTTTTCTGGCTGACTGCATTGCCAACGGCTAACTGGCTATGCTTGACTGACCTGATAGCGGGATAGCTAGCTGTCTTCTCTGGTATGATGTTGTTCTCCACATAGCTAATTGCTAATAGTTGAGTAGATTGGCTAAATATAGCTAATACTATATGCTGCTACATTTAATACTATTATATCTAGCCTGGTTATGTACTGTTTAGAACAAAGGGGGTCTGCAAACGAAGGTCTTATGAATGGGATTGCCTGACTATCACTGCCTAAATATTGTAAGTGCTGAGTTATTATTTTTTACTTAGCTAGATAACCTACTTGCTTTTCTTTCCCCTTGCCAATGCCGCTATGACAGTTCTAATTTAAATTTGTACTCTTAATAAGATGGATATGTTATGTACGCCTTATTGCTTTCTATTAGGACTAAGTTACCTACAGTTACTCATACATTAATAAGTGCATATGCTGATGCATACGGTTTGCTTCCATGTAAAAGGGAAACCTCTCTGTGTTTAATTATATATCATAGCTTTTATTTGAGTGGTACTGGCATACCATGTATGTTATACAAATGTTTGTTTAAAGTGGGTTAGTATGAAAGTAACCATTGTAAGTAACCATTGTAAGTTCCTATAGTATATGACTATGGTGTCTGTGCCATGATGCTGAGTTTTACATCCTAAAGCCAGACTTTGCTTCTCCCCTTGTTTATTTATTGTTTTCTGGCCTTGTGCCCAAGCATATATTTAGTCTGAGGGAATCAAGCTTCCACTCTCAATGAAAGTATTATATTCAATGTGACAGCATTACCGTTATTGTAGCTTATAGAAATATGGGGTTTTGCCGGATTTCAATTCTCCTGCTATGCACAATTTGAGACATGTTATTCCCACTGTTATCCGTACAATATATTTGATTATAATTAATGCCTTCACAGCCATGTGACATTTCTATTTTGTGTACCATGGAGCATACAATTTTTCTCCTTCTATTTATTTCTTACTCTCCAGCTCTCTCCTCTATTCATTTGTATTTCTACTGTCTCACCTACACCTACTCCATGCCTCAGGTCATGGAAATGCCCACTTTGGCATCCACAAATTCAATATCTTAATAAGCTAAATGTCAAGTAGGAAGCACTGTTTAGGCTGGCAAGTTACAGTTTATTTCATGGAATGTCAAGGGGTTGAACCACTAGGTTAAAAGATACAAGGTTTTTGCCCATCTCCAATAATTGAGGCAGGAATTGTATTCCTTCAAGAAAAGAACCTCCAAACAGCTCTGTCTTGCAAAGGCAAACCACAGTAACTACACAGGCGGTCAAAATTGAGGTAAGGCTGAAATCAGTTTTTTTAGTATCTGCTTTATCATGTAACAAAGTGTCCTGCATTGTCTGTGTTTCATGTAAAATAAAATGGGGGATCATATTTGCAGCATCTGTAAAAACCTAGTAAAAACCAAGGCAAACACAGTAACTTAAGTTACTGCACTTTGGCTTTGTCCCACCATTGTTGGTCTGCAGTTTCTGCGGTTTGCTTTGGTATTCTACATTCTACCTTAAGTATCCCAATCACAATACTGTTACACGCTTGTACACTGGGAGGTTTGCTACAACCTGTCAACCCAACAAACATGGCACATATATATTTTTTCTTTTTTTCTTTTTATTCCTCATTTCTTCTCACAATTTTTAGTAACCAATTATACCCTCTTTTTCATGTCAATGATCACCCCCTTGTATGAGAGCTCACTGCTGTAGTCCTGAGACTGGTAGTGAATGCTGCACTCAGCTATTGTTTGGTAGCTACTAAAAAACGAAACATGATTGTTCCTCTGCAAGTCCACTACTCTGTCAAAATCTGCATTGGCTATAAATACTTTCCTCGCAGATTATGGAACATGTGGAGATTAAGTTTTCCTACAGCACAAGTTTATTCCTTTCTCTCTCCTTTACACCACTAATTTTCAGCTATTTCTTTCTCAAATAAATACATAGATGATCAATTTTTGTGCAAATAAAGGCATATTGTATCAAAAAAGGAATGTCAGTAAACATTGTTCAATACCGACACAAAGTGTAGCTATACGTTCGACATGGTGGGATAATTTTGTTGTCGATAAAATATGTTGTGCGATGGTGGTGAAAACCTTTTTTTACGTTGTTTTTTTAACTGAATAACTGTTGATGTTGCACATAAATGTGAAGTCAGCTGACAATATTATAGTCAGCCAGTTCCGCTATCATTACAGAAGAACAGCTTTCCTAATGTTTTTGTTCACAAAAGCAGGTTTAATGGAAACGCGCCGTCACCTGCAAAATTATTTTTGCAACCCTTAAGTTGTTCGCTTGAAATTCGTTTGACAAGTGAATGGAAACATAGCCATAGTTACCCAAGAGGTAATTAAATCCTTGCAATCTGGTAAATCTCCTGGCCCAGACAGATTTTTGGCACAATTCCCTAAAAGATTCTCAGACCTGCTAGCCCTTTTGTTTGTGGCAATATACAATGAGTCATTTTTTCAAAACATTCTTCCCCCTACTCTGAAACCAAGCCACAATCACTGTCTTACCTAAAATTGACAGATGCTCTATTTGTGTGTCCTATACACCAATTTCAGTTGATTTTAAGATTCTGGACAAAGTTCTTGCAAAATGACCAGAAAGTATTCTCCCCTCCTTGACATCATCTAACCAAACTGGATTTATTTGGGGTATGAATGAATTGAACATTAGAAAGCTACGTATATGACATTATGTACACCTTTTCATCCTCGCCATCCTCAGAGTCATTGTAATACTTTTAGGTGGAAAGAAGGCATTTGACCGAGTGTAATGGATAATACCCTTGAAATATTATGTTTTTCCCCTAACTTTATTTGTATTTAACTTCTGCCAGCCCAGGTGTGAGCTGGCAGAAGCACTCACCAATTACAGAGTGCTATTTGGTTGCGTATTGTGATGAAATTCTGTATTACATTCAATTGAATTGATCGGATTCTTCTCCTCCTTTAATTGTATTGTCACTGAGGTTAATCAACACAGTGAATCCCAACCCACATAATGAATTAATCATCATTAATCAAGGGCCTTAACCAAATGCTAAATACCTACATTAAAAAAAAACATCTTTATACAACAGTTATGTGACAACATCAGTAAAACAATGTGATTGGTGTGATTGTGAAAGATTTTACACAGATATATAAGGCCTTGAATAAAAACGATTCCGGAGCGACTATTTTGTCCTCAACAGTCTTAGTCTCTTCCTCCAGATACAAAATGTTTACTCTGAAAGACAAGTAGTGATTGATTTGTGCCCTATTAAAACATCTACACTTTGCGGCAGCAATGTAAAACCTTTGGGTGTTTAAAACACTCACAAATGGGATAAGAAAAGTCACTATGATTACAAAAAAGCAATTCCATAAATAGTCAAAATAACATTTTAAATTAGTTTTTTGCTTTTGGTTGTTTAATTGCCTTTTAGCTACCGCACCTAGCCCACACGCAAGTGATTGTTTACATTTGAAAGCCTTTCTATTCTGCCACAAGAGCAATATATTAGAGCTAATGAATGCAAAGTTATAATGTGATCATGCAAGCTATATTTACCAGATGCATAATAATTGTCCCCTGTCAATAACCAGACAATTAGGGAAAATTGAACCTCTTGCACTACAAAGGGAGGTTGCAATGCTGTCACATTAAAATTGGCATATTTTTCCAGAAACCTATAATTAGTTAGTTGACTTTGAAGTTGTTCATGTACAGTTAATTAGGTTGTCAGCTATTACTGTCCAGAGCAGAATCAACAAGAAGATTTGCCGGAATATCACGCCTAAGCGCAAAGACTCATCTAATCTGCTGTTTGTCCCCAGTAGAGGTTTTATAGACTGTTATTTCAGATATGAGCCTTTGACTTTTAATTGTCAATTCTTATTTGTACACTGGTCCAAAGGAGATTCCTTTAATAAAAATACAGACTCCATTCTAAAAAGAGACTCAGAAAAGGTTTTGCACTTTTGTTTGGCAAACAGTTTTCTAGGCACGAGTCCAGAAGAGGACAATGCGGACATTGTTTTATATGTGCATGTGCATCCCTTGTGGTTCGGAGCATCGCGGCGCGTGGCGGACGTGTTTGGAAGTTGTCATATTAGCGCACGGGTGGCCCTGGAGCCTGAGGCCTGCCAGGCAGACCCCACGATGACGCCCGCTCCGTCAGCAGGGGACGAGGCGAGCACATCTGCTGCCTGGAACAGCTTCCCACTGGTGTCCTTAATGTCTGTATCATCAGGAAAATAGGCCCCTCTAATCCCCCTCATTATTCAACCTGGCAAGACAGTGGCAAATCAATAACAGTTAAGAATGACTCCATTCCCACCTGTTTGTTTGCAAATAGGGCCACCCGTGCGCCAAAATTGTGAGAGGCTTTATAATTTAAGTTGCAATAGATAAAACCACTAAATGCAGTGTGGATGGCACGTGATAATCTGTTCAACTTTGACCCAAGTTTTGATCACATAGTGTCAACCACAACCTCACACACCAACAGGGCTCCTGTTAAAAATATATTCACACAATTTACACATAATATTGCATATATGGAGGTGCCAATACTTGTTATATTAAGACCCATACTGTGTGCTTTATACTTTGGGTATATAAAAAAAAAACTATCTTTATATTTGAACTTGGGTCATGGGATTTTTGCCTGTTCTGTCGCACACACACACACATAAGCTAATGCGCAACAAACACTGCTTCGCACACAACGAGCACACATTCAACACTGCTAACATCCCACATGCACTCCAGAGACACAACTCCACAGCAGATACACGGCAGTGCACGATGCACTCGGCACACATCGCACAGCATCCCACACTCAGCATGCTCAACATGCTCTCACGCGGGAGTGCGTGTGATACTGCTGAAGCTGCTCAGAGTTCTGGTAGCAGGTAATCCAGATCATGCAGCAGCTCTACTGGAAGGCCGTTTTGGCTGCCACCCTGGACGGGCCAAGCATGACGTTACTTCAGCCCCTGATTTCAACACAAATGCTGATTGAAATGTTGTAGAATGTTCTGGTTGTACATACAGCCACTGCCTCTGAATGTTTCTGCTGCTTTACTCAGCCATTTTGTTGTTCTGGAAGTTCTGGATGATGACTTTTAATGTCTATTACAGAGGCCCTCCTTTACAAACTGTTGGGAACGGGGGCAAGGAATCGGCGAGGGCAGGGGGGAAGGGGGCGGTCGGTCATATTTTTACCCTCAAATCCTGTCGACGGAGACTTCAGAGACTTCAGAGTCCTGCGGTCACACAGTGAGGGAATGGGCCCGCGAACAAACCTCCTTTATTTATTATCCTTCGGGAGTGGAAGAAGGGGAAGTATTTTTACCGGGCATTAACACAGGCTCTGACAGCGAACGCTCTGACAGAACCAGGACCTGTCAGTGCTCCCCCTCCCTTCACCAATCACCGCCACGGCAAGGTCCTGCAGATGGCCAGGACAAGCAAGCAGTCGCAGTGTGTCAACTGGGAAAAGCACAGGGAGGGAAACAGTGGTAATTTATACCCTCTACGTGCAGAGGCCACTATTCTTTCTTTGTCAAGTGTGCCTTTTCTTCACTTTTATGTGCAAGATGCCCTTGCTGCTAATTCCTGTTGTGCCCTATTTTCTTTTTCTGGTTTATATCTATCTGTCTGTCTACCTCTCTGTCTGTTTACATGGTATACTACATACTGTAGACTGTAAAGAGCATTTGGGATTTTACAAAGAAAAGGATTGTTTATTACCAGCCTTTGTGTTAAAATGGTTAATATTAGCTACAGGTTTGCTCGCTGTGTCGTTGTTCATGGTTCGTTCATGTATGTTGTAGGCACGTTGTTTTTAATTAACTGAAAATCACAGTACACTATTTGAACACTAAACCTATGTTGCGTTAATACTGTTGTGTGCTCATAATTTAGCAGTGTTTTTTTCCAGCTTTATATGCAATCAATGTTCTACTGGCAGTTCTGTACATATGTAGTTATTGTTCTTGTTACTCTTGTGTTGTGCATTTAGTATATATATATAAATCTCAGCCTTATCTGTGATGTGCATGAACTAACTCGCCAATTAACTTGCTAATTGTCCGGGTGCAGCTTTCACATTCACTGTAATAAGCTTACGTAAAAATAAATTTTGGTGCAAAATCCTGGTCTCCTGTCAATACGGTTAAATGCAGGAATTTTATTCCTGTTATTAATTGTTGGAGATAATACCTTTTGACAGGGCTTTCCCACTACACTGCTCCAGAGAACCTCTCCTGCAGAGCTCTGGCCTTTTGAAGGGGGCCTTCGCTTTGATGTATGGAGCAGCAGATAAAAGAGTATGTGCGGGGAAGAATAATTGGTCTGTGTCTAGAGAGGGACAGTATTTAGCCCACACAATGACTTTGGTGTCTGTGTTTCTCAGCCAAATGGACAGTGCATCACGCTGCGCGTGTAAAAGGGACACTGAGACAGCCCTAGCGTACTATATTTTTCATATTAATCTCCAGTGGATGATATCCCAGGCACAGGGAAGTTAGCTCCTCAGCTAGGGAGGAGGTGAACTTGCCCTCAAGGCATCGGGGTGAGTCAGAAATTTCTCTGTTAACGAAATTGAGTGCCAAGAACAAGGTCAGCTGGCACTGTAGTAATAGCTCTCAAGTTGAAGCCAGTAAGGCAAACCAGAGCCGGCAATACCTGATGCCCGGAATTAAAAAATATGCCTTTTTCCCAGCATTTTTGAAACCAAATAAATTAAGGATTTTGTAATCACCATGGCCTTGGCTAAGATTTCTGAAAACAAATACATAAACTATATAATACTGTATAAACACAAATTCACTCGTTTCTCTACAGACAAATACTGTAAATGATCATTCCTGATTCTGTTGCATTTAATTTCTGTAAAGTTAAATAAAAACGACCAGGGTGTTTTTCAGCATTTAGAGAGAATTGTTTCAGTGTATTTCTGTAGAGAGGCATGGGATCTGTAACTTATTAAATGAACCTATTACTAAAACTGGAGCAGAAGTTCAAATAAGAGATGATGTAGGAGATGTGCAACATTTTCAGAAGGTAAAATGTACTCTTTTCTTTTTAATATGAAGAGGAACAAGAAAGAATATCTTTCATCCCCAGATTAAGCTGGGAACCTAAAAATAATCAAACCCACAGGTGAAAAAACACTTTCTCAGATGATATGAAAGCCGCTCAGAACTTTGAACTTTGAAACCCGCAAAGTTACAAGGAAAAAACTATCCAACAGAAACAAAGGAGATCACCTCAAATGCCATCAAACAAACAGGGCATGGTAGAGAAGAACAATCTTGAATCTTGTGGCCATTTTTTTGGACTGGGAGACACATTCCATGACACCAAATGCAAGAGCCCCAAATAGGTAAATATCAACCATGATATAATTATAAAAATAATGATGATTGATTAAAATCACACCAGAGATGATTTTATTGGTCAATAAACCTGTCAATCAACCCCCTTTTTGCACACATTGGTTGGAGAAAATCAAGGATCAAGCCAATTTTTCCTTCCTGGTGTTACAGGTATGGTATGTAGCTGCCAACAATGATGTCTATAGCTGTTTTACTGCACTGATCTCTTGCGTGAACAATGATTGAGCATATTATTGCACATCTTGTACGTCGCTCTGGATAAGAGCGTCGGCTAAATGCTTAAAATGAAAATGTAAATGTCAAGCGGTGCGCCACAGAGGACAAAGAGAGTGGACAAATAATAGGCAGTCCTGTTGTAGCTGCTAACCAGCTAGCTTCTGGCCACTCCGGGCTCCAACACGCCATCTAGATAGCCATGCACAGCGTGAGCTAACTAGCCACACTCCAGGGAATTCCCTATTGCTGACCACACATCCCTCTTATTCAAGGCATCTTGTCTTTTGCACAGCATACTTTATCTTACACAAATTACACTATCAGTTGTCACCTGTTTTTAATATATCCTTATTTACACTTGCAATCAGGCCTGCATGCACAGGCTGAAGTGTGGAGGGACTGAACTGCACAAGAACAGATTCATCTGCAGGTTTCTGACCAGACGGGGCCCGCTATAACAGAAATGATTGACACAGAGCTAATCCTGCCTCTGCAGAGTGGTGATGTGATTAAGGTGATGTCAGGACAAAGATTAAAAAAATGGATCATGTGGTAAAAATGTTGCAACACTGCAATGTGAAGGACCTGCAGAAACTGGCAAAGAAATAGACGGCTTTATTGGTATTTTAACGGTCTCGTTCACTGCAAACTGAAGATGACATAATGAGGATCTAAAGCATGTGTCAACAAAAGCAGAAATCGAGATATAACAAGGTACAGCATATTTAAAGGTCTTATGCAAAGGAGATGATTTGTTTACTTGCCAGCACTCCAAATATTGCTTTGTTGCCACTAAAATCTTGATCAAAAGCAATCTCAGTGAAAACCTTTAACAGGCATTAACACTCATCAAATTGAAATCAAATGAAAAGAACACATCAAAAGACTGCAGAAAGGAAAAAAGGAAAGAAACTCAATCACAAGTAGCCATTAAAAATGGTGCTTGGTTTAGCGACCTGTAACAGCTACTAACATTTCTAAAATTGTATTATTTGGTTTTTGGTGATTTTGACCATACTACATTTCCTTCTTCAATCATCTTATTTAACATGCATTAGAAGTCAAAGGGAGAGGTGGATGGCGTGTTAAAGCACAGGGGTAGCCAAACCTGGTCCTGGAGAGAAAAAGATCTTCTGGTTTTTGTGTTCTTAAATTCAGCAAATTATTTAGACCACTGAATCCATATGTATTTCTTTTGCACTGAATCCGTATCTCTGTATATATTGGTTGGGTATATACACTTTTCATTTCTTCAATTCATATGTTTTGTAATTTACTATAGCTTCATATTTATACTTCCTATGGGGGGGTTAAACCATATTTCTTTACAAAATATATTTGTAATGTGTGCAGTTCCACTTGTTACATAAATCTCAGCAAGATAAAGAAGCTTTCCACATGAGTCTTTCTCCGTGATGTCTAAATCAGTGTTTATTTTTAATTTCACTGCAACCCAACCACAGTATCAGCTCTGTGAAGTTCTCCTCAGACTGTTCTTGGTGAAACTGCCTGCTCACACCCTAGATTGATATTTGCAGTCAACTGATTCAGAGTTGCTTATCTGTTTTGCCTGTGATGGTCAAGGAATATGCGCTTTTGACCACAGTTGTCCCTAATTGATGATGTCTTTCCCTCAGACTTCCATGCCAACATCATCTTAGCCATTGTTCTTCATGAAACATCAGCCAGTTGAGCTTGTTGTCCCCCTATAATTATATGTCCTTGTCACTGAAGCTCCTGCCAATCGTGCCCCAACAATCACCCCTCTTTCAAAGTAACAGAGATCTCTTCTTCTAGCCATGGTAGCCAAAATAATGGGCCAGAATAGTCTCAATAGTCTGCCCAGAATTGTTATACGCAATCCTAAGCGTGATGGGATGTTAATTTCTTAATTAACTGAGGTAACACACCTGTGTGGAAGCATTTGCTTTCAATATACTTTAAACTCCTCATTTACGTAAGTGATTCCTTTATTTTGGCAGTTACCTGTATATCCTAATCAAATGAATTTACTCACTTTACATTTAACTTATAAATAAATAATAAATGCTATCATTTAACCATAAACATTCCAGCTGAATCAAAATACTGGTACCACCAACACTGCTTTATTTTAATCTTTTCTGCCAAATTCTCCATTGAAAATGGGTTTGCCACAAGATGAAGATGCATCTAAGATGAAGATGCCATCGTTGATTTCAGCTAAATATATTGAAAACTGCAACAAAGCTAGCTAGTTAGTATCAACTATTAGCAATGTGTTGTTCACACTCAACTGCTTGCTTACCCATTTCTGCCTGAAACCTCATAAAACCTTGGCACTGGGAATACCAGCACCAACCACTGGTTGGGTACCAGTGGGTATTGCAGCTTAGTGTATTAGTTATATTGCAGTCAAATTAATTTTGTCTTGTGAGTTATGCAAATTCTTTTGATCTACCGCTGTTTTTAGTTTATAGGCTTAAACAAGAGCTATATCCATCTCTATTGAAAAATGTACAGTTCCTTCTGGATTTTCTGCCATGAGTTTCAGAACTTGTTAATAGCCTCACTGAATAAAAAGGCAGTGATTTGCAATTCCTCTCTAATTAACGTTTACAGCAACCAGGGAATGTATGCTTCTGACATGTACGTGTAACCTGTAGCAGCACCCAATGAAAATCATGCTCTTGACAATTTAAATGGGAAAAAATGAAAAATGTCTACATCAAAAGTCCAGGTTTGACACCTTCCGCCTCTGGAATATTACTGAAATTAAAACTTCACATTAAAACTGAATGATTCAGTAATTTACAGTAATATGCAAGACGATACAACTCATTTAGTGAATCTAATGTGTAGATGCATTTTGATCAGCTGTTTTTACGAATACTGTTCCAACTCTGAACATCTACAATCTGTAAAGTTTACAATAACAAATGTAAACAGACGTGGTGTGATCCTTAATAACACAAATGCCTGGAAATATAAAAGATGAACTATGAGCCAAATTAAATAACCAACTCAAACGTTTGAATGGAAACCAGTACAAGACACCTGGACATAAATTTAATGAAGGCAACCCAAAGCTGTAGTGGCTCTGTTTTTTAATCTTTAAAAATCTGGTCTATTCAGAGATAATGAAACTAATTGGTTGCCGGCAAATTTCACTGGGCAATTAGTGGAGCCTTTTCCTTTATCAATTACCAATAGCGTTCAGCAGGGTGATTGATTGTGTCTCACGGATAATGAAGGCAAACACCTCCTGTTGCTTAGGTCTAATTAGCCAGGAGCAGAATGCTAAGTAAGGGCTGCTGATCTTAAAGTTTGCCACAATTCTTTTGCAGTTTTAGCGGGGGGGGGCTATCTGAAAAATCTCAAAGAGGGATGCGTGTCCTCACCAAATGTGTGGCCCGAGGGGGGGGTTCCAGTCTGGGGCCATCGATCAACAGTTTCCAATTTCCTTCCCCCTCCAAATGTGTCATCGCTCAGCGCCTGCGCTGGACCCCACGTGCCATCACCTGTGTGTGAAATTGTTACAGAGACCTGTCACTTTGACCCTGGCAACGCGTGACAGACACAGAAATCCAGGAGTGGCGACAAGTCCCTAACGAACCGTCAGAGCTGTCACTTTTGAGGAAGCAGGGTCGCAGCACTGAAATACAGAGAGCCCTTTGGGACAGTGGCCAAAGGCCTGCCACTCTGCTGTACTCTCAGCAGAGACAACTCCAGCCTGACTCTCTTTTCAACTGTCTCTCTCTTTCACTTTCACTCTCTTTTTTTAACCTGTTCCCCTCATCCCAGTGGTCTAATCATTCATTTTCAACCGTACAGGACAGTGGAAACCTGGCAGAGGCCTGGAATAACACCTCTTGGTTGTGCAATGTCAATGTCTACTTCTCATCATATCACTGTCATCCCAATTCTCTTTATGGTAATACATACTACAGTAATAAGACAGGGAATTCATTTTTTTAGGAATGTGTCCATTTTCTTTAAGATTAAAAATAGTCTTCTGTAGGACTTTCAGGACAAGGGTGTACAACAGGTGCTTTAAGAATAATTGCTCCTGGCATGTTTATTTTGTGTGGTGTTATGAAAATGAACATAGTCTTCTCTTTTTTATTATATTTACCCCTATATTCACCCCTAAACCACCAAAAAGCCACAAATATACCTTCCTGGATTAAGCTGGTGCTGGCACTGTTGTTGAAATGGTCAGCTGCATTTTATATACCTATAACCTATAGATATTTATCTGCATGTATATATATTTATATATACATATTAATGGCTGGTCATTCTAGGTTTGTAGAAATTATCTCTTGCATGGCAGGATCTCACATTAACATAGCTCCAGGCCACCAGCATTTGTAGAGTTCCCAAATTGCTGTTTTTTTAACTTCTATTTAAAGGTGGTAAAAAATACATACAAAGAAAAGAACAATAATCAGTCTGATTTCACCTCACAGAAAAATATTTTTCTATTCTAGTGAGTTCTGAAGTGCTTCTTTTGGTTAAATCTGTAATCAGTCTCCTATCTGTCTCAAAGAGGGAACAGAATCTAATTTGATAAGGGGGTAATGAAGCCTCACATTAATTATCCAAGATAACCTATTTGTGGGACTGGTTGAGCAGCGATGAAAATTCTATTAAACATAGCTCGCTGATTTCTCTATTTTGATCAGTGAAAACCCAAAGATGATGTGCTTTTTTTGCCCTAGCCAATTTACTTTGAATTCATAGAGTTGGCAGGGATCATTACTTCGAGGAGCTTCAAAAAAACGACACCTGTTATTCAATGATTCAGAGCGAGGGGCTCTAATCTTCTGTTAATAACCTGGGTATCTTTCTGTGCAGTACTGACTGCTGTTGAATAATATGTAAGCAGGCTACTCTCCATCCAGAGTTTGCCATCTGCCCTGGCTTTAGGGGTAATGCAGAATAAGTAAAAAATATTAACTTTTTTCCCCTCATTGCTATTGACCCAATACATTTCCTCTGTATGTGACCATGGCAACACATCGTTTGTTGCTCAAGCCTACTGGATCAATCACAGCACTCTGTCTGCAGTAATGATCTTTTAACCCAGGCTTAAGATTGAGACTTTAAAACCCTTTGTAGTTTGTCCCCACAGAATATTAATTATTTCAGAAAATGGTGTTTTGCCTATGAAATTTGGCCTTTTCTTTCTTTTAAAAAAAACCCAAGTTGTTCAGTGGATTAGTCTGACATGTTTGGAGCATCTGTTCAATATATCCTTGATTATCAAATGTTTTTATACACTGAAAAAACACTTTTGATTTGGTTAACCCTCCAACAGATATTCGCAATGTATAGAGAGCTATAAAAAGTAATGCATGACATTTCTATTCATACCCATATAATTAGTGAATAAATAAATGTATTTCATAAATAATTCAAGTATTAGGCTACAGCCACCTTTTTGGTATTAGCATAACTGCATGTTTACAGTATCAAAGTGTATCATAACTGTTACTTTTTACTTTTTATTGGTTTTGATTAACTGTGGTTAAGAGTAATAATGCAAACACCCCACGATAATTTTATTACACAGGCAGCATTAATGGATCTGTTAGCTGATAAGAGTTTAGATTTTGTTGAAGTATGAGGTTGCTGTAAAAGAACACCGCTACGGTCGTCGCTAATAATTCAGAACCCTTTTCCCTTGTTAAATTAATAGTTGGTTATTAAAAGTGACAAGATTAATTAAAGTGACATAAATTAAAACATTAAGAATCCATCAAATAAAAGAGATGGTGTATAATTAACTACAGAATTTGGATTGCATTCCATTTCACTGCTCTCTGTTGGCAAGGAGACTTGGAGTTGGAGGTTGGAGTACTCATATATTCAATTAATTGTGTCACCTGATCTAGGGTTGTATTATGTTGTATTATGTTGTGTTCTTGTAAAAAAAACATGTATCATAGTTCTAACCCCGCAAAGATTTAAATATCTGTTTGTGCTTTGGGGAAAGCAAATGTTTAATACATTTTTGTTTAACCTATAATCCTAGAATCCCATGTGTTGTTTTGATTCATTCAAAACAGCCTGAATGTTAAGTCATAACTAGGCTGCACAAAATGGTCACAGTCACACTTTATGGTTTCTCTTAAAAAATCCATGGTGCTGTACAATAGCCACAGAAGATTTCACTGCATAGTCCATCACTGAATTATGGATAAACCTTTTGTGTGAAACAATGTAAATATATAACATTGTTTGGGTTAAACATTAAACATTATCAGAAACATCACTCCTAGGTTGTATGGTGTGATTGTATAAGCCCTTGTAAATGAGCTAGCTTCCTCCCAATTTTTTCTAATTCTCAGTGACATCCTAAAAAGTAAAAAAATATATATTTGTTTGGTTTCCAAAACAATGACCCAGGATTCAATAGTTTATTCTCACTCCCATAAATATTCTCTTTTATTTGTGTTTATTTATTTATTTTTTGGAGGGAACCTCACCATCTGCTCCGGTTTCTGCTGAACTCTCTCTTTCTCTCTCTTCCGTGGTGCACAGAACAGGCCCCAGCTCAAATAAATTCAGTCAACAGCGCATCTATCACAGGAGCAAGCGAGTGGCCTGGCCCCCCCACGCCAAACAAGACAAAATATTGACAAAGTGTCCTGCAGAAAATGTGCCCATCCTATTATCTCAGTGTGGGTAGGAACAGAGGTGCCTTGTGCCTTCAGAATGGGCCTGCCCTGCTGTTTACACTGCTAACAAGCCTGGAAGTCCCCCTCCCCATATGCACGAGAGAGATTCATTGAACGTGGCTGAGCTCCTGGCTGACTCTGACACTGCGCTGGCAGACCAGTGACTGTGAAAGGATGAAATCACAAAGGACTCCAGAGAGCGGGAGGAAGAGAAGGCCTGGGTCCCCATACTGCTAGCCCAATGTTCAGATTGATGGTCAGATCAAAGTTTTCTTTCTTTCTTTCTGACTTTCTTTTTTTACAAGTTTGCATGTTAAATATGGACAATTTGATGTGACTCGAAAAGAAGGGGAAAAAATATGTTAGCAAGTGCTGCCATCTCTCAAAATAAATATTGACTAATTAATTTGCGCATTCTCTGTGACTTCACAGAGCGCAATATAAGCAAACCACCCCAGTCCTATCTCTGCACCACAGGCTTTGCTGTTTTTTTTTGTCGAATACTCACACAGTTGGCAGTCATCTCCCTCCGACGCTTTAAAAGCATACGCTTTTACTTTGAAAAGCTGCATTTTCACCGTGTAACTACTGGTGCATGAGGACACATTATAAAGCACATTGAAACAGGTGCTTTGAATAATGCATGGTGTCACTACAGGTAACATTAAATGAAAGGTGACAGCAACACCACTGTGCTCAACAGTCTTAATGGATAGACCACACATTGCTTACTCCATCTAGTTCCACACTGATCACTGAGAAGTACAGCATGCACATCGCTGATTAAGTCAAGCTCTCATAAACATGTTCTGGTGGCTGGGCTCGTAATGTAACCCAAAGCTTGCAGGTTTGATTCACAATCGGAATACTACCATTGCCATTGTAACCTTGAGATGTGTTTATTTGATTTTATGTTATATTTGAACTTTATTTAAACAGTTAGGTCAACTGAGAACTCAATTGTCTTTTGTTGTGATGACCTGGGGAATCAAAGTGGGTAGGGAATTCAAAGGAATGTGTCACCAATCAGGTGGGCAGATGTGGGCAGATGGAGAGAGCTGTTTCTGTGGGAATTGGCACTTAACTTTGATTGTTTCTGTATATACCTAAGCTCGTTAAACTGATTATATTGAACATGAAAACTAGAATGTTTACACTGAAAGTGGTGTTGCACTGTTTCAATCTGACCACATAAAATAACTCCCTGAAAGCAAACAGCTGAAGGGAGTAGACAAAAAGCAAAAGGAGGTAAGCATAGAGACTGCATGTAGAAACACGGGCACATTACAGCACAGGCGGATCAATGAGATGTGGCAAGCAGGCCCGTCCCATGTTCACTCTGGGGAACGTTTAAGAAAAAAGGTATTTTGTTGTTCATGTTTATGTGAAACTAATTTGCAGCACTTCACCACACTTATCAGTTACATCCCTGGGAATATGCTTGAAAGTGTTCCTTTTTTCCTCTTGACCCGACAAGGACATTTCCAATTGAAAACAAATTACAACATGTTCAGTCTTGTCTTTTCCATAGCAGGGGGCGGGCTGCAATTGTTGACGATGGAACGCACTTTTTTTTTAAAGGGCGTGAAGGAGCCGTTATCTTCACGGGAGCGTCTGTCAAAGCGGATGTAAGAGAGACCACTTGTTTAATGTTGAGTGAAGGAGAGACGGGCGCACGGATGATCGAATTCCCCCATTAGCGCGTCTTGTCATGCTTGATTTCAAATGATGACAGCGAGCGATTCCATAACACCTGAATGAATATATAGATATATATCATATATATACACACGCACACACACACACATGCTGTTTTTCAGACCACCGGCGAAGTGAATCTGAAACAGAACGAGGAGCTGTCAGGTTCACCACTGACTCAGTCAGACTACTTACACATGACAGACCCAACAATTGGAAGGAGGAAGTCGGGTTTTAAATGCTTCGTCGCCAGTCACCGTGTGACAGTCAGCTGTCACACCTCATTTCCTCATCGAATGTTTCTATAAACGCGCAGGCGCTCCTTTAATTAGCCCACCCTGGTCCTCGTTGCGATCGCCGTTCGATAATCAATAGCCTACTGCCTCCCATCTGCCTCACTGATGTCAAAGTGCGGGGAAAATTGTCTCCGTAAAACCTCGGAGCGCTGATTAACTACGGCGAACGCGCCGTATACATCGACCAAGACTCCTCTGAGCAGCGAGGTTAGTTTACTGCAACAATTTTTGTGATTTACTGCACTCTCTGGTGCACCTTAATTAATAAGTTGATGAAAGCATAATGTCAAGCAATGACAGGTCATTGCTGAATGCTTTCATTGCAGAAAGTAATCAAACAGGGAAAGCAATTAAATGTTACCCTTTGATATGGCGCAAGTGCAATCTGGGTCCCAATCTTTTAAACATAATTTTACTTTCTTGGCAGCGAATATCCCAATTCATATAGTGTAAAAGACAATTATGTCACTCAAAAAGATGTGAAAGGGAAATATAAATCATTAAAATATTCTGGATGAAGCCTGGGAAGGACTTGATGAGTGAGTTCTGAAAGCTGTTAAATTATATATGTAGTGACTCTCTTGAACTCTACTATTGTAGACCACCAATCACTGATCTTTGTTTCAAATACAGGTATGCCCCATGAACTGTAGGGAATCCAGAAGCAATTTTCTCGCTTGACGTTGCTTTGATCATACAAGCAGCTTTGGGAAGAGCGTGTAAGGTTGTCCATGTCCAGCTATCAAGTTTGTAGTAGAGTGAACTGAGCCAAGACCATAGAACCTAAAGCAAGTAAATTATTATCAAGACATTGATAGTAAGTCATTTGACTTGAACAAGCATGTTCGGACTCACATCATGCAAACTAACTAACTGTACTTTTTTCTTGACCTTTCTAGATATCTACCATTTCATTGCAGGTAACCAAAGTCACTAGGGATCCCCACTATTTCTGGTATTTTGTGTCATACATTGCTCTTTTTGTTGACGTCCCTGTATACAAATAGGGACACATTGTATAGTTCAGGAAACACAGATAGCCTACTGTAACAATGAACCTCTCTTCTATTTTGGTACAGCACAAATTTAAGGTAGGAACCAAAAACATGCACTTTAGCTTACAGTGCACTTTAGCTCCAATTGGTCATAGCTTCACCGCATCATCACTAATTTGCATAAAATTCTCGTCACTGAAAAATCTGCAATCTGTATGTTTGTTTTCAATGTATGGTTGTTGTTGCTGTTGTTGTTTTTGGTCATTATATGCACTGAACTGTATAAACTGTAACAATGTAATTTTATTATTTTATTGATTGATTGAACTATCAATGCCCATCAAGGGACTGGTGTTGGAAATTAGTTTCGGCTATATACACATGTACAGTGCATCGGGCACTGCCGCAGGGCTGTCAATGTTCTCTGTGTTTGTCCCTTGAACCTGTTCACTCTTCTTTCAGTGATATATAAGTGCATACAGGGAAAGTGAACGCCAGAACAAAGTTCCTTGCTAGAAAGGTCTTGTTTCTGGACAGGGAATGTCTGAAACTGGCATCCAGTTTAATACAATGCCACTTTAATTATGCCAGTACATCCTGGTTCTATAGTCCCAAGATATGGAAGAAAAAACCTCAGGGGCCTCATTTATAAAAAGGTTGCGTAGAAACCATCCTACATTTGATCTAAGATCATTTCTGAAATGTGCATACGTCACTCCCCCAGATGTGACATCTCTAAATCACAAATGATCTTGAAATTGTGCGCAGCAGCCTCCCTCCTGATGCATCCAGACACCGCCACCTTCCCTTTAACATCCCGATAGTGCACTCCACTACTGACCGTGCGCTGGCATGAGCCGTGTTAAAGTGGGCTTCTTCGGCTGTCTGTGGGTGCGCTATGGGGGTGAGAAGCCATGGCTTCAGAGGATAACCTCTGTCATCTGATTGTGTAGAGATAATTATTTTATGCACATTAAAAAAGCAAAAAAAGTACAAAGAAAAATTACCTAGAAGCCAACCGTCTCCGCCTGCTCCAGCCTCTAGACGATTCCCCACACTGCAATTAGGCAGCGTCCCCAACCTTTTTGCACCAATGGAAGGTTTAAAAGTCGCAATTTTTTTTATTCCTCTTACCACCCCCCTCTTCTCTCTTTATTTGCGCGTGTAGCACCCCCCCGGTGATGTGGCTCTTTGCGGTAACACTGGCCATCTTGCAACTAGACGCGTTTAGAATTGCCACCCTGGCCATCGGGCATTGCAAATGAGTTGCACATTAATTGAGTGATAATTCTTCCAGTTAACATATACATACTCATTTGCATGGGATGCCCGTATGGCAACGTGAGTGCAATCTATTGCACCTATGAGGTTGGGGAATCCTGTTATGCGCACAAAATCCTCTTTCACATTCTGCAGCTCCTTGGCAGTGTAAGGAAACTTTATGTACTGAGGGGACAAACGAATGATGCCTCGAAGTACAGCTGGTATAATTCTACTAACCAATGGCTGGGATATGCCTGACCATTCACCAATTTCTCTTTGGAATGTTCCTGTAGCCAGGAACCCAAGGACGGAAAACAATTGCACCTCAGCGGGTATGACCTGGTTGCATTTGGTGCGTCTCTGTAAATTCGGGCCCATCTGGGCACAAAGCTCTAATAGCGTAGCTCTCGACAAACGGTACCTGCTTATAAGCCATTCGTCATCATGCGCATCATCATCTTCAAGAAGTGCCACTGCTGCCATTTTTCCTCTTGCAAACCACTGCATTATTGGACATTTTATAGCCTATAGATTGACCAAAATGTTTTACACGTGTGGAACCATAATATGTATATTAAATAAATTTCCTTCAAGGATATGCCAATTATGTTAATAGGGGTAGTTTTGGAAAACCAATCCGTGTTTTTGTTTTGATTTCCACAAGTAGCCTAGCTTATGTTGTTTTAATTTATTAATTTATTAATTTATTGTGCAAACCATTACGTATAGCCTAAGCAATGTGTTCAATCTGGTAATACAACTACAACAGTGTCTACTACTACTACTACTACTACTAATAATAATAATAATAATAATGAGTGGAACAATTAGGCAACAGATGACATGTTGGCGCTCTTAGATGTCTGAATACCTGCAGTACTCCAACATTGCCACAAGGAAAGGTGCGTATGCCAAGTTGGAACCTGACGTGGAGCTGAGCACTTTTCCACATCAAAGACCGTTTTTATAAAACTTTGGCATGGATTTGAGCGTACGCACATTCTAAGATCAAGTCTGTGCGTAAGAATGTTTTATAAATGAGGCCCCAGTTTTCTCAGAACAAGTTAGTCAGAGTGGTATTGGGTCTTGGCCCTTGTGATCACATAGGGAGGAACCAGTTCTTGGAGCCTAACTGGCTCCCTGTAGAGGCCAGAGCGACATTGTTGAAGCTCAGTTTGGTTCACAAAATTGTGAATGACAGAGCCCCAAGTTACTTCTCTCTTCCCACGGGTTGGAGAGGCCCATAGCCACAACACTAGATCTAGTGTAGCAAACCTGATGCTGATAAGGTTTCGTAGCCAGATGGGTAAAAGTTATTTCAGGTACTCGGGTGCTCAGGATTGGAACAAGGTCCCTGTTGATATTAACCAGACTGCAAACCCAGTCACCTTCAGGGCTAAACTTAAACATTGGCTTCTAAATAATGTTCCTCTGTAAATAAACAGTCGGTAGGTAGGATAGTATGTATGTAATTGATTGTTATGAACTCTATTGCTGATTTAATTGGAGTAATGTAAATGTACAGTATGTGGTATTGTTGCTATTTATTGGAATTTAGTTTATGCTGCCAATGCCTAATGTTAATGTATTTTGTATTGTTTTTATTTATTGTAACCTTGTTTATGCTGCCAATGCCTAACACCACAAACACAATACACACACACCACCATGACACCTAATAACAACAAGGACCACAATGGAAATAAGTCCTAGGACTTTTCTGTGTCATCCTTGATATGTACATCGGGATGTATCCATTTATTGTATTCTTTTAAAGTGAAATGTCAAATAAACTAAACTAAACTAATACATGTATATTAAGTGCAGAATAATCAGTATGTCAAAACTGAATTTAAGTATGACAAACGTTTTCCATTCCGTCATAACACAATCTAAGGATGTTCAAACGTGTTCCAACCAAGCAGGTGGTCTAACTCTCCTCTCATTCCGTCTGATACCCTCAGTCTCTACTTGAGCATCAGTCTCTTCCATGTGAACCTCAGCTGGCTCAGACAGCGAGTGAGTCATGAGGCATGCTATTTCCTGCCGCCATTTGTGCCGTTTCCAATCTTCCTTTCAATTGATATGGGCGGAGTGAATTTTGGAGCTTCTTTCCGAACACAACCCAGTCACCTGTTTGGAAGGTTGGAAGTTTTGCTCCCATCTTTATATTGGTATAATGTTTTGCCTTGCTTTGTTTTCCTTTCACAGTGTCCTTCACGGAGAGGGATAACTCATCACTTCTGTTTCAAATAGGAAAAATGTCCACTTTGGTCCACAATGTCTGGTGGTGGACAAGCTTGGACGGGGGTATACCCGTGGCAGGGTGGGGAGTAGCGAGTCATCGCCAGTTTCCACTTCTGTTCCGCAGACAGAATGCACTCCTTAAGCACGCTGTTAAAAATCTTTCAACTGCGCTGTTACATTGTGGGTAATAAACACTGGCAGCCATCGCACACAATGGGAGCCCCTGCAGCTTTTGTACTGGAATTGTGTCAGCACTTTCAGTTTGTGGATAAATCCTTTAACACAGCCCCCAGGATCAACTGTGGTTTCCATTACTGGCACAGTCTTGGCTATGATGACTGACCCTATGCAGAATTTCAACTATTTAATTAAGTCCATTCCTTACAGGGCAGAGCCACATTTTATGATGTACAGCGAGGCAGGTGCTGTGGTGCTTTCTAGCAACACATCAGTTTGCAGACATCCAATAACTGTAATACCTCTCTCAGATAAATAACAAGTTTTACACTAGGCGCACTAAGCTGGCAATTAGCAAAGTGTCTGTTATATGAAGTCTCTAGTAAATTCAACACTGGTGACCCTATGTCCACAGCCAGATCAACATTAGCAGATTTACCAGTGGGCGTTTGGATATGCATGTCGCAATTTTGTCTCTAGGCGTCCGATTTGTAAACGACAAATCTTGTTAACGACATTTCGGTTACCACCACCTCTCAAACCTCTTTCGTAGCTGAGCAGCAGACTTTGGAGAAGTGTCCCATCTTACCACATGTGTTGCATGCAGCTTTGGAGGCAGGACAGTGAGTTGTGTTTGCGAGATGTTTTGCAGACCCACATCTGTAGCAGTTTCGGTGTCCCCTTGTGGGTGCCATGTTCACCCTCTTCGGTTGTGGTTTCTTTTGTTGATGATGTGGTTGCCTCAGCGTAATCGCGGGAACAGGAGTGTTGTCTTTTAGCAAGTTAGCATCCTACAGTGCTTGTTCAACTTGGCATGCTAGTGCAATTGCGCTATCCAACATGAACGTTGTTCATGATCTCTCAGCATTTCATCCTCCATAGTGTCAAATTCGCCCGAGGTTGCTAAGTCGCGCAGAGCTACAATAAACTGAGGCACAGTCTTGTCAGGGCGCTGAGCCCTTTGTCTAAACTGATGGCGGGCTACTTACAAATTCACCTTGGGTTTGAAATGTGCCTCCAGTGTAGTCATGGCTTCCTCAAATGTAGCTCCAGTGTTCGGCAGGGTGTAGAACACACATGTCCCTTGGTTCCCAGGCTGTGCAGCAGAATAGCACGTTTCCTAGCATCAGGCCAGGATGTTCCAATAGCATTGATTGCAATCAAGTAGTTGTTAAACAAATGTTTCCATGTCCTAAACATCAAAGCAGGTTCACCTGGGCAGGGCGGGAATGCAGCAGGCAAGGTTAACATCCTCGTCGCCAATTGTAATGTTTGTACTAAACATGTAAATGAATAGCGTAGTTGACATGTGGATAAAACTAGGAGGATTTATTAACATGCACTTCTCAGGATCATCTCCTACACAACCCTTCAAGATGGTGCTGGAACTTCCTGTGTATATGCTTTAGAATGCCCTCTACAGGTTACACAGGGCACAACAGACAACTCCTTAAAAGGTCCACTCTACAAGTGAGCCCCAGCTAAACAGCAGCCCGCCAAAACTGATAAGCTTTTCCCGCATTTTTATTGAAACAAAGGTTGCATGGAAGAGGAGATGAGATTGAAGAGAGCAGATGAGAGGAGTGAAGAGGAAAGAGGAGGAGAGGAGAGAGGAGGGATATGAGTAATGGAGGGTTTACCCATCAAAGAGCAGAGTGTTGGAGCGTTACTGAGATTATTATTTAATTTAGCTTGTCTAACAAAGCTGATCAGTTGTACGCACTGAAGCGGTGATCCATACATAAGCCACGATGGGGTGTGCACTGTCCTAGGATAACTACATACCCAGGAGTGTGATGAGGCAGAAAACGATAGGCTGAGTATCTTTCGCACCCAGAATTGCAAATATTACAGAATAGTGTGTCTTAGGTTGCTTATAAAATGGATCCTGTTTTATATAAGGTGAAATATATATTGTCCATTGCAATGATAATGATTTAAAACTATTTATTTTGAAAACAATAACAATATAAAAATAGTATTCTTCCTTTCCTTCCCTAGTAACTGTTGCTAGGATGATTAGTTTTTTTCAGTTGCATGTGTGAGAAATACAGCATATTGTTACCTTCAAAAGGGTAATTTGATGAAAATATGCTTACAATTAACGTAGCTGAAAAACATCACCAACAAATATCAATGGGGTAACAAATACTTTTAAAGATACTCTTATTTGTTTTGAATGAACCAATAATTATTTTTAATTCACTTTGTGTATTCATTATGTATTAACATTCCATGAAGTAGCTCGTAGCTACATTATTTCAAGAACAGCAACAAAAAGTCAACTGCCGGTTCAGGATTTCAATAAAGTGTAGTAACATCTGTGTGAAAAATGTATTTATGAGGAAAATATATATATATATTTTTTTAATGATTTTTGTTTCAGATTTTATCCCATTTTCTCCCAATTTAGTAGCCAATTAGACCCACTATTTTATGTCAATCCCCCCTAGTAATGTGAGTTTGCTGCCGTAGTCCTGCGACCGGTAGTGACGAAGGCAAAGTAACGTCTCCTCCGAGATGGCACTCACCAGGCCGTCGACCGTAACCCGGTACCACAGGGCCACTCTTATACGCAGCGTAGGCCCCCCTCCCTGGGGCGGACAGCCAATCGCCGCCCCCTGGTGGCACTCCCGGCCAGAGCCGACTCTGGCGGGACGGGAAATCGAACCCCTGTCTCTGTGGCCAGTGTCGAACGTTGTAACCACTGGACCACGCAGGAGGCCATGAGGAAAATATTTTAATAAAATACATTTCAGCCAACCAGAGCTAATACAATTTACAAACTTGTTTACACAATGTAAAACTACCCAATATGCTGTTCCAGTATTAATGTAGATATTGAATTTTTTGCAAAGGACAAATACTATTCAAACTAATCCTCACAATTTCATACAAACCTTTTGGTAGTTTTTATTAAAAAGAAGAGTGAAACAGCGGCAGATGGCATAGTGGTCTAACACGCCACACTTTGGTGTGGTGTGCGCTGCCTGTCAGGGATGCGGTGCGAAACCCGCGTCTCTACCAGACCGGCCCTGGTCGTCAGCCCGATCGGAGGTGGCATTTGGCTGTCTGCCTCCGGGGGAAGGGGGAGGGTGAGCCGGCACGAGTCCATCGAGGAGAAGGTAAAAGGCGTCCGTGGAAGAATTTCCATCTCGGAAGAGGCAGGAACAATCGGCCAGGAATGTGTGTCTCGCTCCCGGAGGACGGGCGGCGGACCCGTGGGGGTGGGGAATTGATATAAATAGAGGGTATAATTGGCAACCAAATTGGGAGAAAAAAACTGGAAAAAATTGGAAATAAATTTTAAAGTGGTCTTTTAGAGTGAAAGCATTTCATATTACATTTTTGCGCTCTTCTACCATATTTTTATAGCGCTATACAGTTTCTCACCATATTAGAATTTAGAGTTTCATGTGCCAGTTTTTATTAAAAGGGAAATTCTTGGAAACGAGGCTCCATTTAAATTAATGGTGAAGTGATTGCAAGTCCTTTAGCCATCATCACTTATGTTAAATCATACTGGAAACTGGAAGCCATTGCAACACACAAAGCCATTGTTAAGAGACATTATTTACGGCCAAAATGGCAGCGACCAGCATCCCGCTAAAGCACTGTTATGGCAAATGTGTTACTTCCTCCTACTGTGGACCAACATAGTTATAGCACCGTAGTATGTATCAAAGTATTGTGTGTTGGAAGCCTTGTCAGTGCATATGTCAAGATAATAGTGAAGGTGCTTGTGTGAATTTCAAGTCTTTTTCAGCTTTTGCCAACCATTTTCTCTCACTTAAAACATAGTTTTTTCAGTTTAATATGGATAAAGGCTGATTCTCTGAATGTATGTGTCTGTGTGTGTGTGTGTGTGTGTGTGTGTGTGTGTGTGTGTGTGTGTGTGTGTGTGTGTGTGTGTGTATAGGCTATGCATTTTTGTATTCTTCAAAAAATACCCAAGATCCTGATTGAATTTTCATCTCTACAATTCCAAAGGATATATATAGTAACAGATCTATGTGTGTCGTCAATATTCAGACAGCAGTCAAAGACCCTTTGTCAAAGAACAAGACAGCCAACTCTTTTGTGCCACTCAGCTCTTTTCAACAGGCCATATACACTGGAGGGTATTATCTCAGCTAAACACCTGTAGTTCTGTGAAAGAAGGCATCTTGCCTGCACGCTAAGCGCCCCCGTTTAATTGGCTCAATAAAGAGGTGCTCCGATTTGACTTTGTCATCACGCCACCTCCTGTAATCTCCCCTCTTTTGGGGGGTTTGAGGGCAGGTGGGGGAGGGGGCTCGGTCTGGTCATGTGACCCCTTTTTGGCTGTCTGTCTTTAATGTTGGGTAATCTCTGTGTTTGCAGCATGTTCTATTTCAAGCAGCATGTGTGATGTGCTCCTCTCTCCAGGTGGTTGCCAGAGCTGTGTCATCTCTTCGGCACACCAGGAGAGGGATTTCATATCTCTCTGGAGGAGAGCGTGCAACTGCCAGCCTCCTCCAAATTTAAGGTTAGTCGGGAAAAAAATAAAACCTTTCACCTGGCTTCTCCTTGTCAGCTCAACATAAGCCAGTCAACTGAGCAGCTGACACATATTCTCACCTATTCATTATTCACAGGTTTGATTACCATTGAGGTGAGGGGTGTCAAGAAACTGGATTTTAATAAGCAAAATATTTGATAGTGGATTTAAATGCCAACATACAGTAGCTGAATAATGGCATCATAGATGCTTGTAACTGTGATTTGGTGAGAAGGACTGTTCTTATTTCACTACTGTATTACATTAAACTGCCTAGAGTATGCTTTTTAACAGAATTATTTTACTTGATTTTTGATTTTTGAAACATCATTTACCTATAGTCTAGATAATAACCAGTAGTGGACTTGAATAAATAGCTTTTTTAAAGAGCTTCTATATGTTTCTTGTAGTGTGGTTCCCAGAACTACACACAGTGCTCTAAAGGAGGTCTGTCAAACATCAATATATTCTTTGTATAATAATAATAATATATATTAGTATAATTTATACTCAATACCTTTTGCTATATATCCCAGCATCCTGTTTCCATTTTCACTACTACAGCACAATGCTTAGATCCTGATATTGATCAACTCAATCAAAACATTTTTTTTTTAATTGAACTAATTCTAATTTTGCTCCTCACATAAAATACTCCTGTTTTATGTTTTTATTTCCCACATGCATAACTTTACATAGCTATATTGAATGTCATCTGTCAGGTTTCTGCCCATTTCTGGATTTTGTTTAAATCATCTTGGATTGCCTTATAAGATTCCAAACCTCTGTACATTTAACTATTTTTCTTCTAAAATCCCTATTGCGATCATTTATATAAATAAGGAAAAGCAGAGGTCCCAGCACTAATTCCTGTGGGACTCCACTGCCCACAGCACCTAGGTCAGATATGATCCCTCCTACAGTTACTCTTTGTATTTTACCTTGCAGACAATATCAAATCCACTGAATGAACTCCAGTAATTTCTACTGAATTCATTTTGACAATGCGCCTCTTGTGTAATACTTTATCAAATGCTTTCAAATTAGGTTTGTTAGGTATGACCCCCCCTGAAAAAACATTATTGCTATCCCTTAAGATAATATTAAGGGAATTATTTCCAGGAATAATTCCAACCTGTCCCTAATGATATATTCCAGTATTTTACATGAGATGCTAGTTAGACTGACAGGCCTATAGTTCTCTGGGTCAATACAGTCCCACTTATTATATATTTGAATTATACTACCTTACTTCCAGTCAACTGGCATTTCTCCATTGCTTAGGGATTGCATAAAAAGATATATATTTAACCTTTATTTAACCAGAATAGTCTCATTGAGATTAAAAATCTCTTTTACAAGAGCATCCTGGCCAAGATATATGTCAGTGGTTTACAAATAATCTCCCCAAATTCCTCGAGTACTCTTGGATATACTCTTGGATGCTATTGGGGCCTGCTGCCACTTATATTTTTGTATTTTTTCTAGTATTTTTCCATCCCTTTTCTCAATGGTTTTTTCATCAAAGTTCTGTCGCCTATAAGAACTGGACAAACTGGAACTGCCCTTTCTCACTGATCAGCAGGTTACACCATAATATTCCGCATGAGAGGCCCACAGTAATGTAATGGGGGAGTGGAGCGCAGGGCAAATAACTTCACTTGAACTCTCAGAACTGATACCACATAAAGTCATTATTGGTTCATTCAGGAGAGCTGAATTATATTTGCATTGCATTTCTATTTTGCATACAGGGAGATACATTGCTCTTTACAAGCCTTGGCCTTTGACTGCTAAAGATGACCGCCCCCAGCAAGGGATAAATTCTCCATTACCTCACATGCCTGATCAGCATTAAACTGAGGTGAGGGAGACAGAGTAACTGGCACTTGCCCTGTCAGGCAAAGCCAAAAAATACAAGTGAAGCCTAGGGGAGGATCGCCTATACAAGTACTATTGAGGGCCCTATTTTTGGTGAATTAGGATGGTGTCGATAACGCAGACGCAAAGCGAAGACGGTGGCACTTTAGGGCGTGTCTAACGCAATTTCTGTAATTTCGTGATTTAGGATGATAGTTCATCTCCGGCGCAGTTGTAAAAGAGGCTGGATTAACTTTTAAAAAATACATGTGGGTGTGGTGGGGGTTTGGTTTCATAATGGCCAATCAGAACACCTATTTTCTATCCCTTTAAATACCAGTGCACTAACGCTATAGCAAATTGGCAATTTCCTGACATGGGTGACAGTTTTGCGCGGTTGCACCAGGAGCACTTCTCCAAAGAGGAGAGCAAGGAGGTGCGGAAAAGTTGGTGCACAAATCAGAGGGGGAAAACAAGGCGCACATTAATTTGTTATTTTCATGATTTGAGTTTATATTTTGAGACCTACGTTGTTAAAAGAAAGTTTTATTTTACCATCTCTTTTTTCCTTATTTGTAGGCTTTCCAACTTAAAAAACAACTTTTCTTTTCTTCTAACTTAATGTAATTCTTAAATGGAAAGCAATAAATTACAAACTCACAACTGCAACTAGGCCTGTTTCATTTATGTTTGTCATGCAGTAGGCCTACATGCGTCACCCTGGAGTGTGCATCACAAACCACCTGGATATTAACGGAGTGGACCCCCTTCCAATTCACATAAATGATAAAGTGATCAGATGGTGCGCGCAACTGCACGTGTGCAGTCAATGGCACCCAAGACCCCAGGGAATCCACATTGCATATAAAAATCCTGTTTAGTTCTCTGCTGGCTGTCGGGTGTAGGAAAAGTAATACACCCATACATTTCCATGTTGGACAAGACTGGAAGAAACTGCATGTACAGCCGAACTGATAGCGGTCTGGCCAACACCGGCTACCAAACCCAGGGTATCGCTCACGGTATCGCCTTCAGCGTCCAATTATGTACTCCATTTTCTGTAGTGCAGATGGAAAGAATAAAACCTTTTCACATAAGAAAAATAATGTGCATACAAACATATATTTATTTAACAGGTGTATCTTACTGAACGGTAGCATGGATGGCCTGCTGGCTTCAGTCTTTCATGTCCATGCATTGCATAACCACAAGCTGTGGTGAAATAGTTTTTAGCTTAATTGATTACGCTTGCAAGTTACCCCTGGATTGGACGATTTGCCTCAACGTGGGGGGAAGTTCCCAATATTCACAAAACATTCTCATGTGATTTCAGATAACCTTATGTTCATATGTGCGCATCAATAAAGTCACCAAATTGCACAGAGCGCCAGTGTTTCGCTAAGAGGTGGTCTAGTTGGACGTTAACGCAAACTCATTATTTGAAATTGCCAAACTCGGCGGAGACGGGAAATATTCAGTTTGCGACAGACGAAACTGGCAATTCGCCTGCACTAGAGCATAACGCCGCTTAGCGAAAATGTTTAAATAGACCAGCAGATACTACATGTACTCATTGGAAGATATCTCAACTCAGATTCCTATGATTGGAAGTGGAGGATATCAGTGGGTGGAGCAGATGCTTGCTGGAGCCTAGCAACCCAGTGAGGTCTATGCCTATTCAGCATTTTACAGAGTTTACTTTCTTCGGTATATATATATTCTTTTATTCTGCAGAAGAATATATAGGTTCTCTTCTCTTCTCTCTCTCTCTCTCTCTCTCTCTCTCTCTCTCTCTCTCTATATATATATATATATATATACTACCGTTCAAAAGTTTGGGGTCACCTGCTGGAAACTATTTTTATCTCATAATTGACAATGCTTTACACCGTATACATTTCTGTAAATACTTTAAAATGACAAAAAAATACATGTAACAATGAACAAAATGAACATCAAATAAATGTTCAAGAAAATTATATTGAAAATTGAATCTTGGATTCCTCAAAATAGTCACCCTTTGGCGTGAGAATAGCCTCACAAACAGTGGCCATTCGGTTAATACGTTTTAGCAGGAAATCACCCGACATGTTTTCCCAGCTATCCTGCAGCAATTCCCAGAGAAACTTGTGGGTTGCTTTGCTTTGACTCTTCCTTTCCAGTTTGTCCCATACAAGTTCTATGGGATTGAGGTCTGGACACTGGGCAGGCCAGGTCTTTAGTTTGAGTTGTTGTTCACATTCCTCCTTCACCAGATAGTTCTTGCACAACTTCAAGGTGTGTTTCGGGTCGTTATCTTGCTGAAGAATGAAGGAGTGCCCGATTAGCCATAGTCCAGATGGAAGGTGACCCCAAACTTTTTAACGGTAGTGTATATAGGGCGGCACGGTGGTGCAGTGGATAGCACTGTCGCCTCACAGCAAGAAGGTCTCGGGTTCGAATCCAGGCCGGGGGCCTTCTGTGTGGAGTTTGCATGTTCTCCCCGTGTCCACGTGGGTTTCCTCCGGGTACTCCGGTTTCCTCCCACAGTCCAAAGACATGCACGTTAGCCTAATTGGAGAGTCTAAATTGCCCGTAGGTATGAGTGTGTGAGTGAATGGTGTGTGTGCCCTGCGATGGATTGGCGACCTGTCCAGGGTTTATTCCTGCCTCTCGCCCCTATGCATGCTGGGATAGGCTCCAGCCCCCCCACGACCCTGACCAGGAATAAGCGGCTTAGACAATGAGATGAGATGAGATGAGATATATATATATACAGACACATACTATATACAGTATATACAGGTAACTGCCAAAATAAAGTAAACACTTGAGTAAATTAAGGGTTCTGGTGACTCTGTTATGGTGCGGAGTGCATTTTCCTGGCATAGTCTAGGTCCATTCAACCCCTTAGAGACCAAGGTAAATACCAATAAATACAAAGTCATTCTGCGTGATCACCTGGATGACAATGCCCCCATCCACAGGGCATGAGTGGTCACTGAATGGTGTGATGAGTATGACAATTATGTAAACCATATGCCATGGCCATCTCAGTCACTAGATCTCAACCTAATTGTACACTTGGGAGATTCTGGAGCAATATCTGAGATAAAGTTTTCCACCACCATCAACAAAACATTAAATAATGGAATTTCTTGTGGAAGAATGGTGTTACATCCCTCCAACAGAGTTCCAGACACTTGTAGAGTCTGTGCCAAGGCGCATTGAAGCTGTTCTGGCAGCTTGTGCTGGCCCAATGCCCTGTTTGTGTTTCCTTTATTTTGGAAGTTACCTGTATATACTGTATATATTTATGCACAACATCCTTTTTTCATGAAAATAGAAATAGATCAACGAGGTGATGCTTCATACAGTTGATCTGGAGATGGTGTCAAAAGTGGAAAAAGAAGCAATAACTGAGGATATATTTCCCAAAGGGGTGATAAATAAAGGTGCAGATACCTGAACCAGCGAGTTCTGTTTTTTCCTTTTCCTTTTTTCCCCATCGGCTATCATAATTTTTTGTTTTGCGTCATAGAAGCTGGGCGGAAGCCAGCATTGATCCTCAATTTAACATTTACACTCTTACAATTACTCTTTTACAAAGTTGTTTTTAAGGTCAAGTCAAGTCAAGAGAACTTCTGAAGTTCAGGATCTGATTTGAAAGGCAACCCACTGTAACACAGGCATAATTTAATTTCAACTTCCGTGGTGTGTGCGTCGGCACACAAATGTGTGTTGCTACTAGTCCCGGAGTATTACTCTATTGGCAACTCTTTCTGCTAATTTTGCTTTTAGCTTTTTAATGTTTTTCAGTCCTAGAAGTTTTTATCCTGCATACTGCTTTAGCTAAACTACTACCTGTTTACTTTCTGTACTTATTTAGTTTTTCCTGCAATTGATTCCTGTATCTGCTCCCATTGCTGTATTACCTATTGGATTGCCTGCCTCTTCAATGACTGTGATCTACCAACTTAATTTCTGCAACTTCTGCTCCCCCGTTTTCCTGGATGTGTCACTAATTTGCTGCAGTTCACTGTCAGATTGCTATCTGCAACTCTCAGTGACTCGATCGGTAGACTCGCAGTGGTCGCCTCCCGCTGTTTGGTTGAACACCTGACCGATACCCCCTGTCACTTTACTGCCTGTGTGGCCCTTCACTGTCATTTCTCGTGGGCTCCCGGCCCGCAACCGATGAGTTTGCCTCAGCCTTCTTTGGTGTGTTGCTGTGGCATTGAACTTCGCCTAAGAGGTGAGTTCTGCTCTCTTGCTTTGGTGATTGGTTTGTGGAAAAATATTACTTTTGTACTAGCGTGTTGGGTTTGTGGAACTGTGTTCAGTGTTATTATCTATTTACAGTTTGTCTAAATGGATGTACTTGCTCTACTGATCTCATTGACCTCTGTTATGTTTTTATACACACCACTCCAACTGATATATTTGTGACATTTTAATCGGAACTGCTCATCATGCAGCGCCAAAAGCCAGCTTCATGAACTTGGAATATTAAAAAGACAGCTCTTTTAATGACACCCCTATTCCCACTTTTATTACGAGATGCATCTTGCGTCACCAGCAGGATATAACAATATTTTCCCACGGGATCATTCTATCTTCCTTTCACATGCTACCCAAGACCTTGAGGGCTAACTAGCATGACATTATTAAACTTGCATTATTCAATGTAAGGTCTCTCAATAGGGTAGCAAAGGTTAGGGTTACATTAATTAATTTCTGATACATTAATTAATTTGCCTGGATGAGACATGGACACTCTACACCTTTTTTTTCAGTTAAATCAGGCAATACCCCCAGTCTTTTCTTACCTGAGTAAGCCCCACTCTGCAGGGCAGGGAGATGGTGTTGCTATACTCTACCGCAGTGGTTCACACGATGTGCTACTTGTAAGGCTTTTGCCTTCAGTCCTTTCTTTTTACCCAATATTGGCGAGCGATGCCCGGTTGGTGTCCAACTTTGTGAAAATGTCATTGCTTATACAAGTGTTCTCCAGCACAGTGCAAATGCATGATCTCACTGTTTCAAGCTCAGGTCATTTTATTTATTTTTTTGTCGGAAAAAGTCTACTGGTTTATCAGCATGAGAGGGATCGATGGCTTTTCTGAATGAAATTCATCGGTTGCTTCAGTGACTTGTCAATATGATTAGCGCCTAAATGTATTAACTGACTTGTCAATATGATTAGCGCCTAAATGTATTAACGTTAACAAACATTTTCCAAGTAGCCTCGTCTGACCTGTCATAAATGTGGAGGATTATCTCCGAGTGGCTGTCTCCAACATCAAACCGAGAGTGGAGTTGTGCTCCAAAAAGCAGCAGGCCCACCCATCTCATTAATACAAGTAAGTTGTGGGCCTACATGTTAAATGTAATTAACATGCGAGAGAACAGATATATGGTTGTTATTACATGTGCTATTTTTATGTTATTATTATCCGGGCACTATAACCGTGTATTTGTGTGTGTGTGCGTGTGTTTGCATGCTTGTCAAGATTGTTGGAAAGCACCTCAGGGAATGGTGTGGGTCACGAGTCTCTATCAATGTTATTTTGGGGGTCGCGGGCTGAAAAGGTTGAGAACCACTGCTCTACTGGACTGATCTCTTCTTAAACTCAACAGCAATAAAACTGAATTATCCTCATTGGTTCCAAGTCCTCGCTCTCCAAATCCCCTGAATTCAACATCTCCATTGACGGCATCACGTTTCCCCTCTCCACCCAAGTTAAAAGCCTCAGCATCATCCTTGACAGCACCCTTTCCTTTGCACCCCATGTAAACTCAACCACCCGCTCTGCCTACTTCCACCTTGTAATACTCCGGCCCTCACTGTCCCAGCTCAATGCTGAAACAATGTATATGCCCTTGTCCATGGTTGGACTACAAGCTATATCTACAAGCCTGTCTGGTATCCCCGCCAAACTCCTAAACCTACTCAAACTGGTCCAAAATTCACATGCTCATATTGCCACTCACACCCACTCCCATGAACAAATCATGTTTTTTACCTGTACTGTGACCTTGGGTTTCTTGAAAGGCGCATAGCAAATGTATTATTATTACTATTATTATTATTATTAATATTATTATAGCAGAGGACATGCTTTGTTGTTTAAATATTCGCTGGATGGCAATATGTACTCATTTGTCTATAGGTAGCTTAATATCGCGTTACTAATAGTAACCCCAACAGTCCGATCAACAAATCTAAAAATCCAATCCAGGGTGACTCTTCAAATTCTCCCAACATGCTTTGCGTATGAAAATGAACATATTTTGCTAAGATATTACTACCAGGCCGATTCCCTGGTAGCACATCATAGTACATGGCATAAGGTACAAGGCATAACCGTAAACTATGTCAAATATTTTCTTGAGTTTAAAACTGGGGCTTTAACACAACAATTTATAACACCTGCAAAAAAACTGCTTACCCAGAGAAGGAAGGCTGGTGTCTACCAGGAAGCCATGGCCAATTTTAAAGCCTGTTAACCCCCCCTCCCCTCACAGGAACACAAAGACTGGGTCCCACTGGCCCACTACACACTACTGTCAACTCCCCTTGCTTGTGAAGGTGCCTTTTTGTGACAGGACTATTAATGTTCTCCAGGCAGCTAGCCATAGTTCACCAGCTTTTAATAATGTGATATCATTAGCTATGAGGGTATAAATAGATTCATACTCTATGCTAACTAATTCCCTAGCTACCTAGCTCCTTTTTATTCTTTTTGAGTTAGGTAGCCATAAAGTTGAAGATTCAAACTTTCCGGTTTGCTAGCTAGCTGGCTAATAATGTGAACAGTAGATTTAGCAAGCTAACATGCTCACTACCAGCCTACCTAGCTAAATAATTACCTGCTTGCTAATTTTGAAAATGTTCTGCTTGCTAGCTTATAAGGATGTAAATCGATTAATCCAACTATCTAACTAATAATATTGCAAATGCTTTTAACCGGCTAACTTGCCCAAAGCCTATAGTAAGGATGAAAATGATTTTAGCTGACTTGCTGATTTTGTTTATTTACAGCTAAATAACATTGAAATGTAATGCACATAAATTAAGCAGCTGTAGTCAAAAGTTATCTTCTCATAGAAATAGCACAGCCAAAGGGAGGGAGTCCCAAATCACCGTTTTAAATCTCCCGCACTCCCGCTCCCCTCACTGGTGGGGAGAGACAGTGTTGGTAAGTTCAGCGTTCACCAAAATGAATGTAGAAGTTGTGTTTGCAGTAAAGAAAGTAACACTTGCCTTTGTTTGTAAGTCAAAGTTAAGGACAAATTCTGATTGAACCCAGACCTGTATTACAACAAAGAAGTGTTCTTTAAGTGTCAAAAAAAAAAAAAACATGAATAAGAAACTGACGACATGGCTCCCGGGAGGGGATGAGAATGGTGGTTCTTGTTATGTTTTCATTAAGCGGCAACGATTTCCCTGAGATCAATCCGTCGGACAGCTTGTATCGATCTTGTAAGCCTGAATGAAAGAGAGACCACAATTCAAACCTCACCTCAAACCTTATACTTTTTAGCATTAGCCCTCACCGCTATACCCTGCCTTCCCCAGCACATTTTACGTGGAAGCAAATAAAAAATAAAAAACTTATGTCAAGGACAATCAAGCCCTGATCTCGTGAACACCCTTTGATCCAGGCTTTCATCGTTGAATAACCGCTGTGGGCCTGCTGGAAGGTCACACCCTCTCCTGCTGTAATTTAGCTTTTTCATGGTTGCCTGTACAAAGGAACTCTGTTGCAGTAGAGCACCCCAGCATCATTTGTCGCATTCACTTTTAATTTTTTTTACACATCAGCATACAATGTCCCAGAACAGCTCACCATCTAAATGGTTACTCAGAGTGCACTCGTGTACCTAAGTGCAGGATTCAATTAATATCACCTTCTCGGCCTGTCAGTAGCTCTTACTCTTCAGAGATGAAAAGACCTCTTGCATGTTGGATTTTTTAAATTATTATTTTTTTAATGAGGGGAGGGGGGGATAAACATTGAATTTCCCCCATTCTTTCTCACCAATTTGGAATTGGTAGTTATGCCCTCCAGTTACCCCTGTGCCACCAGCTGCAGCTCTCCTGTAGTTGTCCACAAGCCAGTGATTATTTTACACCTTACTGGCTACCCAGTACCAGTACCGGTATGCTACAGATCAGCTACTTTTGGGAGACAGAGCCAAGGCTCAAACCTGCAAACCTTCACACCTTTATTGACTGTGCCACTCAGGAGCCCCACGTATGTTACTTGTGACTGGCTGACACAATTTTGCAAAGACACCTCCCATTGGTTCATTGAAATTCAACGGGAGTGCACATTGTGATGACTACGACAGAGTAATGGGAAACAGTTTGCAAGGAATGGTCTCCTCTGCATCTTACTGTTCAAGATGGCATTGCCCTGTAGGCCAGTCTTAAATAATGAATGTCTCAACCCTCATGGTACCCTGTCTTTAAAATAACTTCAGCATTAAAATCGCTCGTCTTCATCTTACGCAGCCAGTCCTTGAATTCCACAGACGTTTCACTGAGGGTTATGATTTATCCTATAAGTATGTCCATGGTAATAGACGTAAACAAAATTATAATTCTAAAGGTTTATTCAAAGAATATTGATAGAGCCAGAAAATGAATCAGAATTATTATCAATCAAGTATTATTATACCAAAACAACTAAGATTTGATATTTATTTTATGTATTTATGGCTTGAACATAGAATAAGTTATGTTATAAAGACCACCTTATCCCCGATCCCCTTTTCCATAGTATATTGTATATATTCCATAAGTACTTCTTTGTAGGGAAGAAAGTGCTTCCCAATAATATTTGTGCACTCTAAATTCAGTGTTTCCCTATGAGAAGTGTTCTCAAATTCACAGTGTATAAATTATGATTTTAAATGAATCTCATAAAGTTCTGTTTCAAGGTGGTCCAGTCAACAGTCATTGTGATGACCTGTAGTTGTGTTGTGATGGGGTTCTATAGTGCATGTAAATTTGGTCTTTCTTAATGTTAATGTTTTTATTTTCTTAATGAGTCCAAATGTTAAATAATCAATACGGAGGACAGATGGACAAATTGTAGAAAACAAAAGATCCAATAAGTTAAACTAAAAGAAAATTCTTTGAAAAATTGGGACAAGAAAACAAGTGTTTGTATGTAGGTTGATGCATAGGTAAGATAAGATTCACATGGTAAGGTATTTTAAAAAAGGTGTCCAGGTATTTTCTTGTGGGTCCTTTCTGGCTTTCATAGTGAACCGTTTCTAAGCCCTCATGTTAATTGTTACTTAATGATCATCTTCACCCCATGTTAAGGCTTTTATTTCCTGCAGAGATGGATGTTTTTCAGGATGATAAAGCCAGAGCATGACTAGTCACCCTATTGTTTGAGGAGCATGGTGCTGACCATGGTGTTATCCTTAAGCCATGGCCTTCGCAATCACCCAATTAAGCATTTATAGGATGCTCAAGAATGACGGGTTTCCACTTCCATGTACTGCGTGAGTTAATTTGCTTTCTTTGTGGAAGACTAGTGTTGTATTCCCCCTGCAGCTTTCCAGACACTGGTAGACTCAATGCCACAGCACATACATGCAGTACAAGCCACATGGTGGCCTAAGACCCAATTAAGTGGCTTTACATTGGTTTCTACATTTTTTTGTTCATATATAATAATATATGCCATTTAGCAGACGCTTTTATCCAAAGCGACTTACAGTAGTGAATGCATACATTTTTCTGTATAATTTCCATTGGCAATTGAACCCACAACCTAAGCGTTGTCAGCGCCATGCTCTGTGTGGCTCAGTAGGTAGTACTGAGCCACACAGAACCGCCTACCTGTTCACTACCTGTATTTGGAGAGAGGCACTTTGAATCTGGAGAATAACTGTCTGAACATCAGTTTCACCATAACCCATAGCCGGTGTGAGCATATCAAATTCCTAGAACACATCACATTATTTTAAACAATTCATGCATTGTGGATAGGCCAAAGGGTTTATTTAAAGATTCTGAATACAGATAAAATAATGCATTATAAGTAGAACCTTTTATATATTTTATATAAAGGAGGCCTTTATATAGATGATGATGATCAACACTGTTACTGTTTTGGAGAGATAGGATTTTATCATCCAGGAAAGAAATTGCATTATTCAAATGAACAGTAATTTTATATTAAAATAAGTGTTAAAATTGCAGTAAAATGAGAGACATTACCAGCGTGGATGGCACATTATATTTACATTTTTGTTTCTGATTTTCTCCCATTTTCTCCCAATTTGGTAGCCAATTAGACCCGCTATTTTATGTCAATCCCCCCCTAGTAATGTGAGTTTGCTGCCGTAGTCCTGCAACCAGTAGTGACAAAGGCGAAGTAACGCCTCCTCCGAGATGGCACTCACCAAGCCGTCGACCGTATCCCGGTACTACAGGGCCACTCTTATGCACAGCGAATGTCATGTCGGCTTCCCTCCTCCCTCCCTGGGGCGGACAGCCAATCGCCGCCCCTGGTGGCACTCTCCAGAGCCGACTCTGGCGAGACGGGGAATTGAACCCCGGTCTCCGTGGCCAGCGTCAGACGTTGTAACCACTGGACCACGCGGGAGGCCGATGCCACATTATAATAAGAACATAAGAACATAAGAATACATAATGATGAGAACGGGCCGTTCGGCCCATCTTGGCTCATCATGTCCTAATCTAAAGAACATCTAGTACTACATCTAGCCTGGCCTTGAATAGCCCGAGAGTTTCTGCCTCTACTACCTGACCTGGCAAGCTGTTCCAGGCATTGACAACTCTCTGTGTAAAGAAAAACTTCCTAATATCTGTGTGGAATTTGCCTTTAACTAATTTCCACCTGTGGCCTCTTGTTCTGCTGACCCCACTTATCTTAAAAATCTTTGGTATTTTACTTTGTTAATCCCTTTTAGGAATTTAAAACCTCAATCAAATCCCCCCTAAGTCTGCGTTTGCTAAGTTTAAATAAATTGAGTGCCTTAAGTCTATCATTGTTATGATGGGTTAAGTGGTTGGAGCCAATCGCAGAACCCCGAAGGTATCGATAAGTTAAGCTGTAAGTAAACAACCTAACCACAAACTCTGAATAACAGAGAATAGGAAAAACAATAACAAAAAGGGGAAAACAGAAAAGATCACCCAACGGATGATTCAAGTGCCACAACGACACAAACAAAACGAAACTTATCCACCGACACCGGGTGTCTGAATGAAAAGATAAACGGCTAGAAGAGCCAAATAACCAGCGTAGAAATGAAACCCGAAAAACAGTCCACAGACTGCCTAACCGGAACACAAACCAACTCAGGAGGAGCGAGTAAGTTCCCTAAATCAGGTCACATAAAAGAGATCCTACATTTACTAAATGAGATTTCTTAGATCCTAAAGTAAGTTCTTTTAGTAGTGTCTTTAAAAAGACGCTACCTACCTTACCGGCTAAATCGTAAAAATGGCTTACGATTTCGCACTTGAACGAAGCCAGGTGCGGGTATTTATAGGGAGGTGATAAATAATTAAGTTCAGGTGTGAACCTTCCAAAGGAAGGCACAACACTGCCATCTGGTGGTGGTTCAGGGGAACAACCGTGACAATCATCATAACTTTTACCTTTCATACCAGGTATCAGTTTAGTTGCCCTTCTTTGGACTTTTTCAAGAGCTTCAATATCTCTCTTGTAGTGCGGTGCCCAGAACTGCACACAGTATTCTAAGTGCGGTCTGACAAAGGCGTTATATAACATTAATATAACCTCCTTTGATTTGTACTCTATACTTTTTGCTATGTATCCCAGCATCCTGTTGGCTTTTTTCACTGCTGTAGCACACTGCTTTGATGCAGATAGGCTTTGATCCACTACAACTCCTAAATCCTTTTCAAATTGAACACCTACTAACTTTTCTCCTCCCATAAAATACTCCTGTCTAATGTTTTTATTTCCCACATGCATTACTTTACATTTAGCAATATTGAACGTCATCTGCCATGTATCTGCCCATTTTGGATTTTGTTTAAATCATCTTGGATTACTTTTGTTGATTCCAAACTGTTTGCCAAACCCCAAGTTTAGTATCATCTGCAAATTTAACTATTTTGCTACTAATGTCCATATCCAGATCATTTATGTAAATAAGGAAGAGCAGAGGTCCCAGCACCGATCCCCTGCGGGACACCACTGCCCACAGCACCGAGGTCAGATTCGGCCCCACCTACTGTTACTCTTTGTATTCGCCCTTGCAGCCAATTTTTAACCCACTGTGAAACTACTCCTACAATTCCTACTGATTTCATTTTAGCAATGAGCCTCTCATGTGGTACCTTGTCAAATGCTTTCTGAAAGTCCAAATATATAACATCATAAGCCTGGTTCAGGTCAACACACTTTGTAGCCTCTTCGAAAAAGTCCAGGAGGTTTGTTAGGCATGACCTCCCTTGAGAAATCCATGCTGGCTCTCCCTTAAAATACTATTATTTTTCAAGAATGATTCCAACTTATCCCTAATAATACATTCCAGCATTTTACATGCGATGCAAGTTAAACTGACAGGCCTATAGTTCCCTGGGTCAGTACGGTCTCCCTTCTTATATATTGGAATTATACTACCCTGCTTCCAGTCATCTGGTATTTCTCCAGTGATTATGGATTGACTGAAAATATCTGTCAATGGTTTATATATAATTTCCCCAAGTTCTTTGAGTAATAGATAATAACGATGCAATTCCACGGTGGATAACAAGAAAAAAAAAAGATACAAAATAAGATATGTACTGTACAGCTGAATAATTACATGTTGTAGTGATGATATGATCTGGAACATTCATCGCTGAACCTGTGTGTCTCAGGACCACATTGTGTGCACTGATGATTGCTTAGTTAAGCAGAACTTACTCTACCGTGCCTCTGAAAATGGCACTGCGTGTTGTAAAATTGCGCTCGTTTCTGTGAAAGGCTTTTGCTAGATTTATTTTGATGAACACTATCTCACCAGTAAATTACACGTGCAAAATGATGTCACGTTTCCCATGAATAGCAGTGGGGGAGACTGTCTGACCCCCTCCCATTTGCATAAAAATACCCTTCACTTTTCTGGCCCAGGCTTTCACACGATGCAATCTGCAGAACAGGTTCTCTGAACGTGACTACTGTTTGTGATTTCTGAACGGTTTATTGCACAATTAGGGACATGTTTATGTGTTAAACCAGTTATCATCATCCCATGATCCTAGGAGACTGAATCGCCTCTCCTGTTATCATTTGATCCGTGAGATTGGGTTGGCTCTTACACGTGTTACCATGGCATCTTTGTTTCAAAGGCTGAGAGCTATTTTGCATGCATGTGTGCATTTTGACAGCTTTGAACAAGATGAGATATTGCGTGCAATCAATGACTGAAGGATGTGGACCAATCAGCAGTCTGCGGTGAAATGCCCTTCTTGGCTCTCTCCTCTGCAAGGGCTTTAACCAGCCTGTCTGCTGGTCAGAACAGGGCTTTCTGGTCAAAGAGATTATCATCCACCCTGTCTCCCATTCATTCAACTCCATATCTGGGGCATGCTTTCTGTAAAACATGTTGTGAATGTGTTTTTAAGGACACGCATTCTTGTCAATAGTTCTTTAGAGGCTCTATCACAAGTGGTAACCAGGAATTCAGACCATAATGTCTGTTTTTTAATGAGAGAGAAAGAGAAAGTGAGTGAAAGACAGAGAGAAATATGTCAAACTCATAACTAAAAGATCATAGCACTTTAAACCATGTTAGAATTCTTTCAGGTCTAGCTATGTGTAAAAAAAGTAATATACTGACATACCCAGTTTCACAACATACAAACTAATAATAATCTTAAAGGGGGAAAAAATGGAATGACAAACAGGTTCTCCAGCATACTCATAGCATCTTAGCAAGCACATCAGCCTGCTTTCAATAGCGAGTAACATTCACTCACTCCCACACATCCTCTGGCATTTCTCAGATTGGCTCAGTGCTGGTGACAGCACAGTGAGTTTCCTTTCACTCAAGAAATAAAGAGTATGACTTTCACCTGGTGAGCTGGAGGCAGGAGATCTGCCAGATTGGCGGCTTTTACACCTTCGCGGCTTTCATGTCCCACATATGTTCCAGATCAGCAGGTAACACAGACTTCTCTCCCTGCTGAGAAAGGCGGTTCAAAAATGAATAAATAAATATAAAATGATTCTACACAAGGGCTGTGCAGTGGATTTTCAGCTAAGGGCTTTCAGCTCTGAATCCCAAGTCACAGATCTAACAGACATCTGAGAGTGATAATAAAGCTATCCAAATGATGCCTTGTGAACTGGCAGTCGGAGCACAAAACATTCTTGGTTGAGCCTCTTGACTAGAGTGTTGTAGAATTACTGACACACAAAGGAGCAGGCCAAATTTACATACCGGGCTTTGATCCGTTTTTTTACATACTGGGTTTTGATCCGGAAAAATAAAATGCTAAAAACATAAATGCTAAATTTAAATGAATGAGGGCAATTTGATCAATTCTAACTATTATTCATATCTGGGGTAATAGCTTTATAAGGAGACTGGGAAATTTGAATGTCACTGATGCCTGTTCTTCTCACATTAAATATGGATAGGGGAAGCATATAACGGGTGTGGGGCTGGTCTTTGAGTGAAAGACATAACAGGAGGAGCTAGTAATTGAATGTCATCCCTCCCATAGTCTGCTGTTTTATTACACTAACTGATCCATTTTTCTGTAAAAATCCTCACTTTTAAAAGTCTCAGCACCGTTTCCCAAGAAACAAAGTATCATGGGGGGTCTTCAGTCTTATTGTTGTGATGCTTTGCCGCTAGCTTTTGAGTTACCAAGCAGATATTAAAATTTCATGATACCTTATGCAATGTTTCAATGTTTCTCGTTTTTGACTAAATCAAATCAAATCAAATGTATTTGTATAGCGCTTTTCACAAATGAATTGTCACAAAACGCTTAACAGAAGGGAACCCAGGCCTAGACCCCTCCAAAAGCAAGCCTAAGGCGACAGTGGCAAGGAAAAACTCCCTTGATAGGGAGAAACCTTGGGAGGAACCAGACTAAAAGGGGGGGAGCCCATCCTCTTCTGGCCGGCACAGGGTATGTCCAAAAAAGACTGTATCATGGTCAGTCCAAGGTGACTCAGGGCTGGATGACTTTGCGTCTCCTGTGTCAGGTAGTCAGTGGGGGGGGCTAAACTACGTGAGGGGGTCCAGATCCAGGGACTGGGGTAGGCGTGGGGGTGAGGGTTGATGGGGGCAGCTCACACTTCTCGCAGGATCTAGGGCTCAGAGGCCGAGGCAGAGAAGAGAACATGCAGTCAGAAATCCAGACCACCAATGGCTGTTTTGTGTGGTGAGCTTCCAAATGATTCAGCTGCTTAAGGTTATCACCGCTTGTGCAGGCTGGGCCCTGTAGTTCAGCCATCTCTGGTTTCAATCTGGGCTGTGCCATTAGCCAACTATGATTCAGAGTCCACAGTGGCAGGCCACGATTGGCTTTGTTCTGCAGACGTAGGGTACCTTTAATTTGGTTCTTCGGTTTTCCGTTGCATGAGGACCCCCTGCCTACTCACCAAGAGCCTACAGTTACTAGATGTCATCAGTGATATGTACCTCTCCTCCAATTGGTGATAGTTGTCTTTTAGTACATTGTGCAGCATGTAGGGTTGAAAACACTCACTGGTAGGTGAGAGGAGAAAGTGCTTCCTACGCAGGTGAGGGTGCAATAGCAGTGACATGAGAGCAAGAAAAAGGAGAAAAAGAGGGAGAAAAGAAAAACTTACTTCAGTCGCTGTACATGCTGTACTCGAAGTTAAGGACAAAACACCATAGTAGTTAACCTGAATTACCCCCATCCCCCCACAATCCTCAAACCCAGGAGCTACATTTGACTTACCTCATGGAAATAAGATTTATCTGCATAAAAATGAAAGTTGACAGTTTGGGAAAATGTGAAGTATGAAGACTGGTCTAAATGCGCATTGAGGCATGCAAAAACAATTGCTTGCTGCAAGACCTACCCTGTATTTTAACCATGTTACAGGAAAAGATCAACCACATGATTAAGCCCTCATGGGTGCAACATGTGAAGCTTTCTCAAATCATGTGACGCCCCCCACAAAAAGCAATTTGGAAATGGTTGTCATGGTGGCTGTTTAGCACGCAAGTGAAAGCAGTACTTTGCAGCACTCCAAGGTAGGTTTACCGCAATATTCTAATGTAAATATAGTACAGAAGAAACAAAGAAGAAGAAAAAAAGATATAAGATAGATAAATTAATGTATGGGGAAAAAAACTTATGAGGTGGAGATTGTGTTGGCCCTTAATGGAGTGTGCCTAGATGGCATTTGTTGATCCCTCACCCATGATACAGTACATTCTCAGTGTAGCGGAAACAAAAATAAAATAAAATAAACATTTAGGCTAAATGATGAATCCAAATGACAGAGGCCTGCAAATTCAACTGTTTTCTCCCCAAGTTCAGCTCATTAAATCCATCCATGTCAACATGTTAACTAGAGACATAGTACATAGTAGAGCTACAATACACCAAGGCAGATGATTGCAGATGATACTAAACTTGGGGGTTTGGCAAACAGTTTGGAATCGACCAAAACAATCCAAGATGATTTAAACAAAATCCAAAAATGGGCAGATACATGGCAGATGACATTCAATATTGCTAAATGTAAAGTTATGCATGTGGGAAATAAAAACATTAGACAGGAGTATTTTATGGGAGGAGAAAAGTTAGTAGGTGTTCAATTTGAAAAAGACTTAGGAATTGTAGTTGATCAAAGCCTATCTGCATCAAAGCAGTGTGCTACAGCAGTGAAAAAAGCCAACAGGATGCTGGGATACATAGCAAAAAGTATTGAGTATAAATCAAAGGAGGTTATATTAATGTTATATAATGCCTTTGTCAGACCTCACTTAGAGTACTGTGAGCAGTTCTGGGCACCGCACTACAAGAAAGATTTAGAAGCTCTTGAGAAAGTCCAAAGAAGGGCAACTAAACTGGTACCTGGTATGAAAGGTAAAAGTTAGACTTAAGGCATTCAATCTATTTAAACTTAGCAAACGGAGACTTAGGGGGGATTTGATTGAGGTTTTTAAATTCCTAAAAGGGATTAACAAAGTAAAATACCGAAGATTTTTTAAGATAAGTGGGGTCAGCAGAACAAGAGGCCACAGGTGGAAATTAGTTAAAGGCAAATTCCGCACAGATATTAGGAAGTTTTTCTTTACACAGAGAGTTGTCAATGCCTGGAACAGCTTGCCAGGTCGGGTAGTAGAGGCAGAAACACTTGGGCTATTCAAGTCTAGGCTAGATGCAGTACTAGATATTCTTTAGATTAGGACATGACGAGCCTAGATGGGCTGAACGGCCTGTTCTCGTCATTATGTATTCTTATGTTCTTATGTTATTAAGGCTAAACGCAAACAAGCAAACAGAAAATAATGTCATGGACTGGCAACATGTAAGTAAAAATAAATAAATTGAATTGGCTCGATGAGTGCATTTGTTCTCTCTGTCCATTTGTAAGTTAAAATATATGTGGAGAAAATATCTCGTTCATTCACATTGGCATGGCATGATTCGCAAAACAACTGTATAATTAGCTTTTTACTTTGTTTGGCAGATGCTTTCATCCAAGGCAATTTGCAGGGCTGACATGGCATGATATATTAAATATGTACTACAGGACCAAGAAGAACAGCAATAATAGGCAAATAAAAGCCACACTTATAATAACAGGTCAATAGTACAATAGGGAAAATACAGTGCCTGGCCATTACGTTTAAAAGCAAGATACTTATACCATTCTAAAGACACAGCGTGTTCTGTGTAGAACAGTGATCTTTAAAAGGAGCATAACCTTGAAACTGTGTTTTTATGGTACCAGGATATGGCCCATATCAGCAGCGTTAACTGCGGTGGCATAGAAAACTCAGTATAAACAGGCACCTTTCCAGGAGTCAAAACAAGATCTCTACATCATTTTCGATTTATCCAAACAGATTTAAAAAGTTGCAGCAAAATGATGCTTAGCATTAAGGCAGTTTGAAAGGAGAGGAAGCTAGGGTGAAAAAAGACGGGTATAAAAGCACAACGGAGGTACAGGTAATTATGGAGGACGAGAGAATGAGGGGAAAAGCATCAACACTCCATCTTTTCACAGCAGAATGAGAATGAGGGATGGGAAATTTAAAAACCGTAAAACCGACAAGATTTATCGTCGGTCTCACTAATCACCAAAAGCTTGTTTGCATTTCATAATCACCGTAATCGATTCCCCTGACGTCTCATGTCAGAATAATCTTAATGTATTGAGGTTAAAGGATTAAAGCGTGTACAACCAGTATGCACATATGTTTCCACCTAAATATGGAGTTTATTGTGAGATATCTAGACATGTTTTTCTTTTATTTATTGTTTTCTCGCCTGCCCTAAGTGAAGGTTTTCTCAAAAAAGGAGAAAAAAAGTTATAATGCAGACAGATTTTTTCTGAGCATTGGCTTAACTAACTCTGTGAAGGATCATTGAGAAAAAAAATCACTGAGCAATCTCTATCTTTGCCACGCCGATATATCGTTACCCCTTCTGCACCAGTCGCACGGTTTATCTGATACCTTTATGCAGAGGCACAACATCCAATTGTCATTATTGCATGTCCTTGGATGCAATTTCTTTGCAGTTGGGGGTGGGGGGAGGGTTTTTTTGGAGCTATTTTCGTTCTGGAGGAAACTGCCGCATTAAGAAGAAGGATAATGTTATTGTGTAGTGAGATGAGCTGTAACCAATCTGAAGCAGCTGGCTTGTTTCTTGGTTTCGTTTTTTTTTCTCTCTGCACATCCTTCAGGATTTGTCAGCCCGGGTTTGAGTGGAGAGACTACTTTCTAAGATGGCTGGGGTAATGAGCACATTCTCATGTCCGACCACATTCGTGCCTCCCCAAGGAAGACTTTTTCTTCCGAGAGAGGGGGAAGATTGCCCGGGATAGATAATTAAATTTCCGCAAGGATTGATTTAGTTAATCATCTCTAACAGAGCACGTGATGAAGCAACACAATGCACTCACAGAGTTGGAAGATGATTATTATTTATTTATTTATTATTTTAACAATGCCATGTATACTATGTATCTTATTTTGAAGTATCATTCTGTTTTATTGAGGCGTGAATATGTTGTTTGTATTTTGCTCTAAAATGTCTCTCTTAACTGAAGAATAGGAAAAACAATTTGAAAGTCATTTTATTTTGTAACTTTAGACTTGTTGTTAGCATTGGTTTGACAATCAAAGTCTTATCCCCCCCTATCCGCATTTTTGCTATGCTTACTTTATTTGTTTTTATTATGTGTCCACAATGCGGGAAGTTACAATTATAGGGTTCTGCCTTAAGCCAGTGTCATCTAGAGGTATCAAGCTTTCATATTTTCAAGTCCCATTTCATTGTTCTGTATTCATTTTAACATGTTTTAAAAGTAATTGCAGGTGTTTAATCTATTGTATGGAAAAAAATATCTGACAAAGACTCTTCCCATGTTAATACATTTTTTGACAAGAATGACAGATGGAAGCCTATAAATGGAGGTTTTGATCATTTTCGCTGAGGGTTTCTGAACACGATCGTATGGCATCAAAGGGGGAGCAGGGTGGAAATGGTCCATGGTGGGAGCAGGGGTGACAGAAGCAAGGCTGCAACAAAACAACATTGTGGAGGCACTGAAATGCGGGTGATGGGGGCCCAGGCTTTGAGCCTGGAGCCAGCTGGAGGGAGCCTTGCCGCCCTGGAGGGGGGAGTCCGTGCCACAGACAGAAAAATCTGTTGCACAGCAGAGGCAGACCGTCTGTACGAGTCAACTGGGAGCGAATGGACTCACTCAGAAAGAGCGAGATGATGAAAGATCAAATGAGACATCAGAGGGAAGGGGGCCAGCGGAATCGTATTCCTGCTTCTGAAACGCTCATTGTGTGTGTGTGCGTGTGTGTGTGTGTGTGTGTTTGTTACGTGTGATGGCCTGCCAAGCTCTTGCAAACCCAGTGATCTGGAGAGAGGAGAGGGATCCAGGCAGGTGTGCCGCACCGTGCTGAGCAAGGGAGAGGACAGGCAAACCGGGGTGGGCAACTCGCTTGTTGTGGAAATGGGCCTCTTTTTGGAAGTAAGGCTCTGGTGGACCTGTCTGACCGTTCTGGTTTGGCCAAGTGGAAGCAGACTCTATAGGTTGGAAATTTCTATTGACTTTGTCAGAAGTGGACAGGGTCAGGGGTTTGGGGAGATGTGGGGGGGGGGGGGCAATGAGTGAGGCACTGCATCCTTGGAAATAGAATTACACGTGGAAGGGGACCTCAAATTAAGTTCACTTTCTCACTGGGGCCTGTCAGTGAGTTTCTAAAAACCAGATCAGGTCATGCGGTGCCAAATAAACTGAAATAGAAGAAAGAAAAAGAACAAAATAATTAGGGCATGGACACTACTGCGGGAGGAAGGGAAGCTCCAAACATGTCTGCGCATCACAGATGGACGTGTGCCATGGGAGGATACTGTTGAACGTTGAACCTGTTGAAGTTGAACCTGGCCAATCCCCAAGGTTTTTTGTCATCGGTAGATCCCACAGTAAAAAGATGAGCATGACGGTTGGCTCACAGGCAAACGACTTCAGAAAGGGCTGGGTCAAAGACAAGGCAAAGACTGGAAGCCAACTGGCTCTTGTCGGCCTTCATCACCTGGCTATGGATGAAGAGAAGGGAATCGCTAACTCCCTCCCTCCCCTCCCTGCGCCATTCATAAAGCAGCTGTGCCTGTGGGTTTCTTTGTGTGAATAGGACTTGAAAAAGATGCAGTGGGGTGTGCTGAGCTGCCACACAATGAAGAAAGAGATTCCAACTGAAGGGAGAGCCAGGAACAGCACCTACATATGCAGGGAGGAAAAATAAAAAAGGGAATAATAAGTAAAAATCTATCTAAAAATCTATGAGCCAAATTAAAAGTGTGTGAACTGACTGGTACACCCCGAGTTAATCTCGTACTAGTGTGCCCATACCAGTGAACCCCTCACTCATCCTACATGGATAAAATTCTGCACAACATGCGGATGTCTGCACAAAGGACATCCGGACGACCCCGGCAGTGGCAAAGTTGCACTTGAGACCTCATAGCCGCTGTTTGGGAACCGCCAAATTCCCTGGCAGAAACCGCTTCGGCTCCTGATGCCGGGGTCCAGTGTGGGTGCACTGCTGGTGACAGTCCTTCGTAAGGCTGCTCCCAGTAGCAGGACATGGGTCTGTGGGTGTCGCTCCAGGGATCGCGGGAGAGGGCTGTTGGTTGGGAGGTTTGGCCTTGTCATTCACTGCAACATGCGAAGGGGAAAAGATAGCACTGTATGTTCCCGGGGCTGTCAGCCCATTCAGCCCACAGAATTGCCAGGTCATGAATAATTGGACACATTTAACAGAGAGACATGTCTATGGGTATCAGCAAACAGTCCGGGAATGAGCTTGCACTCAGCAATTTGACATAGTTTGATGTTAACTATGATGTTAAGTTATTCTAGTTTTTCCTTTTTAATTCATGTTCAGACATTTTTTGCATTTTTATTTCACTTGGAAGTTGTAGGGTAAAATGTGTTTTTAATATGTTTTTATTTCAGGCTGTAAGGCAGACTTTAAGTGTAGACTTTAAAGGGGCACTATATATATATATACAGTATATATATATATATATATGGAAATATGACAAACATCAAGTCAGTCTTATGTCTACACATCACTGTCTACTTTGTAAGAGTGACACTAATTCAATTCATATTAGATCAAAGCCACAGAACGTACCAGAAAACACCTTCACTTTCTGTAACTCGTGTTGTGCACCTGACATTATATAACCAGTGTGGCAAACTCAGATTTTTCACACATTGTTTGCTGTTCGCTTTTTTCCCCCCCTTCCTGACCATGATCTGTCTACGTGATAGCCAATATTATTCAGAGCGACTGAAAATATTTCAAATCATTCTGAAAGTTTTGACAAAGAAAATATATTCTTGGAGCAGCAGTTGTCAGTTGTTAGAAACCTTATTTCAGTTTTGTAGAGCTCCCTTCAGTTTAGGTACCGCAAGCTACTCTTAATATTATGTACAGCAGTGAATAGAGATGAGCTTCAAATGGAAATGATAAGCAGCCCATGAAAACGTTTCTTGAATCCCTTATACGGGCCCCAGTCCCGTATTTCTGCAGCAGTGTATTGAGCTACTGGCAAATTGTACTGCAAATGTCCTTTATGCCTTGTCCTTTTATCCTTCCTGCAAATGTGATGCTCGGAACTCTCAGAAATCTCAGCTACTTATATTTTTGTTGTTTAAAAAAAAGAAGGAAAAAAAAGAAGAAATTCCAGTTTTATGCTTAAAAACCGAGCACTCGCTCACAAAAATATAAGGAAGAACGATGTTGGCTTCACTTTTGTCATCAGCAATGCTAAAGCTGAGATGTAAGGATTCTGCACCATTCGGGTATTTTGCGCCATCCCACAACAAATAAAAATATGCCTTGTTATGTATTTTCTGGTCTGAGGTCTATAGTTTTTACTGAGTGAAAGCATTATACTTTTAAAGTTGAAAGGGTTGTGGAACAGTGAGTCCTTAAAAAAATTCTACTTAAAATACTGTGTTTAGCTCATTTAGCAATAACTATTTTGAACTGCAATGTTTGGGGTTTTTTAAACTGGGGAGCCATCTCCATGACAATAAAATATTTGATGTTAATGCACTTTCTGATTCATTTGTATTTATCTACCCTCTATCCGTTGTTAGATATTAGTCGTATTTCTAAATGTATTTATTATTATTAAACGATATATTAATCTTACAGTAGCAGACTAATTATTAGTTCACAGGGGAATATTATCAGAGCTAGAATGTAGCTGTCAGTTGAGGAAACTGCTTTGTTACTTTGCGCCAACGTTTCAAATGAACAAATTTAAATCCTTTGTCCAGAGAACATCAACGGTCGACAAGACATGACCACCTGCCAGTGTGCCCATTTTTCTCCATGCCCCCCATTGTAGCTGGTTGAGGTTTGACAAGTTATATTATGGTTCTGTTCAGTATCCAAACATAATTTAACTATCCCTATCACTATCGGCTAGATTGTTCCGGTCCACAACAAGGTGACTGGTTGTCCCCTCACTGGGTGATTGCCTGTTCCCCCAGTGGTGGAATGAAGGTCACACAGGGTCAGGACACTGCCCATGTTCCATCGCAGGCTGAAGACTCATCTCTTCAGACTGCATCTTGGCTCCCCGCACCCCCTAGCACATGCTACCTTATTTTAAATTCAGGTGACATATCTATTCAGGTGTTTCTTTATTATATGATGGTATTGAATGTGTCTAGGTATTTACAATTTGAGGCATGGTTCTATAATTGGCATAGATAACTTTTAGTACCACTTATTTTACATCTTCGAAAATTCTCCACATTGGGGGGCCAATTGTACCCTCTATTTCTTCAATTCACCCTCCCCCACGAGGCCACCACCCGCAACTACGGGACCAGTCACTTTCCCCAGGGCTGGCAATGAACCACTTCCTTTGAGACGGAACTCGCCTATTTGTTTTGCCCAGACGGAAGCTTTCTGTGCTTGCGGGGACCTTGTGCTGACTTTCCTCCCCCTCCCTCCCCCTCCCTCCTCCCCCTGGTGCAGATAGCCAATCCCCACCTTCAAACAGGGCTCCCCTGGCACAGTGGGCAACCTGCACTCCGGGCGAGTGCCTTTACCGGTTGCACTGCCTGGAGACCCGTTCAGTAGCACTTATTAATATTGCATGTACACTCACTCTTCTGGGAAACACTTGTGTTCTCTTGTGTTGTAAGTCACTCTGGATAAGAACATCTGCTAAATGACTGTAATGCAATGTATTGTAACTTCCCAATCCCCCTGAATGATTCTACTGTATAACCATTGGTTGCCAGTGTGTCTGGACTTTATTTGGGAAGGTAATGGTTTCTGTGGTGAGGTTCTGCTTCTGATTTCACCTTTGAGCCCTTACTCAGCACAGCGTCCTTCTATCAGCCTCTGTCATTGGCATACCAAGTGACCTCGACCTGTGATTGACAGATGGCGGATGCATGATAGTGGGGCCCTCCAGAAGTTTGAAATATCTGACAATTGTACAGTAGCATTTGTTCTGGTGCATTGTGATAGTTTATCAGATGAACCAGATTTTGGGCCTGAGCTGTCTGTTTCAAAACAAAGGAAAAGAAACAAAAGATACGTGCAGTTTAAATATAATAATACTGCTTCTGTAATTCCAACTGTGGAGTCCGTCTCTAAATTACATTCACTCTCTTGCTCTACAAAAATAAATTAAAAATGAAGAATAAAGAAATACCTCACTAAAAAGGACCCCAAACATTATTAAATGTCAGTTCATTGTAGTACTGTCATGCATAGTTATTATTTCCACTGCACTCCAAAGCACAAAGCAAGCAGAACACTAGGAGAGATTCTAAATGTCACTTTCACTGAAACTTGGAACGTTATTGACTAGTACGTTTAAAAATACATACTGTTTAAATCCCCAAAGTGCAACCGCTTTGGATTCAAAATCAATTATTTTTTAATGAAAGACCTTTGGGGCTGGCATTCTTTTTTCCTCTTTTTGGTTGGGAGAAAGTCTATTTTTCTCCTTTTACCTATGAATTAAATTATCTTTTGTTAGTAAATAAACCCTCCTAAATAAATTATTCCTCCTCTGCGGGGGGAACCAAACTGTTGAAATGGAACCAAACATTGACTGATGCAGTGCACATTTCTACAGGCCCCTAATTTAGCTGTCTTAAATCAGATTGCTTCACACCTTAATTAGTAATTTTATCATTTTGGTGGTTGTATGCAGAAAACTACATATATTACATTTTAAAGCAATAAAGCTGCACAGTATTTGGTATTCAAACTGCCACTATTTTATGTGGCAGTTATCTATTTATTGCAGGGTTACAGGTAGTTTAGTATGTTTAAAGATATGTCATATTTAATTCGAATTTAATAATAAAGGTATATTGATATTAGTATTGTGTAGTTATATGTTGTTGATTTGAAGTCCAGAATGAATAAATATGAGTAAATGATATTAAAAAGCAGGCCAGAGTTTACAAGGTTACAATCAACACTATTTCAACTTTATAGTACATATTTTTTCTAGGATAGAACCATCACTCAACAGCTACTCCTCTAGTCATTCAGGTGGCTGGCTTCTGCCCAAACCAGCTGCATCAGTTGCAGGACATACCCAGACTGGATCACTGCCATCATGAACCTATTATTAAATAAAAAAATATTAAAAATAAACCCTATTGAGATTAATATCTCTTTTTCAAAATATACCTGGGGAAGAGAGCAGCATACATAAATACAAATGCACAATATTACACAAGACATTATTAAAAATGACATACAGTAAAACAGTGACATGAAAACATTGCCCAATAGATTGCAGAATTAAATAATATCCTACCCCCTAGAAGTTACCACGGCTAACCATTTTAGAGTGATTTGACCAACAATAACCTTAGATACCCTAGATACATACGTAATTCAGTGTCCCAATTAACGCTACCAACTGCGCACTGGGCTTTGACAACAGAGCTAGAGCCCAGTATCTTGCTCAAGGTCACTGCCCTGCCCAGGATTTGAACTTGCAACTCTTTAATTACAAAGTTTGGCTCCTCTCTGCAGTCATTCTTGTACAACAAAAATATAGATATTGACAAATATTCAGCTCTGCCTTTACCTCCAACCTGTGTACTTCTGTATCTAGGAGGTTCCGTTTGGTAATTGTGGGTTCCAGTTCTCGGTTCATGTTGCTATGCTGGTTAAAGATTTTCAGTTTTTGGACACTCCCATGAATATTCATAGCCAATAAGCAAGCCAACAAATCAGTACAACTTCAAATTCCGCAATACCAATGCAATGGAATTGTCAATGTAAGACACACAGAGCTGAATAGCTGGCCACAAAAGCATTGAGTCAAATTTGATTAATCTGTATTACTGGCACCTGGCCAGCAGGTGTGAGTCTTGTATATAAAAAAAACTGTCCAACTCAATTTTTGTCATGCTGTGAGTCACCTAGGGCAAGTCAGCCCTGTCAACCAAATCAGCTCATTATTTCAAGAACCAGGTAGCCCTTAAGCGTGTTCTTATTTCTGGCTAAATAGTTACATATGTGGAAGTGTATTTAAATTGACCAAAATTGTTCCAGTGACTGATATTTTCCAGCAAATGTGAAGACTAAGCTTAAAGTTTAATTTTTCAGAGCAGGTCTGATGAGCATTGATATGACATTGGGCAGATGAACTAGGCTTGCGAACAAGTAGGGTTTTTTGGAAAAGGAAATGCCCATTTTCAATATTGAGCCTAGAAGTTGTTAAGAATAACTATTCACCTTGGCCACCTTTGAGAAATCCCTGAAAAACCAGCCAGGCGTGTGGTATGGTTGTTAAGGAACTGTTAGGGAACACTGTTAAGGCTGATGTCTGGAAGATTGTAGGGACTTGAACTGCTTCAGTAAAAATAACCGTCTGTGTAAATGGACAATGCAAAATATGTCTCCCTATACAAGGGTGTCTAACTGAATAATTATATACACTGTAATTGTAAAGGAAATAAAGGCACTATAAATATATACTGTGCAAGCTGCACTGGATGAACTACAGAAATTGTGAAAATTGGCCCTTGGAGGCAGGTGAAAATATAGCGAGGGTGTTCAATGTAACCACTTCGTCACTTTCAGGATAAAGCAAGTTTTTGTGAAGTAATGTTTTTGGTTAATTTTAATGACCGCTAATCTTGTAACGATAAATTACAAGATTATTGTCACTAGGAGTACTTTAAAAGTTATTTAAAAGTAAGTCATTGTTACTCAATGTAGGACAAAATAACTGCATAATGGGTTGACACCCCCCCCCCCCTCCAATCTCCAGGTTGTCTTATCCAGTTATTACAATATTTTTGCATGGAATACATCCTAATCTCACCACACATGACTGCAACCCAATTGTGGGCTGTTCAAATCAGCTACCACATTCCATCGTGACATAAATAAAACAGCACAGCAGAAAAGTCCGGTGGGCTTTCTGTTTCCGAGATCAATTCCAGCAAATCTGTGTTGTGCATAGGTCAGAATTATCCATTTCTTCTCGTGCAAACACCCTGTGACATTTTATTCCAACTGTAAATACCGTGACATTTTACGTGAGCGTAAGGCACAGCAAGCGACTGCAGATGTCAAATTAGCGATCATCACATATTCATTGCTTCACTTATTGTACAAACGAACGCACAATGTTCGCCTTGTATTTGGATTATACCTGCCTTGCTGAACGTGTATAAATTTGGGAACTGAACGTTCCACACAGTCTGCACCCATCTTCTAAATGAACTTACCTCACTTGATCAGAGATTGTAGAAGAGCACAGCCTTTGGTGATTTCTGTGTGTATTTCTACATACATAGTGAATGTACTTTTGTAGTGCTTATTCAACTTTAACAGAGCTTATATGTCTCCAAATGGCATGGAATGGTACTCTCTCTCAATAAATGCACTCTATCAGAGATGAATATTTTTGTACAAATGCAGTACCAGGGTAGGCTACTATGACTGACAGGGGCTTCAGCAATGACACACAAGAACATTTCTGGAAAAAAAACTAAATCTTTATTTAGTAAAGAAAACAGTTCATTAAAAAGCCGCCTGCGGCTCAGTTCAGAGTTCCTCTAACGTTGCATAAGATGCAAAGGGGGGGGGGAAGGCTCTATGCTGTCATCCAAGGCAGTAAACAACTCACATTGCCTTTCAGACACACAGTCCAGACGTGGTCTTTCTGGTCAATTCGCATGCACCGCAAACCCACAAGTTTGTCCAATTAACTTCCACCAGCTGAATGTCTCTTTTTTAAAGCCCTGTGGCAACAAAGTAGCAACGAGGGACACTAGGCCACTTTTCCCCTTGTGTGCCCCTTTTTCTTCTTTCCCTTTTAGTTGGCTGGTTTCAACACTGAAGTATAATCATAAACAATCTGCACTCCATGTTTTAAAAAAAAATGTAGGATGAGGTGAAAAGATTCAAACGTTACAGCATATTACATCATTTCTACTGATGAAGGCAACACACCAAAACGTTTGAATCTTTTTTCCAGAACCACCAATGACAAGCTATAAACCTGTTCCCCCAATTTGCAGTTACTTGCCTGCAAATAAATAAATTACATGGATAGGACATCAACCAAAAGGCTGTTTTACATGCAGACATTGTAACCACAGCAAATTCGTTTTTTTTCTGATGCCAATACAAAAAAAAAAAACATAATCAATGGCTTCATTAACTGTAGTAAGTCGACATCTCGAATGCCCATGTGCATGTATTTATATCGGTAGAACAAAATGCAGACTTAGTTTAGTGGCCAGTTATACCCTCTATTTATTTCGAGTTGCCCTCCCCACACGAGCCAAGCTAATTCTCCTAGGGCAGCGAACTGCACTTTCTTCGAGACGGAATTCGCCCACCCACGTTCTGGAAGACACCCTTAAACTTAATTTATAGTTGGGGCATAAACATGCAGTCCACGTGTCCGCAAGCTGTGAGATTTTATACTACTACACGTCCACTGCCCGCGCGCTTTTTGAACATTGCACAAAGAAGATGGTTTCTATGCTGGATGAGGAAGAGGAGTTGATTTGCATGTACCTACTGTGGAGAAATCAGAGTGTCAACTAATTGCCTGTACCTTCTGACTTCTTCACACAGTTGTTCATCACTGAAGTTCTCCTTTAAAAAAAAAAAAAGCAGGAAAAGGGTGAACTAGATACCGGAAGACCCGCCCAACCTCCAGTCAATCAATCATCAATGATATAGGTCTTGCGGCTGAAGCGGCCACGGACCGTGTAGTTCAAAAATTTGAGAGGTGCGCGCACAGGCCTGCAACTGCGTCACTTTGGCCGCGCACCCCCTCGCACCCAAGCGAATCCGTCAGGTATAAATTAAGCTTTACGTGCTTCTCAGCAAACTCGTGCCAACTCCCCCTTCCCCTGGGGCATACAGCCAAACGCTGCCCCTGATTGGGACTCCCCACCAGGGCCGGTCTGGTACAGTCAGGTTTTGATTGTGATAGGCAGCTCACACTCATAAAGGACCAGCCAATATGGGTGCGTTAGACCGCTACGCTATCAGAGGCCCCAAATGTAGACTTAAAGAAAGAATTGTGGAGCACAAATAGGTGATTAGAACTCAAAAATAAGACTAGCCTATGGTGAAGCATTATATGACGGTACACACATTACCAGACTCCCAAAATCTGGCAAATTCCCCCCCCTGTGTTTTTCCCCCTGTGTTGTCTAGCTGTTTGTCAGTTAGGCTAGACATAATTTATTCAAGAATATAATTACCACACCCTGTATTTCCCAGGTGTAATAGGCTTAAAATATGTTTTTTTATTTTTTCAGATTTTTATCCCATATTCTCCCAATTTGGTAGCCAATTAGACCCGCTATTTTTAAGTCAATCCCCCCCCAGTAATGTGAGTTCGCTGCCGTAGTCCTGCAACTGGTAGCGACACGCGACCTGACGCCTCTTCCGAGACGGCACTCACCCAAGTATCAACCGTAACCCGGTATACTGCAGGGCCACTCTTATGTGCAGCGAATCTCATGTCGGCTTCCTTCCCCCCTCCCTGGGGCGGACAGCCAATTGCCGCCCCTGGTGGTGCTCCCGGCCAGAGCCGACTCTGGCGAGACGGGGAATTGAACCCCGGTCTCCATGGCCAGCGTCGGACGTTGTAACCACTGGGCCACACGGGAGGCCAAAATATATGTGTTTATTGGTTAATTTGGTTACTGAAAAAAATACAGTAGTGATGCGGCATGACAGAGCAAAAGAAACATCAGTGGCATTATGTTTACGATTTGAGGGCAGGGTCAGGCAGGTTGGTTCTGCAGTAATTGCTTTTCTCTTTGTCCACTGAGGCCACTGACAGCCAAATGTTGGTGTGTGCATCAAGGATTAAAATGTGCTAAAGGACTTCTTTGGTGAATGGCTGCGATCCAAGAAGTGCTACCTCTTTCAACTTAAAAAAAGTTTTTTTAGAAAGACATCAAAGGCAAGAACATCTATACAAAACAGGACATTGTTGGCTAACACAAATGCCAATGTGTCAGACATCGTAGTCTTTATGAATGTTCAGTAGAAATCTAATGTTTGAATTTCCATTGCATTCATCTCAGTGCTTGTACGCATGGTGGCATTACTTTGAGTGATGTCTCAATATTTAATGTCAAGAGGCCTCAAATCAAAGTGTACCGGATCTAAGTTTGGTAATGCAAAGTTTTCTTTTAGAGCTCCTTTCCCAAAGACGGACAAGGTTACAAAGTGCTGCAGGAATATGATTTTCTTGAGATATTTAGCTTTAACTTGTGTACATTTTTGGTTAGCAAACAGAGCTTGTTATCTATTGAAACTTTATTTAACACAGACTGACAAACTTTTTGACGAATCTACTATACACATGATCAGTAACGCTTTACACCACAGTTAATACTGCACTGTTCAATTTCAACACAGCCCTAGTAACAGGAATTTCTGGGTGAAGAAGTGTTCTGGAAGCCATTCATTTCCAATGAGGTGCAAGGTTCATTATATTTAAGAACATAACAATTAAAATGTTGAAAAAATGTCTGGGCGATGTTTCTTGAATTGTTTGCTAATAAGCAAACCCTTTTATTCAGGAATCAGGCGATATATATATACACTCAGTGGCCCCTTTATTAGGTACACCTGTACACCTGCTCGTTAATGAAATGATCTAATCAGCCAATCATGTGGCAGCAACTCAATGCATAACCTGGAGACATGGTCAAGTGGTTCAGTTGTTGTTCAGACCAAAAATCTGAATGGGGAAGAAATGTGATCTAAGTCACTTTGACCGTGGAATGATTGTTGGTGCCAGACGGGGTGGTGTGAGTTTACAGAGAATGGTGCGAAAAACAAAAAACATCCAGTGAGTGGCAGTTCTGTGGGCAAAAACACCTTGTTAATGAGAGAGGTCAGAGGAGAATGACCAGACTGGTTCAAGCTGACAGGAAGGCGACAGTAATTCCAATAACCACGCGTTACAACAGTGGTATGCAGAAGAGCATCTCTTAATACACAACACTTCGAACCTTGAAGTGGATGGGCTACAGCAGCAGAAGACCACACTGGGTTCCACTCCTGTCAGCAACATGAATCCATGCATCCATCCTTCTTGTCTCAAAGGTTCAGGCTGGTGGTGGTCATGTAATGGTGTGGGTAACATTAGGCCACTTAATACCAATTGAGCATCGTTTTAATGGCCACAGTCTACCCATCTTCTAATGTCAACTTCCAGCAGGATAATGCACCATGTCACAAAGCACACATCATCTGAAGCTGGTTCCATGAACATGACAATGACCCTCCACAGTCACCAGGGGCCTCATTGATAACAAGTTGCGTAGAAACAATCCTACATTTGATCTAAGATCATTCCTGAAATGTGCGTAAGTGTGATTCAGAGAAACTGAACGTACGCACAAAAAAACGTGCGTACGCCACTCCCCCAGATGTGAAATCTCTAAATCACAAATGATCTTGAAATTGTGCGTAGCTGAATGGTTTTAGATCTCCGCCTTGTAAACGCCCCCTAATTAATATCATTAGCATATAAAGGAGCTCGAATCAAAACACAAATCCTCTACTTGATAATGGCGAGCTGTAAAAAATCTTTTTTAGCGAGGCCGAAATCGAGGTCCTGCGGAGGTGCAGATGCGTGTAGGGATGCTGTTTGGGAGCCTTTCCAGTGGCTTTACCAGTAAAACCAAGTACGTGGCCTGGCAGTCTGTTGCCCAGGCTGTGAACGAGGTGGGGGGCAGCAAAGGTCCCTGAAGGACGTAAAGAAAGTGGTCTGATTTAAAACTGAGGTCAAAATCTTGAATAACTCGTTCCCTTCTTATTGCGCGGTTGGCGATATCTTCGAGAAGTGACAATGCTGCCATTCTTCCTCTTGCAAACCACTGCATTATTGGACATTTTATAGCCTATAGATTGACCAAAACATTTTGCACGTGTGGAACCATAATATGTATAACCAATGTGTGTTTTTGTTTTGTTTTCCACAAGTAGCCTAGCTTATGTTGTTTTAATTTATTAATAACTTTATTGTGTAAACCAGGGGTCTTCAAGTAAAATTCAAAGAGGTCCAGTTAGATAAAATGGCCTCAAGCCAAGGTCCGGTGGTGCGAGGCACGTAACGGCGCCCCATTTTCTGTCGATTTTCTACGTGAAAAAAAGCTGAGACCAGATCATTTATTTCGCGGACCGGGGTCCGCTACGCTAAAAAAAGCTGCACGGGGGGTGCACGAGGAAATAATGCGCCCCTCGGAACCGGTCCGTGGTGCAAAAAAGGTTGGTTTTTTTACGTTTTCTTAAATTTTGCGCCTAGTGCAATGATAAACCAGTGCCGTAAATGCTAGAAAAGCTGCGCCGGTTAAAATTGAAATGCTCCGTCAAAATGTAGTAATTCTCAATAATTTATCGGTTTTTGGACGCGGTCCGGATAGGACTGCTTCTGGGTCCGGACCCGGACCGCGGTCCGCCTGTTAGTGACCCCTGGTGTAAACCATCACGTATAGCCTAAGCAATGGGTTCAATCTGGTAATACTACTACTACTACTACTAATAATAATAATAATAATAATGAGGAACCAATTAGGCAGCAGACGACAAGTTGGCGCTCTTAGATTTCCGAATACATTTTACATTACATTTACATTTTAAGCATTTAGCAGATGCTCTTATCCAGAGCGACTTACAATATGTACATTAATACATGGTAGGAAAAATCATAGTCCGCGCAAGAGATCAGTGCAGTAATACAGCGATAGACATCATTGCAGGCAGCTGCATACCATACCTGTAACACTGGGAAGGAAAAGGTTAGTAAAATTTTTATTTTTTTTATGGAGTAAACGGGTATATAGTGTTGAGCAAGTAGGCAGCGGTGATGAAAATTAGCTAGATGTACAGAATTCAGTGGTAGTGGAGTCTGAAAAGGTGGGTTTTGAGTCTCTTGCAGAAATCGCAAGTGATTCCGTGGTCCTGACCGATTGCGGAAGGTAGGTGACCAGCGAGGGGTCAGGACAGAGAAGAGACGAGACCACGAATACCTGCAGTACTCCAACATTGCCACAAGGAAACGTGCGTACGCCAAGTTGAAACCTGACGTGGAGCTGAGTACTTTTCCACATCAAAGACCGTTTTTATCAATCTGAACTTTGGCGTGGATTTGAGCGTACGCATGTTCTAAGATCAAATCTGTGCGTAAGCATGTTTTATAAATGAGGCCCCAGGTCTCAGTCCAATAGAGCACTTTTGGGATGTGGTGGAACAGGAGATTCGCAACATAAATGTGCAGCCGACAAATCTGCTGAAACTGTGTGATGCTATCATGTTAACATGGACCAGAATCGCTGAACCTTCTTGAATCCATGCCACAAAGAATTCAGGCTGTTCTGGGGGCAAAGGGGGGTATGCCAAGATGGTGGAACCAATAAAGATATTCATAGCAGGATCAGCAAGGCAAGAACAACATTCATGGGACCCAGTTGAAAATCAGGAAAATCAGGACAACACAATACCAAAACAAAACTCAGGTGGAAGATGACCAAAACAAGACCAAAACAAGTTATCTAGCTGGATCAAGTATTCTCACACAAAGTTACAACCATTACTGTTACACTATGTTACAAGTATACTCCCATTACAACAGTGCATATTTATGTTCTCTTCCCTGGGGCTTCTGTCCCTTCCATTGCCCTAAGATCACAGACTGCTCAAGCACCAACCGCTCCAGTGCCCAGACCATGATGGAGACTGGAGGCCTGGATGAATTGTGTCGCTCTTCTGACCCCTCTCACCCTCACCATATGTTTTCCCCTCACTTTCTAGCTTTTGGGGGTTCAGGCCTGGTATTTTTGTGTGTCCATATTTTATGTTTTCTGCACAGTTTTGTGACAGTTTATTTTTGGAAAGCACTATATAAATAAAGTTAAATTGAATTGAATTGTAACCTTGAGTTTGATCAATCAGGCAACCCTTTATTCATCTTAATAACACAGTTACTAACATCTAATCATATTGACTAGTCATGAACAATGCATTATTTGATTATGAAAAATGCAGTTATTGATTATTAAAAAAGATAACTGCACCATATTCTAATGAGTTACCACATGATTATTGCAATACAATTCTAAAGGTAAAAAATGGCTCTGTTAGCAAAATGACTAAATCAGGAATCAAAACTGAACAACTGAGAATTCTGTGTGCAGTTCTGGGCACCGCACTACAAGAAAGATATAGAAGCTCTTGAAAAAGTTCAAAGAAGGGCAACTAAACTAATACCTGGTATGAAAGGTAAAAGTTATGAGGATAGACTTAAGGCACTCAATCTATTTAAGCTTAGCAAATGGAGACTTAGGGGGGATTTTATTGAGTTTTTAAATTCCTAAAAGGGATTAACAAAGTGAAATACCAAATATTTTTTAAGATAAGTGAGGTCAGCAGAACAAGAGGCCACAGGTGGAAATTAGTTAAAGGCAAATTCCGCACAGATATTAGGAATTAGTTTTTCTTTACACAGAGAGTTGTCAATGCCTGGAACAGCTTGCCAGGTCGGGTAGTAGAGGCAAAAACACTTGGGCTATTCAAGTCTAGGCTAGATGCAGTACTAGATATTCTTTAGATTAGGACATGACGAGCCTAGATGGGCTGAACGGCCTGTTCTTATGTTCTTATGTTCTTAACTACAGAGTACACATTTACTCAAAGCTGAAATTCAATGGAGCAAGAACAATTTCCAATATTAAGATTTCATGCCACTTTTTCAACATTTAGGGTTATATGCAATAGAACAAACAACATTGCACTTTGTCCTTAACTTTGAGGTTTCATTAATACCTCAAAATTTCCAAGTACTGAAAAATGTTATGCTTAATTAAAATCATTACACCAAGTTAACTATAAATTACCTTGCTGTTCAATTAAATACAGCCTTTAATTTAAAAAAAGAAAAGAAAGTCAGCTCTTACCCCAATCTGACTATTTCCAACAACATGCACTGCATTCACAGCAACGCACAAAACCCACTTTAGAATTATTTTGCAAGTTCAAATTTCTGACATAATGCATGTAACCTTGGGTGGAAAAATGTAATCACAATTTTGTATAATGCCTGCCTGCACTTCCATAAAATAGCATTTTCTGTTTATTATGAGAGAATGGTACAAACATGCCTTTATAGAATGTCTGTACAGACATGAATACGCAATGATTTCCTGTTCCTGGGGCCAGTTTAATAAAAGGACAGGGTACATTCATCTAGCTTTGCTTGGCACGGTAATTGTTTTTGCTCGCCCGCAATGCTAGCTGTAAAAAGGATGACATGGCGGAGGTTGAAAATTGATCAAAAGCAACTTTAGGCAAAACAGGCATTAATAACACTTCCCTGGTGTGGAAGGAGAGACAGACAAAAAATGACAGCTGACAACGCTGGGGACAACAACAAAAAAAGGCTCGCATCGGAAAGGATATCTATGTACCTGTACATCTCTGAACCATATTCAGCGGTCCAGGTAATCCGACACTAGTATGACCAGTTCTCAGTGTAAATTTCAAGGTTAGCCAGGATAAAGCACTATTTAACCACACACAAAGTAAAACAGCTGTGTTCAACACTCGACAGATGGAAGCCATTTTAGAGTGAAACTGATTCGCAATTTGAGATGTTGTGGATTTAGGTTCGGTCTGTACATTTGTTGGTGTACTCTTCTAAACAACACATAGATTTATTTTGGTTTTAAATAAGTATTCTAGGGAAGTGTTTAAGGGATTTCCTTTGCTATATTAAAGCTATTTTTAGACACAAAATTGACAGGATTGGTCTCCACTGTGATCGCAAAACATTTCTAGTGGATAGATACAGCTACATTGGCTAAATGTTAGCTCTGAACTGCCCTATATACAGCAGGCATGCCTTGAATACAGAAGATGGTTAAATGTAGGCAAGTGGCCATTTGTTGACAGTCGTCCCTTTCCTTTTAAGACTCCTCATGACTATAATTAAAAAGAGAGATGTGTCGTAGCTGTCCACAGGGCAAACAAGTCTCCTGGAATCTTCCTGAATATTTATAACCCCAGTCACCCAACTTTTAAATGATGTGTGCCTTTACTTCAGTGAGCTGTCAGGTTACAAATGAGTAACACAGCATCCCACGCCCCCATGCGCATCCGCAGCATAATAAACCCATTTCAGCCAACAGGAAATAAAAGACCACTTGCAATTTTAATGTGTACGCTCATAAACACACGGGCACATGCGCACACATGTGCACACACATGTTCACAAATGCGGACACACACACACACACACCATGCACAGGCACTCAAATGCATGCACATACACTGATGAATATCCACATGCTACACACACTCCCACATAAGCATACACACAAAAAACACACATACAAACACTAAACACACAAAAATACAAAAATAAACATACACACACTCTCAAACAGTACAAGTACTGTACTCATGCGCACACCCACAAAAAACAAACACATACTCACCTATATAAGCACACACCATACACACTCACACATACAATACATAAAAAGGCACATGGGGCTGCTGAGTAGCTCATCCTCTCTGTTCTAGTGTGTGAATGGACCCCATGGTATCGAATCGGGACCATGCAAGTGCCAACTGTGCATCATCCGAATTGGGAGGGATTTCAGCCGGTGGGATGTCTCATCGCGCACAAACGACCCCTTCTGGTCAACCAGGGCCCACGGTCTGCCACACATGAAGTGGACTCCTCCAACTCAATGTCTGTGTGAGCTTAACTGGTATACTACAGATTGAAAAGAAGCAGCAACTTGACATCACATGTTTTGGAGGAACATGCATGCTTATCTGAACTCTTCTGAACCAACAGAGGAGGGTGCAGCAGTGAGCCACAGCCATAAGCATACACAAGCTCACATGTACACTCATGTGGTGCACCTGTTGGAACTGGAGTGCTCAATGTTCAAATGTCAAAGTAAGACTCCGGGGCCTCCCGCATGGTCCAGTGGTTACAACGTTCAACGCTGGCCACGGCGACAGGGGTTCAATTCCCCATCGCGCCAGAGTCGGCTCTGGCCGGGAGTGCCACTGGGGGCGGCAATTGACTGTCTGCCCCGGGGACGGAAGCTGACAGGATGTTCGCTACGTACAGGAGTGGCTCTGGAGTGCCGGAGTTAGGGTTGACGGCTTGGCGGGTGCCATCACGAAAGAGACGATGCTTCGCCTTCCACACCGCCGGTCACAGGGCTACGGCAGCGAACTCATAGTACGAGGGGGGGATTGACATGAAAAATAGCGGGTGTAATTGGATACTGAAATTGGGAGAAAATGGAAAGAGACAATGCTTCGCCTTCGGCACCGCCGGTCACAGGGCTATGGCAGCGAACTCATAGTACGAGGGGGGGATTGACATGAAAAATAGCGGGTGTAATTGGATACCGAAATTGGGAGAAAATGGGAGAAAAATCTAAAACATTTCTGAAAAATTTCCTTTAAAGTAAGACTCCGGGAGGTGTGCAGGAAAAAAGGCAGCATACAAGCCATAAATAAAATTCAAATGGCATCTCTAACCTGCCATTTCTTCAGTTCAAGTAAACCTACATGCAATACAAATAAAAATAAAAACGCAGAGTTAATGTGTGGATGAACATGGACATCTGTCCTTGAGCATGAATTTGTATGGACTGAACAAAACAGAGCGACAATTTTCTTGTCAACAGAGCAAAAAGCGGCAGTGAACCTGCAACAGCAGAATATAGAGAAATCACCGGTTTTCTTTAAAATAACCTAATACCATCTGTTATAGCAGGCTTGGAGATAACATAAACAAACATTGCTCACAATTGAGGCCATGCCTCAATCTTTTGAATATAGAAATTGTGCTACAATATACTCTCCTCACTGAACAATGGCACAACACAATAATGAATAATTTTCTAAGAAATATGATTTGTTTTGACGAAAAGTGAGCATTTTCCTATTATTTTAATAGGAATCCCCATTCCAGAAAGAAATTAAATAAAGAAGACCTACCATATGGGATTGAAGTACAATCAAAATAATTACTGTATTATTAGTACAATACATATGGTTGGTATATACTTTTGGGGATCAGAGGTAGACTTAACTTCAGGTGACTCAGTGGTGTGAACAGGTATGCTACAGGTATGCCACTGTACCACCACAGCAGAGCTCAGGCCAGATGTTAGCTTATAGGAATCATTACAGTATAATCATATGTGCACACTGAATTGTACAAATAATTTGTGTAATTGTAGAATTTTAATAAAATCTCAATTTATAATAATCTCAACTCCAATAATATTTTATGAGAGAAACATCAATTACATATTTCATCAGTTATATATACTTATTGCTCAATAATATATATCATATATTACTCTAATTTCTTTAAAAAAATCTAATTTTCTTTTTTATTTTATTTTATTTTCTGAATTTAAGTCTCTTTTTCTGCTCCAGTGGCTGTTTTAGGACAAACATAACATATATTTTATAGATATATAAGAATATGAGTATATGAAACTTCATTGAAATCAAAGGTAATACTCTAGAGAAACAAACTAGTCATTGATGAACATGACGGTATATGTGGTAATTAGCTCCTATTCTCATCTCACACACAGACTGGGTTATTGTGATGCCTGGAAGGGTGTCACAAGAGCAGCTAGGGCTTGCTCCCTTGTGGTGGGTACTTCTGTTGCTGTCCATTCAGCACCTTGATGGGCCAAAAGCTGTACAGGACCGTGGACAGCGCTGGCTCCAACTCACAGGCAGGGCAGCAGCTGCAGCTCGTTACCAGGCAGTGGGCTTACATAAGCCCATCTCTTTTCTCCCGGTCACAGAGTCACCACACTTGGCAACACTGTGACAGATCCATTAAATATTTTGATAATAGTAATGAAATTGGGGGTAAGCCCTCACTTTACACCAACTGTACGTCGATCATTGACAAACTGCACAAAGGCTGAAAAGTTGACAAAATTATATGAATAAAACTTTGCTGCCAATGGGCGATCCCTTTAAATTGGCTCACTTTTTATTCACGCAAAACAACCAGAAATAGGCTCCAGGCACATCATTCACAGGCAAGTTTTCCGCCTCCACAGCTTCAAGCTCACCAGTCACTCAAGTCATACTATACATTTTACATCTTGTCTGTCGTTTTTCCTTCAAAGTGCACAGGTGTCACTGATGAGACTTTTTGGGGGCGGGGGCAACGTGTTGAAGAACTCAATGCTGGGTTGCCACCCTAACAAAAGGATCTTTTTTTTGTATCTCAAATAAAGCACTGTTCTCAAAGGAAGTGGATTGAATGAAAGGAGGCTGAAAAAGCCTGGAAGCCTCTCAGGCCACAAGACAAAGGCAGATAAAAGAAAGCAGTGAAAGAAATGTGTTTGCAGAGAGGCAGGAAACACTAGAAACCCTGTGTGTGGCGGCCGTGCCCTTTTGCGATCCTGCTCCAGCAAGTCTTCTTTTCAGAAGTACAAAGATGAAAAAGGAGGGCCCTCAAGCGGCCTTTCTCCTACATCCCGATTGTTTTGTTTATTAATTTAGTTAAGGGATCACTCTTGACAGAAGAGTCGCGGCATGTTGTTGTGTCTCTGAAGAAACATTTTTGCTATGCTGTTGCCATAGCGATGAATTAAGGTTTGGGTGTCGTTGTTCTGCTCAATAGTTTCGGTTTTTCATAGTTTCTTTCGATAATGTAATGTATGGTAGTGTCAAGGTAGAATCCAATTTTAGTTAGAAGGGGTATAGGGTTATAAGATAAATTATGTTAAAAGGGCAATTCTAAAAAGGCCAGTAAAAAAAGGCCTGATATTTTACAAAAATATTAACATGATAAATAATTAATGTAATATCCCTTTCAGGAATCACCATTTCCAAGTATATATTATTTCATAAAAGACATTGCTGTGAAAAAATAGTCCAAAGTTATAAAATAAACTATTGGTCCTGTTCTTGCCATAGACTGAAAATATACAGCCCTTTTGTTCAACATCTGTTCGATAGCTCTAGTGATGATTCTTTAGTAATGTTAATGTACTCTGGAAAGGTGCTTTGGAAAAAAGCATCTGCCAAATGATAAAACATTCTAAATTGCACTTATGTTTTGATCTGTTTTATTAACATAGGATCACACAAGAACATATGTGAACATGCTATATAAGCATGGTGTTCCTTCGATTAAAGAACCTTTTGGTCTACAAGTAGCTCACATGCAAAAATAAATAAATAAATAAACCCAAAGGAAATTGCCTGATTTCAGCATTCACAAAACACATTGTTATAGTGTAGTGCAGCTAATTTATAATACCAGCATGCACTAAGCCATCCAGACAGTATTCTTGGCACTGTCACATAGTATTCCTGAAAGATCAATGCAGTTTGAGAAAATGAAAAACGTCTCTCTGACTCGGTCAGTATTTTGGATTGTCATTGCTTTGCAGCACTATGACAGAATACTGACTTGATGATGACTCAGGCGTGAACACTGCACTCTCAACTGAACAAGGCCCTTCATGCATTGTCTTACAGAAAGGTGTCACAGCTTGCACACTCACTGACATACTGTAAGACTATGACAATTCTGAACAGAATAGTGGATGTATATATCGCGCGTCATTGTCAAACTATCACAGCACACAGCTGCTCAATGATAGTGTTCAGAACATAGTTATTTTTCATTTTACTTTTTTACACCACCCAATTAATTTTTCCAGCAGTATGGCATATTCTCACTCTGTTATAATCCAGATTCTATATAGATTTTATTAATAAGAATATGCATTAACCAACTATTATAGAAGGTTTATGTTGGCAGTGGTCTTCCCTGCTGTATGAACGGTTTTCCTAAATGCGTTCAGCGCCCTCTGCTGTACGATATATAAAAACGCAACACTTTTAGTGGTTGCTGCGTCACGCACAACAGCAAGATCAAAGCCTGGAGCTGGAATTCTCGTTACTTCACTCGCGATGAGACTCAGCAGTCCTATTGTGTATATAAACACTCAGATTCTACATTCAAAGCACGTTCTGTCATAATATAAACTCGTTTTTTTAATCGCAAAAACGTAACCCCCAGTATGTTGTCCACCAAAATAAAAATTGTTGTAACTGCCAGCAGCTGAATATGTGAAAAGGGACTGTTGTTCACATTCAGTTACCTAGATGCACAGAATATTGCATATGCATATATACAGCACCCTGCAAAATTATTCACACCGTTAGTAAAGATGAGCAAAGAAGGCTGCAATACTACAATACAGGTAATGAGCTATATTGTACGCTCAAAAAATTGGGAAATTATATTATTTTGTGCTAATACAATTTCTCAGAGAAAGTGTTATATTGAGAGCAATCAACATAGATAAGCATCTGGAGCAAGCTCAACACTTAGCTTTTTTGGCCATGCACGCCAGCGGTGGGTTTAGTAAATATTTTGTAAAGGCACTATAAATTATACTAAGCAGTTCCTATTTACATTGATTTGTAACAGACAGGCATAGTTGTTCCAGGCTATGGAACTGTTTAAAGCTGCAGGGCGGAGGCAGTTTGGTGTTGCCTCGCTTCCCTGGTTCACTTTAAGGTGGGACAGTCATGCAAAGCCTGTTTTTTCCCTTGCTTTGGAATGATGAATGAGGGTCATAGTACACATTTACTGCATAAAGCACTGTGCCTTAACTGTGTTCAGTACAAATAACAAGATACAACTGAAGTAAAGCCGGAATAAATCCAGTCTGAATGTAAAGTATGTACAGTGTGATAAGATGAAAAGATCTAGAAGAAACACTAGTCATCATTCTGAATATTTCTTCTCAAATACAGCACAAGACATGTTTCACTTTTGCTGTATCTATGCAATTAAATGTAAAATGAAGTAATACATATATCCCATCTACAAAGTAACTAAGTTCACACATTATATGAGGGAGTAAACTTATTTTCTTTTCTTTTCTTATTCTTTTCTTAACTTAAACATCTACACATTCACAGGTGGTAGTTTGTCTATGGTGCATTTAATTTGGCATCTTTTCAGTATTTTGTTATTTAAAACGGTGCATTTTGCTTACCTCTGTCACATATGAACCAAATGAAGTCGTCTTCCAATTTTTCTGGATTCACTCGGCATTATAACAAGAGAACCCCTCGACTAAAAATACCATATCAAAGACATTCAAAGTAACACAGTTACAATTGTTTCATCATTTTGGACACTTTTCTTGACAGAAACACGAGGCCTTTTCCCTTCGCATTTATGCAGTACATTAAAAACTATTGAAGTATGGTCTACCCAAAAACAGTCCACCTTAAAAATACACACATTCTGCTTTTATTTTCAGGCAACAAATCCGCACAGCTTCCATAATCTCGGTCACATGTGTGTCATTCACAAATTATAATCTGGCGACATACAAGTGAAGTAATTTTATTTATTTATTTTTAAAATCGCAACATTGCATCACAGCAACTCGTTGTGCTGTTCTCCTTTGAGCTTGTTCCTGTACATTTCGTATGCGGTTTAATTAACTCCTATGCTCTCATTAGCATTATATAAACAGGAAATCGTGACACCCTACGGATAAAAGGCCCTGCGCATGAATATTGCACCTTTGTTTAATCACCATCTGGCATTTAGTGCCACAGAAGAGCTGTAGCCCACCTGCTCCAAATGATCACATTTACTCTAGATTACTCATTTTACTCCACATTAGTTCCCTTTAAAAGTCCTGTAATTTAACTGTCACAATATTGGCATTTCAATCATGAACAAGGAATGGAGCCAGTTATATACAAGCAAGGATCATTTCCCAGCTGTTCGACAGCCGTCACTTGATGCCACTCCAGCAAGAGCCCAACAGGTGACCTTAATTTTCCTGTAGTCTCTTGCACATCTCTCGTTTTATTTGCATTTGGCTCCATCGTTAGAAAAGCATGATTACGGACTGCGATTACAGCTACTGTTATCAATCGTCTCTGAGGGAAGTTACTTTCATCAGGCAGCTTGCATAGAGATAGAGAGAGAGAGAGAGAGAGAGAGAGAGAGAGAGAGAGAGAGAGAGAGAGAGAGAGAGAGAGAGAGAGAGAGAGAGAGAGAGAGAGAGAGAGAGAGGGGGGCAGGGGCAGAAAAATTAAATAGGGCAATGCAATCTCAATATCATGTAACACACCAACATTTGGCAAACGAGAGCCACAGCCATTTTAGAGTCTACATTGATTTGGACAATATATTTTACAAGCTGTGTCTTCTGCAGCTTTTTATCATCATCCAGAATATATTTTTGCCTCTCAGTTTTGGATATGGTGTTTGTACCCTTTCTTTTCAAACTCGTTTGCCAGCTCTTATGGTCATGCAGACACATGACAGAGACATAGCAGTGCTAAAGTAGGGATACACTACTTGGTGAGTAATTATACCCTCATGTTAAAGGCAAACAAATGATGTGAAACGTTGGGTTTCAGCAACGGAAGAGGGCATGCTTCACAGTGCCCCTGGGAACTACTCGTGCTTGTTGGCTTTGTCGCCGGGGTCCACATGACCGTTGGTGCCGTTGCTAAGCTTGCCCTCAGCGAGCAGCTTCCTGATACAGTCGTGAGGCCCCTTGCCCTCAAGGGCCGAGGGGTGTCTATAGGAGCCCCCGAGTCGGTCCCACAGGGTGAAGTACTGCCCGTAGTTGTAGTCAAAGAAGAGGTGGTGGTCGGTGTGGTGGGCGGAGCCATTGATGACCTCCACCAGCTGGCTGGGGACCCGGTAGTCACCGTCGTGGATGGACACAGTCCAGATGTTGACGAAGACGTACAGGCCCAGGTAGAGGACCTTATGCAGGGGGAAGAGGAAGGGGTAGATGTGGTATGGCAGGCCCTGCAGGAAGCCGTCCACTGGGTGGAAAGCGTGGCTGGCGAACGGCGTGGGGATCTTCCACACGTGGTGGGGCTTGTGGAAGTGCTGCAGACGAAGGACAGAAAGGAAAATCCATTAAAAGGAATGACTGAAAAGTAAAATAATGAAATGGCATTTCTCTCTGAAGCAGGCAGTTCATTTAGATTGATCCGATTTCATGATAAATCGTATAAAGGACATATCAAAGTTTAATGATGAGAAAAGACCATTGTGGAAATCTAGGCTTGCCATTTTTCCTAGTCTAGTACTCTACATACAGAACCAGGTCAAGCTTACTCAAGAACAGCCCTAGGGCTTTGAATTCCACTAAGAGTCCTGGTAAGCTATTCCATGTATTAACAACACTTTGTCAACACGTTAAATGTAAAATGAAAAGTAAATATACTAAACTTCTTCAGGTGGTCAGAAAACAGTTTGATACAACCACCATGACTTTGCCAATCAGCAGAGAAGATTATGCCAAAGTTTATATTTTTAGGGAACAAACACTGAACACAGTCTGCTGAATGGGACTTTTTAAAAGCTGGGTGATACAATTCAAACATCCTCGAAATGTACTATTTAATGTCACTGCGCCAATTAATTTCTGCCCTACTAGAGCCTACTTGTATTCTTTATACATTTATCATTTTACAGCTGGCCAAAAATCTGCTAGAAATAAATCATTACAATAGCAAATAGCACACCATTGTGTCTAGTCAGCATGTTCAGGGCACCTAGTATAGTATTGTATATCTAATTGGTAAATGTGAAAAAAATATATTAAAATGAAATTGTATTAAATAATTCTGCAAATTAACACCATGGAAAGGCCTCAGTTGGACATACCAGGCATATGCCCAGTGAACAATACAAGGATTTATTTTTACATTTGACATTTTTAGGCATTTAGCAGACGCTCTTACCCAGAGCGACTTACACAGTTTACATACAATCCATTTATACAGCTGGATATTTTACTGAAGCAATTCAGGTTAAGTACCTTGCTCAAGGGTACAACAGCAGTGCCCCACCTGGGAATTGAACCTGCAACCTCTGAGTTACAAGCCCAGCTCCCTAACCATTACACTACACTGCCAGCCAGCAGATTTATGGATGATTAGCACATCCAACCAGACACTTCCACTGGGTTCTATTTTCTTCTCAAGCCACCCAAGGTGCCATTTAATTTCAGCTTTGAGGAAGTATTTTTCTTCTGCAAAAATAAAGATTAGTTTCCGGACCGATCACTCAAATCCAAATGACATTCACCTTGTAAATGAGTCTGTGATGGAGAAAACGGTGGATCCAATAGATACACATGTCAGTGAAAAACAGGAAAGAAATCATGCTGAAAATCAATCCAGGCCAGCCTGAAAAAAGAGAAAAGAATGACAGTGAATAAAGACCTCTAAATCTCACTCGGACTATGGTGTCTGACTGTGCAAACGCTACGGAAGCAACAGACGAATTCCCAAGGAATGTACCAAATGGGGAGTCGCTGACGTTGTCGTAGAGTTTGCTGTACCCTCTGACTTCTGCGAAGAACAAGGCCACTGTGGGTATACTGATCCAGGGCAAGGAACACATGGCGTATTTGATCTCTCGTCGTACCTGGTTCTGCAGAGCGACAAACCTCAGATCACCTCAGATCACACTGAAGTGATATTGGCATTCGTGTGTGTGTGCAGGCAGGCAGGCAGGCACGGCAGGCACGCACACAAAAACACACCGTACACGTGCATACATTTATAATACTGTATAAGCCCAAAGTAATCCTTTACATTTCAGAAGTGTAATAATAAAAATGATACAAATAATAAACAATACTCAAATAATAAAAATACAAAAGGAACATACGGGCAAAAACTGAGGGTGTTTCATCAAATTGTGGTCAAAGATGAAATAGTAGCTGAGACTTCCCAGGACCAGGTACAAGAAGGCTGCTCCAAGGTTGGTTACTACCAACAGGCCAACGATCTGCCTTAGAGGCTCGTCCTCCGGCCATGTGGCGGGGTACACGTACGGAGTGAAGAAGTATTGGTCTGCAATGTTCAGGACAAGATCCATCCTTGTACCTGTTAGGCTGAAAAAAGCAAGCCTTTCAACTAAATGCTAGAAATGAGTCAATCACAGCAATACATATAAAGTTAGTTAACCAACAATAACGACTTTATAATTAACGACAATAAATTCAAAGAATCGTCAAAAATAGATATAAAGATATAACGCGTAGTCTACGAGTATCCCGCTCACTTTCACATACGCTTGAACACTACTGAACAGCGCAAATGTGTAGCCCCTTGTAGCTGTCAATGCATTTCACAAATAACTATATACTTCAAGATCTACAGGCTATATACATTCCGAACGGTTTACACACGTCTTCAACATCAGCGGTCACTGCACTAAAAATATACAGGTGAACCTGTGGAATTTCCAACTGGGCGATAAGCAAGTGTACAGGTCTAAGTGTACCTCCAATGATTACTACACTTAGTCCACGAAAGTTTTCCTAAATAAAAAGAAAGACATAAGCTATACAGCAACCTACATCTATTACCCCTCTAGGATTCAATTCACAATAAATTGCAAAATATAAATAAAGTAAAAATATATTATAAATCAAAAAAATCTTTTCACATAAGACAATTCAAGGGTGAATAACGTTACGCCCTTGTAATGTTATATAACGGTCAGTGCCTTTAACAAATCACTACATAATAAGATATATACACCTCGCGAACGGTTAAGTACACACTTGTTCATCAGCGACAGTCGTACTACAAATACACAGGTGAACCTGTGGTATTTTCAACTGGACAATAAGAAAGTGTACAAGTCTATAACTATACCTCTAATGATTGCTGTACTTACTGTACCGCGAAGACATAAACTATACAGCAACCTACATCTCTTACCCCTCCAGGATTAAATTCACAGTAAATTCGACCTACAAGCTGCACAATGAACTAACTATAATAGGTAGCAATGAAGAAAGCGAGCAGGTTGGCTTTAACGTTACTGTTTGTAGCTAACGTTATAACGCACAGCTACCTAGCGTCTGCCTAAAATAACTGCCCAAAATAAAAATCAATCAATAAACACGGGCATATTAACAAGCAAAATAATTGGCTTCTTTCAATGGTAATAAATAAATTACAATTCCCCTCAGTCGTACCTGGTCAGGTTTACCTATTTAGTTAAAATGGCTAGATGGAGTCTTTTCCAGCAGAAACATTAAATACTGTGAATAGCCAATTAAATCTGTCCTATCTTGAAACCAATACGCAATAGTTCATTCAGCCAATACAAAAGCAGCTCTGCCCAACACCAGGTTGTGTTTTTCATTTGATTGGGCAATAGTCTGGTCTGATCATGGTGCTAGGACTTACTAAACGCAACACATTTAAAGAGACATAACTAACCAGTTAGTTACGAATAGTTGTATTATTAGGAATAGTATAACGCACATATAAACTGTATCAAATTATTCAGCCAAAATAACATAGGCTGTTGTCGGCCAGCAACTAACCGTGTATTAGTTTGAATCATGGAATCATTTCGTTCTATTGTTTTCCGGGGTTTTATTTTGAAGGGCACAGACAAGCGGAAACACTTTAGTGACGTGTAAATCTAGCGACCATTTTGAGCTCAATTTTGTCCCCCCTTAAAAAAGTATAACTAAATGGTAGATAACTACGTTTAATTAAATAACGTTACATTGAAGGTCTCGTGGAGAATATAGCTGCAACATCTTTAGATTTTTTGTCATATGCTTGGTTACCAGATTGCGAGTTTAGGATGGACAGCGAAGTGCAGAGAGACGGAAGGGTCCTTGACCTCACCGATGATGCCTGGAGAGAAGACCGCCTGCCTTACGAGGATGTCACAATCCCTCTGGTATCTGACTAAGGATTTATTTTGGGATTATGTCGTTTGGGATTTATAAAAAGTTTTAGAATGACCTCAGTGTAATGCATAATATCGTTATTTATGCTCTCGTTTATGCTGCAATGTTAGCTGATTTTGCACTTTTTGAGCTCACGCATTTAGCTATCTCACGTATAGCATTTTAGCTAGTTAAATTATAAACAACACTAGTTCACAAAGACAAATGTGAAGCCAGTGTTTCTAGTAAGCGATATATTGGTTTTGAGCAGAAGCCGACTCCAGCAACTCCATGGAATTGTCTATTTATACAGTTACGTTAGCTACCTAACGTTACTGAAACTATTTATTTGAAGTGGTCAGTTAGCGAACTAGGTAACTTTAATACAAGTACCAATCTTTTGTTCTTTTAACTTAACCTTTGGATACATTTCCAGTTCCCTAGCCACTCGACCACAATTGCTGCCATATACAGTATATTGTGCTCAGAAAGCGACTCGGAATGAAGCAAATACGCCCAACTAGGGACGAACATTGAAAATGAGCGCAAAGATACAAATGTTTTGATACAGGGCATCAGTGCGCTGTGTCTGTGGTTTTTGTATCTGTCCCTACTCAAATAAACATTAAATAAATACATACATTTTGTTGAAATGTAAACTGAAATGTTGCAGTTGGTAGGCTAGTATAGTATTCGCGTTGCCACTAAGTTGATCACTCCATGTGTGCCGCAAAGTACATCTAAGGTCATTTGGCAGCTACCAACAATGGCTTGATGGCGGCAAGAATTCAATTGTAAATTCATTCTTATTGATCTATATCAATGGTCTTTCATTCCTCCTTTAGAGTGAACTCCCCGAAGCAGAACAAGACAACGGTGGATCCACGGAGTCCGTGAAGGAACAGGAAATGAAGTGGTCAGATTTAGCGCTACAGAGTCTTCATGAAAATACGCCAAATTCCGGAAATTAACCAGGCAATTTAAAACAATTTGCCATAGACCCTGGCCTCCGATGCTATGTGGATTAATGTCTGCTCATACGTTGTCATTCGGAGCAAGATTGCACAGCATGCTTTTCTCACCTGATGTTAAGGAATTGTGCTCGTTTCAAATACACGGCGAATTCCGTTTACGTAGTGTCATACACTGAATCCTCATGCAGAGAATCTTGCATCTGCCACTCGAATTTGTATGCACATCCGATTACATTAACTTTACTCACTTTGACCCAAAAATGGAGTGTTACCATTGTTACCCTGTTGCAGATTTGTATTCTGTCCTGGTGTAGCTTTTGGTTGGTTTAGGGTCAACCCCACATTACAGCCTTTGGTGTACGGGATATGTATACAATCGTCTTGGTCTGGAAACCTTGGTAAACATACTTGCGTTGTAATATATATTTTTTGTTACATTTTATTGGTAAAAAACAGTAAAACAAAAAACATACTCCCATTATTTATTTTTGTTTCCATCCTGTATTCACGTGTTTACAGCCTGTAATTGGCATCACATGGTAGCTCCAGCTATTATAGGATTTATGAAGCCTCATTATCATGAGCCCATTATTATTATCAATCAGTACACCATCCACAACTCAATGTTCAACACAACATGCTTGAGTTGGCTGTTATTGGGATGGCAGGTATGCCAATACAACACAATATACCAATACAGCACAGACTTTGTACTCTGACCTTATGCAAGCAAACAATTCGGATATAATTTTACATAGCCACTTAATAACTTGTGTCTTATCGTAAGTGGTCCTTTGTACGTAGTACAGTTTGAAATTAGGAAGCATATGCAATTCTTCTAACCTAAGAGTATATGAAACGTGTGATTCCTGACTTGGACCAGTGGGGAGACTTCTCTTTTCTAGGAGTTAAGGGTTGCAGGGTAATGCCTTTCAATGACTGCCTAACAGTGTGGCTCTCGAGTGTTTACTGTCTGTAGGTCCTCACTCTGGATCATGTCTCAGGCAGGGTCTTTGCTGAACTGCATACTGTCCTCCTCTAATTAAAATAACTGCTAAGGAAGGGGGTTATACTCCTTAACAACAATATTGCAAGTTGACAGACTGAGACAAACAGATGCTCCATAGTGAGGATTTATAGGCAGGGAACATCAGAGAGCTGGACTGTTGAAAACAGCTGTCTGGTTTTCCCTGTCTCACTCTGTCTTTGATGAAGTTCAGGACTTGACATGACAAAGGACATCTTTCTCCTACAAATCACCAATGTTGTTGAGACTTGAGTCCAGCACTCGACTTGGACTTGCCCGTTGGTGACTTGGACTTGAAATGTCAGATAGACTCAATTATACACGTGTATACATTGCATGCATTAATACATGGTAAAAATAATAAACTGTTTAAAATCAAAATTGTTCAATTGCAATCAATCATCTAATGCTATCTTCCCTGATTAACCTGTTATTACACGTCAGTGACATGGCATTATGCACAACCCGCAAGAGAGAAATTGAGGACAAACTTGGAGCAACTTCCAAAGCGACTTTTTGTCACGCACCTGGTCCACATGCATCCTGAGATGTAAGTCAACATTTTTAATAAGCAGACAAGTTAGCCAAGCCAACTAATGTTACAGTAGCAAGCCATAACCTTACTATTCCAATCAGTCTTGGTTGAATCATTTACAAATATTTGCTATGTTGCAAGTGTTTTAACTATAGCTTGCTAGTAGTAGTCATATTGAAAGAACATAAGAATACATAATGATGAGAATGGGCCGTTCGGCCCATCTAGGCTCATCATGTCCTAATCTAAAGAGTATCTAGTACTACATCTAGCCTGGACTTGAATAGCCCAAGCGTTTCTGCCTCTACTACCCGACCTGGCAAGCTGTTCCAGGCATTGACAACTCTGTGTAAAGAAAAACTTCCTAATATCTGTGCGGAATTTGCCTTTAACTAGTTTCCACCTGTGGCCTCTTGTTCTGCTGACCCCACTTATCTTAAAAAATCTTTGGTATTTTACTTTGTTAATCCCTTTTAGGAATTTAAAAACCTCAATCAAATCCCCCCTAAGTCTCCGTTTGCTAAGTTTAAATAGATTGAGTGCCTTAAGTCTATCATCATAACTTTTACCTTTCATACCAGGTATCAGTTTAGTTGCCCTTCTTTGGACTTTTTAAAGAGCTTCTATATCTTTCTTGTAGTGCGGTGCCCAGAACTGCACACAGTATTCTAAGTGAGGTCTGACAAAGGCATTAAATAACATTAATATAACCACCTTTGATTTATACTCAATACTTTTTGCTATGTATCCCAGCATCCTGCTGGCTTTTTTCACTGCAGTGTGCTACTGCTTTGATGCAGATAGGCTTTGATCAACTACAATTCCTAAGTCCTTTTCAAATTGAACACCTACTAACTTTTCTCCTCCCATAAAATACTCCTGTCTAATGTTTTTATTTCCCACATGCATAACTTTACATTTAGCAATATTGAATGTCAACTGCCATGTATCTGCCCATTTTTGGATTTTGTTTAAATCATCTTGGATTACTTTAGTCGATTCCAAACTGTTTGCCAAACCCCCAAGTTTAGTATCATCTGCAAATTTAACTATTTTGCTACTAACGTCCATATCAAGATTATGTAAATAAGGAAGAGCAGAGGTCCCAGCACCGATCCCTGCAGGACACCACTGCCCACAGCACCGAGGTCAGATACGGCCCCACCTACTGTTACTCTTTGTATTCGCCCTTGCAGCCAATTATAAACCCACTCTGAAACTACTCCTGCAATTCCTACTGAATTCATTTTAGCAATGAGCCTCTCATGTGGTACCTTGTCAAATGCTTTCTGACAGTCCAAATATATAATATCATAAGCCTGGTTCAGGTCAACACACTTTGTAGCCTCTTCGAAAAAGTCCAGGAGGTTTGTTAGGCATGACCTCCCTTTGAGAAATCCATGTTGGCTCTCCCTTAAAATACTATTATTTTTCAAGAATGAAACTTATCCCTAATAATACATTCCAGCATTTTACATGCGATGCAAGTTAAACTGACAGGCCTATAGTTCCCTGGGTCAGTACGGTCCCCCTTCTTATATATTGGAATTGTACTACCCTGCTTCCAGTCATCTGGTATTTCTCCAGTGATTATGGATTGAATGAAAATATCTGTCAATGGTTTATATATAATTTCCCCAAGTTCTTTGAGTACTCTGGGATATATGCCATCCAGGCCTGCTGCCTTGTCTTAAGTTTTTGTAGTTTTTGTAGTACTTCTACGTCCCTTATCTCAAAGTCCTCCAAAACATTCTGTACCTTGTCTATACATTTAGGCATATTTATAACCTCTTCTCTAGTAAAGCTCTCAACAAAGTAACTGTTTAGTGTGTTAGCAATATCCTTATTATTATAAACCAAAGTTCCTTCCTTATTCTTAATGCACTTAACCTCATCCTTAACTTTCCTTTTTCTACTACAATATTGAAAAAACTTCTTAGGATTACTTTTTGCATCTTGAGAAATTTTAATTTCAAACTGCCTTTTATCTGATCTTATTTCCTTTTTAGTCTTAGTCCGCATATTACAATAATCGAACTTGTTTCTCTCTGAGTTATCCTTATTATATACTCTGTACAGTCGGTTTCAATCCCGTTAGTTAACCTAGCTAGCCCAATAGCTACCAAATCAGGCCGATCTTGCAAGTTTGCAATGTCATCAGCAATAACAGCGAGTTGCTTCACGTAGCCAATCTTATTGTGCTAGCACACTGTTAGCAGAATTACCCCGCCAGAGCATGAGAGCAAAGTGCCAGTTTACGGTAGTGAATGCTGGTGTGATACCAAAATCTGTTTTCTTTAGGGGTGCTATACAAGATATTGTGGTTTCTACATCTGCATGTGTGTTCTGAATCTCCCATCCATAAAGCATCTATTGGGATCAGTAGACAGGAGTGCTACATAGGTGCACTGGTAGAAATAATCCAAACATCTATGTCAAAAAAATAAAAATAGAAAACCAAGGTACTCTTCCCTTATAATTTAAAATGCTTGTATTTATTTGGCTTGTTCAGAATAGAACCGTGTTTTAAAAAAAACAACCCATTTCAGCTTTGTTTTCATTGGGGGTTAAACATCCCAAAGAAGGCAATCCAGCTGAAATGCCAAATCCAGCTGAAATGCCAAAAAATGTAAGCCATCAAGGTGTCCATTTATTTACAAATTTGATTGTATTAAAACAATTATCAGGGGAATAGCCCATACATTCACAGGGAGCAGGCAGGACATCCTGATCTGAACTATGTAAGCAGTGCTTGGTGCTACATCACAGTTATGGCCACTGGAGCAGCGTCGCAGAAATCAAACCCCTTTATTTAGGTAATCCTCTTTCTGTCTGCTTGTTGTTTCCCCCACAGTTCTTTTATTTATTTGTATTTATTACTTTTATTTATAGAAGAAAAGACATCTGGTACATTGTTTGTTTAGTTTCCTCTTTTGCCTCTGATCAGCCACACTTCGTTCTGTTGTGCTTTTAAAGAATGCCAACAGTGGAAGCATTTTTGCCATCTTCTATAGTGTGTGCCTTAAGCAGCACTTCCTTCTCCCTCTCACAGACTATCTCCATCTTCTCATTGCCTTCATCTTCCCTCTGTCCATCTGCATCCTCTCTCCCTCTCCCACAGCTCTTTCTGCAAAACCATCCAATACCTCTCTTGTTCCATGCTCTTGCTCTCTTTCCCAATATTCTCTGTCCTGCTCCATCTTCTCTTTCTCACCCTCCATCATTATTCTTTCTGCCAGAATCCTCTCTTTCTGTCTCCATCTCCATCTCCATCTTCATAATCTTTCGCAATTTTCTCTCTCCTATCCCATTGTATGCTGGTGGTCTTCCATTTCCTTCCTCTCCTCCTCCATCTGTCCACTGTTCACCTTTATCTGCCTCTCCATCCTCTCTCTTCTCCACCATATTCTCCCTCTCCCAAGCCCATAGATCTCTGTCAAAACACATTCCCCTCTCTATTTCCTTCCTCTCCTTCTCTACCTCATCTATCTGCCACCTGACTAATACCCCGCTCTCCCTGTTTTGCCATCTCATCATCTTTGCCTCCAGGGCACCCATCTTTCTTCTCCACTTAAAGTGCTATACAACATTTTATTCCAAAGAAAGTGATGGTCACATTGCTAAATGTTAATGTCTAATTGTTTCCCCTCAGAAGGTTTTATCTTTTGGTGTCCATTTATCCAAGATTGTAACTTTATGAGTAAACCCATAGTCATTACGGGAGGGCAAACAACTCAAAATGGCTTTAGGAATGTATTAAAAACTGTGGTACTCAATGCGCCCCCTATTTCCGGTATGGTATCACATACCAATTGAGAATACACATATCAGAGTAGTCCCTTTACAGAGTATGGTAATAAGGATATTAACATACAGAGCGGCAAACCAAAACTGACACCATGAGCACTAGTTTAGTAGAACAATCTAGCTAAGCTACCGTTTTGCTCTGCAACGTCTTTGGTTGCTCCAAATCTACTCACACAGTCTCTTAAGACATCAATTGGGAATAATTAGCTTTTTGTTCCAATTATATTTTATTTTAAATAATGAATACCAGCTCAATAGGGAGGATTGGCAAGCCACCTTTCCCTGTGGAGTCCTGATAACGTGCTTTATAGCGTTTTCTGCTCACCTCCCCAGTAATATTCATCAGCAATAGCTATACCTGGTTGTAATCTCGACGGCTTGTTTCATTATAGCCTTGTTTTTAGCTTGCACTAGCTAGATAGGATTTTTTTTGCTACCAAACGAATCTAGCCAGAACTAAGATAAAGGCTCCCGTTTGAAGTAGTTCTACATCGATGACACCTTATCCATTTCAGTTTCCCAGACCGATTTCCCAATAATCTTGTTGAGGATATGAGGTATCGGGATATAACTACAGTTGATGTGGAAGAGGCAAATGGGCTTTTTGAAGGAGTTTTCCAAGCGTACTCGGAACAATAACTGTTCGCATGTTGTGTTTGTCGACAGACACGCAATAAATGTGCGTATAAAGTATACGAGAGACCATACCCACATGAATGACATGCGCGGGTTGTGTCCGTCTTCAGAAAGTGGCAAGGCAACGCACCCACAGGATCTGTAGAGAATGAGTTCAACTTAAGGGACAGCATATTTTATTCAGTTTCTTGCTGGTCTTTATTTAGTTTTGTTTTAAGTTGCAGATTGTTTATCTGTGCATTGTTATTTAACTATTATTTTAGATGTTTTTTTAGTGAATTGTGCTTTGGCAGCATAAATGTTTATTTGTCATCCCAATAAAGCAAGTTTGTGGACTTTCTTAAACACAAGTGTTTAAAGCTGTTTAATCAAACAGAGAAGCAACAGGCCAAAGGCCCTCAGGGAAAAAAAGCTATAACAAAAAGAAAGCGATTGCCATCTGAGTCTTTGGAAGATGAGAGCTGCTTCTGTCTGGTGTGCATGGAGCCATATGCAAACATCCAACAAAAAGAAGTATGGCTTCAGTGCATTGTGTGTAAAGGGTGGGCTCATAAGGCGTGTACCCGAGGGCTCCCAACCTACATTTGCTAAATTGTGACTCCTGCGACTGATACTGGTTAAGCTTCTCCATTTTTTTTTTTTTTTTACACAAGAACCTGTTTTACCAACATTTATTTTCAAAACTGATTCCTCGAACACATTTATTTTTAAAATGAGGATAATTCATAGTTTAAACGCATTTTCTTTATAACGCAAAATAAAAACATTAAATTTTTTTTATTGAAAAGCACTTTGCCTATTGTCAATTTTATGTTTTTAAGCTGGGTCAGGTTACATTCAGTTGATTGAATTTTGCATTCTGGCAGATGTGTTAATGTTGAAGTAAAGGTTCTAGATTCAATTAAATCCATCTGTTCAATTTATAATGTAGGTTATTTGACCTTGAATAACATTTAACTGGTTTTATGTTTTTATAGTCTAAAATTGTTTCTAGATTTTGTTTCATTCCTCTGTAACAAAAGCAATTACTAACCTGCCATGGGATTGGTTATCACAAGTGGACACTATTCAACTAGTAATGGTTTAATTTTGGAATGAGTTATGCAGATACCTGATATGTTCATCGTTCACCTTTTAATGTGTATTGTGGCTGAGATATAGGTGAGTAAAAAGTGTGATAACCATACCCGGTCTCCCATACAACAGTAGTTTTTTTTCTTGTGTCATGTCTAAATTTTTGTAAAGAATAAGTGAAAATTGCAATGTCCAGATGTGCAAAGCTGGTAGAGACTTACTCACTCACAGCTGTAATTGCAGCTACAGGTGCAGTGCTTCTTGTTTTGTTTTTATTTGACAGAGTATTTGGTGTTGACCAGTGGCAAGAAATCCCTATAAAATCAATTTCGATTCCACGAAGTAAGAAAATAAAATGTGAAAATGCCTATGATTATATACAGTTAGGTCCAGAAATATTTGGACAGTGACACAATTTTCATAATTTTGGCCCTGTACGCTACCACAATAGATTTGAAATGAAATAATCGAGATGCAATTGAAGTGCAGACTTTAAGCTTTAATTTGAGGGTATTTACATCAAAATTGGAGGAAGGGTTTAGGAATTGCAACAATTTTAATACATAGACCCCTAATTTCAAGGGACCTAAAGTAATTGGACAAATGAATATAATCATAAATAAAATGTTCATTCTTAATACTTTGTTGAGAATCCTTTGCAGGCGATGACTGCCTGAAGTCTGGAACCCATGGACATCACCAAACGCTGGGTTTCCTCCTTTGTGATGCTTTGCCAGGCCTTGACTGCAGCTGTCTTCAGTTGTTTGTTTGCAGGTCTTTCTGCCTTAAGTCTTGTCTTAAGCAAGTGGAATGCATGCTCGATCGGATTGAGATCAGGTGATTGATTCGGCCATTGTAGAATATTCCACTTCTTTGCCTTGTAAAACTCCTGGGTTGCTTTCGCAGTATGTTTTGGATCATGAGCCGTTCCAAGCCTTCTCCATACTTTTCTCTTCCCATCATTCTGGTACAGGTTGATCTTAGTTTCATCTGTCCAAAGAATGCTGTTCCAGAACTGGGCTGGCTTTTCTAGATGTGTTTTGGCGAACTCTAATCTGGCCTTTCTATTCTTGAGGCTTATGAATGGTTTGCACCTTGTGGTGAACCCTCTGTATTTGCTCTCGTGAAGTCTTCTCTTTATGGTAGACTTGGATAATGATACGCCTACTTCCTGGAGAGTCTTCCTCACTTCACTAGATGTTGTGAAGGGGTTCTTCTTTACCATGGAAAGGATCCTGCGATCATCAACCGCTGTTGTCTTCCATGGACGTCCGGGCCTTTTTGTGTTGCCGAGCTCACCAGTGCGTTCCTTTTTTCTCAGAATGTACCAAACTGTTGATCTGGCCACTCCTACTGTTTCTGCTATCTCTCTGATGGATTTCTTATTTTTTCGCAGCCTAAGGATGACCTGTTTCACTTGCATTGAGAGCTCCTTTGACCGCATGTTGTGGATTCGCAGCAACAGCTTCCAAATGAAAATGCCACACCTGAAATCAACTCCAGACCTTTTACCTGCTTAATTGATGATGAAATAACGAGGGAATAGCCCACACCTGCTCATGAAACAGCTTTTGAGTCAATTGTCCAATTACTTTAGGTCCCTTGAAATGAGGGGTCTATGTATGAAAATTGTTACAATTCCTAAACCCTTCCTCCAATTTTGATGTAAATACCCTCAAATTAAAGCTGAAAGTCTGCACTTCAATTGCATCTCTATTTCATTTCAAATCTATTGTGGTAGCGTACAGGGCCAAAATTATGAAAATTGTGTCACTGTCCAAATATTTCCGGACCTAACTGTATATGGGTTTACTTGCATGTAAATATTGCCCACCAATATTTACTGATATTAAGTAATGTATGATACTTGCCAGACTTGTATATGACACATTTTGTTATGCATGCTTTGGTGACCTTTTAATTTAATCTCTGAAGGAATGTCATCAGGGCTGAGAACAATGACTACTTGCTTAAAAGTGAGAATTATTCAACTGCATGGAGGATCAAGCAACAAACATTTTAACAAAAAGTTAGTTGCATTGATATTCACATTTTTAGCTATATTAAAGTCAGTTTGCAAAAACAATGCAGTTTATTTGAGGGATTACATTTATTATGTATTTATTAAGTTCTGAGTCCATTCAAGTCCTTGAAAAAAAGATAATTACCCTGAAATGAAACTAAATGTTCAGCAGTCCATTATTCACCATCTGTGGTTAGCATTCAAATCTGTATGTCCTTTCACAAGGGCTCACTCGCTCACTCATCCAGGAATGGTCAAATAAAAGCATCACTACAAATGTTTGGTCCCTCTTGAAGTAAAGCCAACCAATTATTACTCAAGGCATCCCACATTTTAAATTAGACTGGACAGAAACACAAGTTTTATTCCAAAATTACAATGGAGATTCAAAACTGCATTAAGTCACTGAGTAAACAGGTTAAGTTACACCTATGTGACGACTGTACCACCTTTAAGAACTACGTCAGTCCAATCGTGTACTGATTAATCTGCTTCCCCAATCCAATGGAAGGAGTGAGAGAGGCTGATGGTGAACCACTGCGGCTGGTCGCGTACACAAAAAGCGGAAGACCACGATGACATACACAGGTCTCCCTTGACAACGTGTAACATCCAGGAAGTACACAATGGAAATCAAGGTACACAGAACTGTTCTGCAAGAGATGATGTGCATGCATTTCTGAAATGCGAAACTTTGAATCCCCACATCACCCCCACCCATACCCATACCCCTCCCAAAACAAATGCAACAGAAAAAATCAAACCTAACAATCCCTTATAGCCAGTAGTTTTTTTTTATAACATACATTTTGTTTTGCATTTGCTGTACCCTTTTGTTATACACACACGTACACTACATATATACATAAATATATGTATATACATACATAGACACACTCGCGCACACATACACACTTATATATGATCATCCATCTTCATAAGTCACAGCTGTGTGGCATTTTTGACAATGGAAGAAAATTATGGTACATTCAGTAAAAAGTCTAATATATATTTTTTCCCATTTTCTTTACATTTCATTAAAAATACAAAAAAAAGAAAGAATGAACACAAATGATCAGGAGACAGTCAGTCCACTGTCCTGCAGAGGCTGCTGCGTTTTATTCACAAATTCCTAAATCTGTTTAGTCTTGTAGCGTCCGCTCGGGGGCCCTTCACTCTGCGTGTATCTCTGCCTCAGGCCTCTGCATGGACAGCTCTGTCGGAACGAAAGCCCCTTGGCCCAGCGCGGTGGAGTACGCTCTGTTGTTCTGCGGAGGCGCAAATCCGGAGGCGGTGGGGAAGCCGCCGGCGCCCCCTCGGTTAGCTCCCGGAGTCTGTGTCTGAATCTGCGGGGACTGGGGTGCCGGGTGGTAGTCGTCCAGGTTGTCATAGTGTGAAATCACGGTCGTGGTGCTGTGTCTCTGGCCGTGGGGCTGGTAAGGGTAGGCCCCGCCGTGCTCCCCCAGCTCTGGGTTCTCTGGCAGGTGAGAGTGGAGGTTGGAGTTGGAGTTGGAGTTGGGCGGATGGTAGAGCGGTCGCTCTCTGGCAATGTGCGAGCGCTCGGGTTTGGGAGGGGCGACCGGTTTGGTGGCCGGCAGGGACTCGTCCTCCGGGTAGCCGCTGATAGGGTTGGCCCTGCCCGCGTGCCGCTCCTGCCGGTGCCTGCCGTCCCCGGCTTCGACCGTGGGGTCCGGGTGGGGCGGCTCCTGCTGCTGGGGCAGGTGGCGTGGGGGAGGAGGGGGTGCGGGCTGGGCCGGGAGCTGGTGTGGGTGGTGCTGGCCGCCGCCGCCGCTCCTGGAGCCCCTCTCTTTCAGGGGCTGGGCCGACTTGTCTCCTGTCCCGTTGCCCTGGCAGTGCTTCTCCGTCTCCATGTACATGAGCACCTCGGGGTCTGAGTGTATGTGCCTGGGGGCTGGTTGGGACACAGGGGCCCCACCGTACCGCCCCTCCTTCGCGTCGCCAGCGGCGGCTATGAGTACAGCTTTCCCCGGGTCTGACTTGCTGCGCAGGTGCAGGATTTCCAGACCCTCCAGGTCCCCGGGTCCCAGGAAGGGAGCCACGTTGTCGTACTGGGACATGACGGGATTCTTGGTCTTCTGTCGGGCCCTGCTCTCCCGCCGGATGGAGTGCATGTGCAGCCGGTCCGACTCCTCAGGGTCCCAGGCCAGGTAGACGGCTGCCCCTTTGGCTGCAGAGTGGGAGGGGGGCATGTCGCGGCTCACAAAGCTGTGCTCCTTACCCACGGGCAGGACGTGACGGGACAGGTAGTGGTAGCCCCCCGTCTTGCCGCCCGTCCTGCTGAGGTGCGGGGCCAGGTCGCGGGTGCTGAAGGAGTGGATGTGGCGCAGGCGGATGGTCCCGTAGGGGTCCACGTCATAGTAGGGGGCGTCAAGGGGGCTGGCGCCCGAATAGGGGCTGTAACGGTACTGGACGCGCCCGTTTTCAAAATAAGGCTGCAGCTGGGTGACGTGGTAGTCGGTCTGGGGCGCCGGCGGGTACGGCTTGCACTGGTACACCGGCCGCTGGTAGTAGAACAGCTCGTCGTCAGGGGGCACCTCGGTACGCGAGATGGGCACTGAGCGGATCCCGGTGCTGGGCGGCACGTGCAGGGAGTGGACCCGGCGGATGGTGGGGTAGACGGCAGGCCTGTCCATGGGGCCGTACCCCTGAGAATGGTGCCCCGGGTGCCCAGTGTGGCCGTGGACGTAGTCTCCCCTGTGTTGGCCCCTGGACTTCATGGAGTGGTGGTAGGACCTGGGCCCCAGGGTAGCATAGCGACTGTCGGCGCGGGCGCTGTAGGGGATCTGTGGCTCCGATTTGGAAACGTAGGACAGGTGCGGGGGCACGTTCTCAGGCCGATAGTGGTACCCCAGAGGGGTCTGCCCGGCAGGGACTCGTTGGTGGTAGTAGGCCTCACCTGCAGGCTCCATCATGGCCTCTGGTTTTGGGTGGTACAGATAGGCCGGCTGGTGGGTTGAGGATTTTCGCGGAAGCGGGTGTGGTTGCGGAAGGGTCTCCTCCACCGAAGCCGGCATGGAGGCCTCGGCCAGGATGGCGTGGAAGTTGGAGGCGTTGGCCGCCTCCGTGTTGGACAGGGCGGCGGTTGCCAGCTTGCTCTCGATGGAGCGGACTGGTGGTATGGGGGGGGGTCCGTGGGCGTGGTAGAGCGGGACTGGCTCTGTCCAGGGGTGGACTGGCTGTATGGCCTCCCACGGCATCTCCACGGGGTCAGGAGTAATGGGGGTTGGTGTAACAGGGGCAGCCCAGGGCTGGGGTTGCGGGCCCGTGATTGGCTGTTCAGGATACTTCTGGCGTGTTGGCGATAGTGAGGTTCCACCCACCTGAAACAAGAGAAGAACAGACACAAGGGGTGCCATCAACAGATTAGTTCAATTTGTGTTCAACCTCTAAACCTACAGTGAGTGAGTGGCTGGGGATCCTTACACTATCAAATTAGCTAAGGTCAGTTAAATGTCTCATGTAAACCATATTATTTGGGATGCAACTTCCAAAAATCAAGTCTACAACTGTTAATAATAAATTCACATAAAAAATGTCCCATATTGAGATGTCTTACACATGGACTCATTGACCGCTGTAGGTCATTACAAACTCAAGACCCTGAGGCCAGAGGAGGCTAGGCTCCCTCTCTGTGGTCTGGTTCCTCCTAAGGTTTCTTGCTAGTTGTTCCACCTAGGGAGTCATTCCTTGCCACTGTTGCCTTAGACTTGCCTTTGTGGGGGTTCAGGCCAGGGTCTACTGTAAAGAGTATTGTGAGAAATGTTTTGTAAAATGTGCTATACACAGTTCGATTGATTGACAAAAATGGACTCACGTGGGTAAATGCTTTGGATTTAAAGGCTACAATGGTCAGCCTTCATCAGTGCATTCCCCATCGCCTTCATCATTCTTGAGAACAGCTGCGTCCTCACACCTTGCCCATTGTGGGCATCACTCACCTCTGTGCCCCTCTGTAACACAGGTGCGGTCTCCTTGCTGTCGGTGGCGGGGGGGCCGCTGTTGGGGACCTGGCCAGTAGCAGGCTGTGGCCTCTCTGGGCTCCTTTGAGGGGGGGACATCTGAGCGGGTGGGCTGGCAGGGGCGGTGACACACTGGCTAGAAGGTGCCGATGCGACACCGATCCCGCTGGCACCGGAGTTGTTCTCTTCGTTGGCACAGGTGGTGGTGGTGGGGGACTTGTCGTCTCTGGCGACTGCGGATTGGCTCTCGGTGGGCGTGGTGGCTGGGGTCAGTGGGCCATCTCTGTAGATTGGGGTAAGTTTCTCAGGGGTCATGGGGGGCTGGAGTGGGGGCGGGGGCAGCCAGTCCAGGATGTCCAGTGGCACTTCGGGTCTGAGGGGAGAAACGGGTGTCGGGGGCTCGGAGGGTCTCCTCTGGGACAAGATGGCCGCCTGCTGGGCGGACTCAGCCAGAGCCAGGGCCAGCATGCGGGCGGCGTTTTTCGGAGGGGGAGGAGGAGGGAGAAGGGACACTGAGCTGACGGGGGCGGGGCCCTGGGGAGAGTCCAGAACTACAGCTCCTGAGGGGGGACAAAACAGGGGGAAGGGAAGTTGGCGGAGGGCACTTCGCAAGGCAGAGCAGGAGAGAGAGAGAGAGAGGGGAAAATCTACGTGCGTGAGGGGGCCCTGTTCTTTTCCTGAGCTCAACTGCACCTGCTACGATGACCAGAGGCCCTGTGAACAAGGCACACTACCATGCACAGCGTTTAAAACCAGAGCAAAAGCAAGGAAAAAAAGTAGACAAAAAAAAGTAGATGTTGCTCTGCTGAATGACACCGGCGCCCAATACAAACACAAGGCTTTTAAACGGCACCTTCATAGCGACACATTTACTCCAAAGATGGCTTTTTTCTGCAATTTACTAATAGACAATGTGGCTGCGTCTGTGGGGCGGTCCAGTAGAGCCCACTAACCTGGCTGCTTCTGACCGCAGGGGGGTCGGGTCGACTCGGGACAGGTGGCGCCGGCTGGATCCCGACTCTCTGGGCCGCTGGCGCTGGAGAGCTTGTAGTGCAGCTGGTACTGGCAGCCCTCACTCACGGGCATGAAGCCGGCATGGGACGGCGGGCAGCAGGGGTCCTGGGACCCTGTCGAAATGGGGGAGGGATACTGCTCCATGTTTTCCGAAGCCCGGGTGAGGACCGAGATGGCTGCAGCCTCCGACATGGTCCGAGGGGGCGGCCTGGCGGGCCTTCGGCCTGTTTTGGGGGACAGGGCTTGCGCTTTCTTCTCGGCGAAGGAGGCGGGCATTTGTTTGTTGCTGTTCCCCGTCTCCCCCAACGCCGGGCTAAGGTCGGGGGACAGGAAGGGGCAGGCGAACCTCTCAAGGGAGGGCGAGGATGGCTCCGACCCCCCTGCCCCACTCCTGCCAAAGCCCTCGGGCGACTCGGGCGAGGGGAAGGCGGGCTCGGCCGCGGGCAAGCTGCACTGGAAGGACATGGGGTCAAAGTCCAGGGAGGCCATGCCAATGTCCGGAGGGCTCAGGTCCACGTCCTCGGTCGAGCGGGGGGGTGAGATTAGGGCCGGCACCCGGATGGGGCCCTCGTCCCCGTCGCTCTCACCCTGGGTGAGGTTGTCATAGGAGTTGCACTGCTGCCTGTCCAGCAGGTCCCCGTTGAAGGAGGCGGACAGAGCGTCGCTGCTGGAGCGAGGCCTCCGCGGCCGGTACACCTTCGACTCCCCTAATAAGTCACAAAAAATTCCCCAAAATTTTAAACACAAATGTCAAGTAAATTACTAAAGTAAAAGTAGGTCAGTCAGTAAGTAAAGAAGTCAATTATCCTCATCTGCCAGACTAGAAGAGGCCCAATACAACTGGCTGGAAAATGCATCCATTTGGGGCATCTCAAAGATGCACCAGTTACTTCTGTGTGTTTAGTTTGTACGCGTGTGTGTGTACTTACCATCCACATTGTGTAGGGAGCTGAGCGACTCTTCGCTTTTGGCTGATCGTAGAGTTCCTGTGTCCCCTCTGCCACCTGAGGAACAGTTAAAGAGAGAGAGGTTTATGATTTCTGGGATTTCAACAGTACCAGCTGACCAGTCAAAAGGGGCCTGGCGTGCGATGATTGGCCAGGTGAATTGCTACCTCACCTGTGAGAGCCATGGCCTTGAGCTCGTTGGGCTCACTCGGGTTACGCTGCAGTTTGCGTTTGGACATGGAGGAGGACTTGCCCAGGTTGAAGAAGGAACGCCAGCTGCCTACCGGAGACTTCTTCACCTTGACGGGGGGCCTCTTCCTGTGGGCGGGGGGAGGAGGGAGGGAAAGAGTGAGAGAGAAAGAAATTGAGAGGCCGTCAACATCCACACTGTGTAACACCCTATAAACTCTTGTAGTAGTGAGCTGATGTTGAGCTGATAGTGAATTGATGTTTTATTTTATTTTATTGGATTCTATAAAACCACACTGCATACTGAAAATAGCAACCTGTGTTAGTGTGAAAGAGTGAAATACTGCTCCAAAACGCTTTTAAACTTTTTTATTTTTTTGTTTTTTATTTTAGCCCAATTTAGTAGCCAATTACATCCTCTATTTATTTCAATTAACCCTCCCCACACGGGTCCGTCACTCATCTCTACGAGGCAAGCTAATTCTCCGTGGGCAGCGACCTCCGCTTTCCTCTGAAACGGAATGCGCCCACCCACGTTCTGGAGAGTCCTTTTCCGTGCTTCACGGCGGACCCGAGCCGGCTCTCCCTCCCCCCTTACCCCTCCCCTGGGGCGGACAGCCAAATGCCGCCACCGATCGGGGCTGACGACCAGGGCTGGTCTGGTAGAGACGCGGGTTTCGAACCGCATCCCTGACAGGCAGCGCTCACCACACCGGACCAGCCAAAGTGTGGTGCGTTAGACCTCTACGCTATCCGCCGCCCCGTCCAAAACGCTCTTACGGATAGATGAATGGAGAAGGCGGACCAGTACAATACCTCTCCATGGGGAACTCGATGACGGTGTGGAACTTCCCCTGCAGGGCAGCCGGTCCCTCCCCCACCTCGATGTACTTGCTGTCGGCAGTAACGGGGGAGTTGATCTGGGCCTGGGTTCGAGCCTGTGCCTCCTCCAGGGTAAGCAGCTTGGTAGAGGGAGATGACACCAGCAGGGACTTGGGCCGGGACAGAGAGTTATGACCTGCGGGGGGGGAGATTGAGATATATATGGAGAGTGGGGTTGAGAGCAAGAGAGGGACGTAGGAAGAGAGGGTGAGAGAGAGATAAGGATAAAAGAATGGAGGTTTGAGTACTGTGGACTACTGCTACGTGTGTGAAGATTTCCATCAGGACAGGCCAGGAACTTCTCATTCTGTCCGTTTTGCCTTGTCTCCACTGATCAGGTTACAAACAGACTCTAGATGAACTCTTGACAGCTTTAATTTCCTCAAATAAACCTCCAAGGGCCTTCAGTGACGACATGCTACGTGGGTGATTTATCCAATGGACATGGCTAGAGTTTGTGAATTAACCTAATGTTGTATTAAAGTGACCTAATTGTTTGCCATGTTAATCCTGGCTAACTACAATGTGTGAATAATAATAAGCTGCCCATAAAGTGTCTAGTCAGCAGCATGACAATTAGCTAGCTAGCTAACTTAGCTACTGTAGCTACAAAAAGTATTTAAAATGAGTGTGGTACACAAACTGTGTAACATAACTTAACTGGTATGGACTTGCTACCACCTTGTGGATAATTTGTAACAAAATAAATTGCCAATACTGTAACTAAACAAATGGCTGTGGACAGCCAATACCCAAGGTATTGGTCATTATTATTATATTACTGTTTGTAATGTCCAGATAAATTTATTGAATGGCTCCTCTTTTGCCATTTCACCCATCTAATCCTCTTTATGGTTGTTTTGTATTCTCTCTTTTTCCATCTTTGGCGGCAAAATTTTGCATATTGCAACATAATTTCAATACATTTTGTGCAACATTTAATTACAGTCACCTCTATAATACACCACCCTTGGGTTTCTGTGGTGATTTATTTTGTGAGGGATGTCTTACATAACCGATTGGCTTTAACAATTCGCGCGGGCGAGCTCGACGGGAAAGCGGTGCCGCCCACCCACCTGCCCCCTCCCGGATCAGCGAGCTCAGTTTGGGACTGAAGAGCACGTCCACGTGGTTCAGGATGAACTCCACCACCACCGACTGGATGCGCACCTCCATGAAGGCCGCCGTGCCACTGAAACAGGCCGACTCGATCTGCTTGGACCTGAGGGGGAAGAGAAGGGGAAGAGAAGGCGCAGGCTAAGGCTGGGGCGGTGGGTAACGTCACCCCACCCTGAGCACCGCTGCAGACAGAGGCACTCGCTCACCTCAGCAGATTAGGGGCCCAGACGATGGCCAGGTTTTTGCTGTGCATGTTGGTGACATAGCTGAAGGTCGCCAGGTGGGACAGGTGCCGCATGAGGAACTCGAGCGTCCTGGGAACAGAAAGACGGCAAATAAAGCCTTTGTGCGCCGCTAACACAACGCAGCTCTCAAGTCTTGCCATTTCAAGCCAGCCGAGTTTGTCATTTTATTACCATTCCGAATTTTGCAATATAACTGGCAATTCTTGAACTGAGACACAAGGGGGTGCCATTTCATTATTCTAACGGACCAGCATGTTTATGACTACCACGGACACCACGGTGACAACAGAAAACCACATCTTTTCACTGCTTGTCCTTCATTGATTTATCCGAGCAGTCCTTCAATCGTAATAAACAACTAAATAAAAGAATACATGGCAATTAATACCTTTCAGTCTTTATGGTTGCAGTGGACATTTTTCGTACAAGGAAAATGTGGGTTTGCACACTCTGCAGCCAGAGTTAAAATGCAAAAAGGAAACGTAGGGCGCAAATGCACCGCTTGCAGTAATTCCTTGCAGCGAGCAGCGGGCACTGTGGGCTGTCACTGACCGGTAATGCGGCGGAGGGAGCTGCTGGATGACATCATGGATTTTGATCAGGCGCTCCTCGTCCGTGGCTGCTGACACTGCCTCCTGCAGAGGGGGGACATGGATCAGCACCCCCGCCTTTAAAAAGTGCTTACCGCTCACAGACTTCAGACCCCAGGGCAGGGAGGGGGAGGGGGAGCGGGAGGGGAGGAGGAGGATGCAGATGGGAGCACACTCACACCTCCTCCGCCCACCCGTTTCTATAACAACCAGCAAACACTGAAACTCTACGTCCTCCTTTTGTTCCTTTGAGCGACACTCGTCTGTGCGCCGCATCGCCCAGTGCTCCCAACAGCCTTTACAGGCGGTGGGGACACGGGAAAAACGCCGCGCTCGCTGACACGGTCCGTGTGTGGGAAATTCCACAGGGGAGCTGGTCTCTGATTCGCTGGCTCGTGGGTAGGTCTGCGCCTGACGTTTCGGTGCCCTCCTGATAACGGCCTGCCCCATTTGCATTCGACAATACTGCATGCAAAGCAAGGCCAGACACGCCGCCAGAAGCAGGGGAAAAATAAATGCATGCCTATGAAAGCTGGGCCGTGTGATATTCAAACTCATCCATTTTGTACGGCTCGGATAAGTCTTTCCACAGAACGGTCTTATTCAGATAAAACGTATGAGGTAACACAGTGCGTGAATGGCTGCCTGGGACAATGTGGGCAAAAAAAATTGCAGCTGACAAAAGGAAAGCCTCATTCCTGCAGGGCTAATGGCATTACCCAAGATTCAGCTTTCACTGATCCTATGCCTTGACAACACTCCCGTTGCCAGGAGACCGGTCGCCACGGGCTGCTTTCTGGGAGGACGGCGTGGCGTACTGGTCAGAGTCAGGGGGACTTACTGAGAATTTCTCGTAGAGCTGGTAGGTGAGGAGGGGGTTGGGCAGCTCACGGAAGTAGAGCTTGCACAGTGACCCCACGCAGTGAATGTCTTGGATGTACACATCCTTAGTCAGGTCCGGGATCTGCTCTGAGTCAAACTCGTGCCTAGAGGGAGGGAGAGGGAGATAATGATAGCAAGAGAGAGGAAGAGAGAGGGAAAGAAACAGAGAGGGAGAGAGAGACACAAGGGAAGGGAGGGAGGGAGAAGTTAAGTGCAAGGGATGGAAAAGGGGGTGGGGAGGTTGAGGAAGAGAGCAAATGAGGGAGAGAAAAGAGAAAGAGTGAGGGGGAAGGATGGAGGGAAGGACACAGGAAGACATGGGGGGAGGGAGTGAAAAAGAGTGAAGATGAAAGAGGGAGGGAGAGGAAGAGAAGGTGCAAGGGAAAATCGATAGATGGGAGACAGGGAGAGTAAAGTGGACAAAGGGAGAAATCAATCATCGATAAAATGTCTCTTCAGATACACAAAACAATCCAAAACATATCCCTGAAATATGCATTTTAAAACAAATTCATTTTCCAATTCACTGCACGTGAATGGAGTACACACGTACTATAAATCGTCCATGTCTAAAAGGTCAATGAAATATGAAGAGGACTACAACGCCATAAAGTTCCTGCCTGGAATGCCTGAAGCAGGCTGAGCTGGCAGCAGTGCGTATCGCTGTACACACGCTTTGAAAGCCGAGGAATATGTCGCGTTCTAGTGTTCCTCATAACACAACGAGCGCCGCTTCCACCATTGTCCGCCAAGTCACAATTACACGAAGGAATGCCGTCCCTAAGAGATAAAGTCCCACGGTTTGTCCCGCGGTGGGGAAGGTGAGTCGTGCCGAAATTCCACAGAAAGGTGGGGACAGCGGGGATACTTCTGCAAGCCTCAGCCGGTCAAAAACATTCTTGAGGGATAACCCCGTCCCCCGTACAGCAGCAAACTCACATCAAACAACTGCGCAGCACGCTGCTGATAACGGCTAGTCTGCCGCCGATAACCTGCTCTGAACAAAGTGCTTCGCTTTCGCTCGATGAGAACGGAGGGTGTCGGCGAGCTGTCGGAGGCCACTGATCCCCCGCTGGGTCGAGGACGCCGTTCTCCTGCGGTGTAAAGCGAGCTGCGTCGTTCTGCGTGGTTTACTGCCAGGAAGCGACCTACTACCGGCGAGAGCAGGGCCTGTTCCTCTGCCTGTGCTGAGCCAGGACGGCAGGGAGGGGGGCCCGCTATCGGCCCGCCCCTTGCCCCTCTCTCCTGCCGTGGACGTTAAAGGTGCGCTCTCCTTGGGCCTCCCGCATGGTCCGGTGGTTACAACGTCCGACGCTGGCCACGGAGACCGGGTTCTCTCCTGGCCCGTTACGGTCGACGGCCCAGCGAGTGACGTCTCGGAAGAGGCATTAGATCGCCGTGTCACTACCGGTCGCAGGACTACAGGACGTTAAAATAGCGGGTCGCTCAAATTGGGAGAAAAAAATAATAATAATAAAAATAATAATAATAAAAAATAAAATAAAAAAGGTCGACAACGGTGCCCGTCATCGCCTCGTTGCGCCTGTTCTCCTTGGACCAGCAGGTCTGAAAGCCAGCGCTGGGAGGTGTGCTGTCGCCTCCCTGCCCCAGCGGTGGACTGCAGCCGGGAAGTGTGCTGGCTTCTGAGCGCAGCCCCTTGCCGGGCAAAACAGTCTTTCCCTGCCAAAAACAGCCAGTGGCAGATGTGATTTTGGGGTCGGGGCTGAGGTGAGGGTGGGGACTCGAGGTTAAGGCCGAGCTCAGAGGATGTGACAGGGACACTGCCGGGCATTTTTAGAAAGCGACAAGAGCACAAACTGTTGCTAAAATGACTGCCTTGTTTAAAACAGCTCGGTGTCAAGGCCCTTGATCAGTAATCGCACGCTGAGAATACACAGAAATGCAGAGAGCAACGAAAGAGAATCAGACGAGCCAAGAGCTGAAGCTCGTCTGTTGGTCTGATCAATGGAACTGTGAAATATGATGTATGAGAGTGTGTGTGTGCGCGTGCGTATCACCCTTCCTGTGTACGTGAGTGGGCCTGTGAGCACCAGTGAGCGCAAGTACGTACATGCGCGCTTCTTGTTTGTGTATTTATATGTACATGCACACAAGTGTGTATTTGTGTGTGTATACATACATATAAGTGCATGTATGTAAGTGTATTTGTGTGTGTATACATACATGCATACAATATATACATGCATGTAAGTGCTTGTATACAAGTGTGTATTTGTGAATGTGTGTTTGTGTGTGTGTGTGTGTGCGTGTGTATTGGTGCGTGCGTATTTGTGCACGCGCGTGTATGTGTACGTGTATGTGCGTGTATGTCTCTTACCGCAGTTTCTGGATATTGGAGGCGATGCCTGACAGGCGGTACATCCCGTCCACTACCCCATGTTTCTCTATGAACTCAGTGCAGCTCTTCAGGACCTGGGGAACTGGAGACAGAGACGGACGCAGGTGAGGAGCGGTGAAGAGCCAATGACAGCCAACGCCAGGGTTCCCACTCAAAATCAATTTCCATTTTCCATGACATTTCAATGTCATTTTGTTTGACTGTCGCAAAAATGGACTTCACTTTCATAACTTAACACATTTTTGTTGCCAGTGCAAATACACATCTCATTGTGTCTGTGTGTGTGTGTGTGTGTGTGTGGCAACAACGGTGGCAGGGGAACTGACATTTTGCGGCAACGGTATCAGAAAAGAAGAAAGCAAAATATAACGTTACATGGAATCAGACATTTCCATGACAGAATCATTTTTGATGATTTTCAAGGTTTTTCCATGACGCGTGGGAACCCGGCATCGCGTCGCAGGCCACTGCCGTTTCACCCTGGGCGCTGCGCTGCACCTTCAGCAAACAGCAGCAAAGGATGAGTGCATGAAGCAGAATAAATAAAGGATCATGTACGCCGTCGGCCGCTCTGGGTGGGTAAGGGCTCCTGCAAAGCCAATGAGCAGACAATGCAGGGAGGACATTGGGCGGCCAGGAGACAGTCCGCTTTGGAGGCCTCAGAAACAACAGCATGTCCGACGCCACTTTTTAGCAGACACTCCCGTCGACGCTGGCTCAATCTGTGCTGAGTGAGGCCTTTTGCTTCCTCCTCTACCAGAGTCCCCCCCTCTGGGGCACTGGTTACGCACGTGCTTTCGACTGCAGGAAGACGTTAAATCCGTCATCAACAACTTCCTTTTCCATTGAGGAAACAAATGCAAATGGGTTTGTGAAGGGGGGAAACAAGAATGTTGTTATTGAACAATGGTTGCTATCAAGGAAACGGGGTAAAAGAGCTGGTCTTATCTAGACAAGATTATCAGATAAGATGACATGCTATTGTCCACCAGGGAACAACTCACTCACAACATTAGTGATTTATTCTTTTTTTTTTTTTTTTTAAACCATTATTTTGAGCTACAGGAACACTTGAGCAGTGTGCTTTCCCTATCGCAGAGAGGTGTGACTGCTGACCTGTCCAATTCTCCCCATTACTAGGTGTGAGTGTATGCCTGAGCAAGTGAGTGTTTGTATGTGTGTGTGTATATATATGCATGAGTGTGTGTGTGTGTGCGGCATCACTGGCCCTGCTTGGCCCCACACTCACACTTTCCGGATCACAACTGAGACCCAGACCCTCAGAGAAGCAGCTGTTCCACAAAATTCCACACATAGCACAAGGGTGGGGGGTGAGCATGAGGGGGGCGGAGTGGGGGGGCCAAGGAGAGAGGCCATTTCTCAAACAGGAGGAGAAAACAAAAAACAGCGCCAAGCAACCAGGGGCAAAGGCAGAGGATTCCCAGGCTGCGAGGTGCAGCTGTTGAATTCAGCTCCCTCAACAGAACCCAGTGTTTACCAATGAGCAAATGTGTCAAAATGAACCAGAGGGCGCCCTGAAAATCTAGACAACATAAAATGCGAAAGAACCACCATAACATACACATTACTTTGTATTCGTTTTTGCCTTCCAAGCCAAATGTAAAGAAACGTGTCCGCAAAAGACGGAAGCCGACAGGAAGTTGAGAGCTGTGCTCTTTAAAAGGGCAGCTGACCTGAGCTCTGAGCGTGCCTGCAGATCTACGGTCATTTCCTGCCTCTACCGCGTTACCGCGGGGCCGTGTCTCGTGTGGGGCTCTGCACCGTTATTGGGAAGGTCGGGTCGTTCGGACGTCTCTCTGAGCTCATGGCGCAAGCCCAGGGGACGGAGTGGAACAGAGGCCTGCGTGCTGCGTTCGCGAGGATGCCCGCTGAGGCGGCATTTGGCTGTCTGCTCCTGCGAGTCCGCCGAGGAGAAGGTTAATGGAGTCCGTGGAAATTTACGACACAAACTCGGAGGACGACCGACGACCTAAATTGGGAGGGGGTTTAAACAAGGCCCTGACTCAGAGCGGCCATTCAAATCCACGCGAGTCATCACAAAGCGCAGGGGTGGCTTAATGGTTCTGTCAATCTGGCTCTCTACACTAACCAAACCCCTGACCTGGACTCCCTTCTCCACTTTGACCACATTTGCACAGCGAGGATTCCGGCTCAAAATGTCTGTTGCGACTCACCCACGTGGAATTACACATCGCCGGTGGTTGAGGTGAAGTTCCCTCCCCCGCTCCCTTCAATGTAAAGGTCCCTCCCTCCCTCCCCTCCCTCCCCCTCCCCCTCCCCTGTCCCCCAAGGCTTCCACAGGCGAATTACCCAGCTGAGAGGGCGCTGAGCCGCGTGACGCTTCACTGACGCTCAGCTAAGAGAGACGTGCTCCAGCCCGGCTTTCAAAACAGGCCTTCACAAACAAGCGGAACCCCCCGTTCCCCGTCTCGGTCTCCTACGCACGCACAGAGGATGTCAGCAGTTCCTATTTGCACAGTTTCCACGGGCAGATCGGCTGCGTAGGAGCGTGTCTGAGCGGTGCGGGGGAGGATGGGATGTGTGCGGACATGTATACGACGGCGATCGGGATTGGTGTCTATGGGAACAGGCAGCCTAACGACCGACGGGTCAAAGCCAGCCTGTCGTTGGGGGAGTGTCGCTGGGCTGTGGGTCACAGAATGGGTGGGGAGCGCACTGATCGTGTGGTGTGCCTGACCAGACAGGAGCCAGCTCCGTGAGGAAAAGCAGGGCTGAGGAGCACTGCAATGACGCGTCCGTGAGACTCCTCCGTCAGATTGTAGCCCTGGTGTTTCTGTTTTACCCTTACAGATCTTATTACCCTGCTTCAGCAAATGTTGCAGACAAACCACCTACTCATGTTCAACAATATATACGCCATTTTTGTCTCAAGTCGTTGCCACAACACTGTCAAATTAAAGGCTCAGAAAGTCTCCCAAATGCTCATGCGCTGGGGTATTTGAGGTTGTCTGAGACAGACAGAGACAGAGACAGACACACAGAGACAGAGACGACACGCAGAGACGACAGAGACACGCACGACAGAGACACAGACACACACACACACACACACACACACACACACACACACACACACACACACACACAGAGAGAGAGAGAGAGAGAGGCCTATAGTGTCCAAGACCCTGGCTGCTGGGTGGTTCATCCTGTTAAGGCACTGTTTTAGTGTGTGGATGAGCCCCATGGTCTGGTATCGCATCCAGTCTGTGCCAGTGGCAACTGTGGCCAGCAGTCCTGTGGGGCGATGCATAATTGGTGGTAGTGTTGCTCAGGGAGGGAGGGATTCAGTTGGCCAGCTTTGTTTGTGTCTCTCACACACGCGACCCCTGCTGCTCAATCGGGCGGCCAGTCTGCCTGTATAAAGTTGCGCGTGAAGTGCTTTCCTCCAACTCTGGACTGCAAGCTTAACTTGTAGAGCGCGGTGTGAAAAGAACGTCATCACGTGTTTGAGGAGATTGAGCGTGCTTCTCTATGCTCTCCCAAAGATGACAGCGGAGGTTGCAGCGAGCGCGGTTAAATAATAAGAGTGGCTGAGACACAAGCCTGCGCTACGTGAAGCAGGTCAGGAAAGGTCAGGGGGAGGGGAGGGGAGTGCCCTAGGAATACCACACGGAGTCTGGAGTTCAAATAAAGGGCTAGAGAGGAGAGGGCTAGAGCTGGGAATGGAAGAGAAAAATAATTTCTAATATATGTATACGCTTTGGCAGATACAAGTACAGGTTTGCATTGCCACTGAAACGAACTGAATGTAAACAGAGACTTTTTACGTCCTCTTTATTCTTACGTTGTGATCACTTTTTTGTATTAAAGGTGACAGTGACTGAGAGACAGCTGAGAATGCAAGAGAGAGAGGGTGAGTGAGAGAATGAGTGAAATGGAAAGTGAGTAGAGAGTATGAGCGAGAGAGAGAGAGAGGAAAGAGACAGAGAGAATGCCAGGGCGTCTGGGATCAATGGAGGAGAAATGTCCAAACACAGAACTCTTAACCATTCCAAACTAACATTTTGGTGTGTACCCTCTGGGAGGTGTGGCCAGTCCTGGCATGGGGTGGGGGGGATGTGTGTGTATGTAAAGACAGCAGCTTTGACTGAGATGAAATTACACCCGTGGTGCGAATGATATAGCCGAGCACAGGCCCCATGCGATCGGTAAACATTTACTTATATACTTATTGTACACATCCTCTAGCAAGCATTCACATTTCACTCAAGCTGGTCTGAAAAGAAACCCTAAACGACCCAAAAGGTCATTGCACCAAAAATAGCATTAACAACAGTTTATAAATAAATAGGCTATATATTAAGTTTCCTACTTAAGGCATAAAAGCTCAGGGCCCATAGAGAATGGTGATTTATGTTTCCTGTCACTGTACACGTGTGACGACAACGCCACCAGCAGCCTTTGCACAGTAGTGCGGAGACCAGAGGTCAAAGCCACGTGGCGCGTACGCATATCACTGCACTGGTTCACAGCTACTCAAATCATCTGGGTGGCTAAGCCTTACTGAGGAGAAAGCGAGACTTTGTGAACCTTGTAATGGGTCGAGCAACAACGCGTTGTCAATCACCGATCATTTCCACGGCAAAACAGCTCCGCCAATTTTGGGGGGTTCATGTACCCTCACTCTCCCATCGCTTCTGATTCCATTCACGATGCCCACATAAGCCCTAAGAACAGAGCGATTGTTTATTCTGGGCCTTTTCGTTTTTGGGGCCAACGCTTCACAGACTCAGTTCAAGACTCGCAGGTCGCTCGCGTGTTAGCGACCCGTGAAAAGTGAGCTTGGCGATCGCGTGAACATCGGCGAACGTGCGCTTTGTTTGCGTTTGGCGTCCGAAAGCCGGCAGTGAGTGTGTTTCAGGTCTGTGTGCGGAGCCGTGCGTGGTACTCACCATCGTGGCCCGAGTTGAGGAGGTGCTCGCCGAGGTCACAGCCGAACACCCGCTCCCGGAGGATCCCCCGCTGCTTCAGCTTCTGCTTGGTCGGCCGGGACTTCATGAAGGTGCGCAGGAACGTGATCAGCTTCCCGTGCTTCCTGGACACTGCGGGGGGGGGGAGCAAACACACGCACAAATGCCGCCGTCACTCCACAGGGCAGCGCCAAAGACACTGTGTATCCGAATGGGAGGAGACCAGTGGAGAGACGGAGACGCGTCGATTCAAGGAACATCATGCCCTGTGACTCACGACTAATTGCAAGCGCTTGTTCTTTTTCTTTCCACAAACACAGTTTTGGGCGATCACCAAGATTAAATGGAAAAATTGTTTTGAAACAAATAACACTTGCATTTATTAAGTCAAGGACATATATTCACTAAATCCAGGTCAGTGAATAGTGATGGGAGAAAATACCTAAAAAATGGGATGAGCTTGTTTGCGTTGTCATCGATGATTCGTTGATTTAAACCAAATACCGTTTTTCGATATGATGAGCAGTGTCTTTTGATTGGTTCACACAGGCCTGTGACTGACCGCACACAGCAGCTCCAACCATTATGAGGTCTGTGAAGCCTCACTCTCCCAATACTCGAAGACCAGTCAGAGAGAGCACTTCTGAAGGACAAATCGCACCAAAGTAAAAATAGAGGTACTGTCACAATTCATCATTTTAAAGCTTTAAATCCAGGTCAGGGATTAAATTCCCATCAGGGATTTGGAAAACAAACCATCGGATCAGATGCTACTTTCATTAAAGTGTGGCGAGGCCCAGGAAAATGAAAAACCTTCGCCTTGAAAAAAACAGAAGTATGGTCTGGCACGCCTGCCCTGCAAGCTTTTGTCATTCCGCTGGGAAGAGGAATTTCTTAAGTCCACTATAGCAAATTGTCGTTCACACAGCCAAACATCTACCCTGGATACAAAATTTGCCTCTTCAATTGGAAAAGAAAATTCCCCTGCCCTCGAGGGTTCAGCAACGTCTACCTAGGCAGGTACACAGGGTAGGCAGGTATTTGACATTAAACATATGCCGTGTCAAGAAAATGATTAATAATAGGTTCAAATGAGGGCCAAGAATGACACTTTAGTTCGCTTCACCCTTTCTCTCCAATGTTTAGAGTTGAGCACAAAATGTTAACTAATAATGAAAAAAACATAAATCAGTACAGCACGTGGACTGCTTTTGCCAAGTATTTACATCAACCATGAACCAAAAAGAATCAAGGGCTTTAATGGGACAAATCAAGCTGTCTAAAATTGCAGTGAAGGGCCAAAGGTTTTAATAGGCTCTTGTTTGGCCCATTCCCACCACACGAAACCATGACAGGACTGTTTACCAGAGGTTTGGGGATGGAGAGGAAAGCACAGATGTACTAAAGATGACAGAGTAGCTTTCTTGGCACACACCAAAACAGTAATTTAAGCGAACTACTGAACTTGCGCGAACATGGCTGACCACCAGAGATCCAGCCGCAAACAAAACAACCGGTTCTGATATAAGCCCAGCAACTCTAATGGAAACTACAGCCATGACAGTTGGGCAGGTAAAATGGATATATCTTTTTTTTTCTTCATCTTTAAATGGATATACGGAAACGTTGATGAGTTAATGGTCTAGAATGGATCATCAAACCTTTTTTGGGAAGAAATAAAAATTGGGGACCAAAAGCAAGAATGACTTCCCGCCCATTTCAAGTTAAAGGCGCACTTGAAATGCCTCCAATTCTGTGTTCCATATTCTCACTTCTGGTGGCAGTAGAACATTTTGGCACGTCTAAGATGCGGCGCTTTGTCACAAGTTCACCAGCGCTTTCCTTTGTCAGATTTAAGGAACGTTGAGAAGAGAATAATTTTTTGGCTCTGGTCCTATTTCTGATAAGAGCCAGCGCTGACAGACAGTCATGCAAATTAAACCCAGCAGCCTCTCCCTGGAATTTGCATGCAGAGCTCTTGGACACGAGGACGGACAAGAGCAAGACATCGGCTCAGAGAGCGAATGGTGCCTCCTGGGAAACTCGCATTAAAATGGCAATGATCAGCCACATGTTTGAGCTGTTATTTAGAGCAGGACCCAAATAGTGAGCATTTGATTATTTTTTGCATTTCTTTAATTTTTTTGACAAGGAAAAGAGCATGTTTGTGAGTGAATGAGTGAGTGATCCTTAAAATGCTTGACGTCATGAAGGGACTGTATGAAAAATGGCAGAACAAATACGTGCGCGTGGTCTTGTGAGTGTCAAATTAATGCACACCACCACAACACCTCGACTGTGAATTAAGGGAATTGCCCATTGTTAGCAAAGTTCCTCGTTTCAGCTGTGGATCAAATGACATTACACAGCTTTACAAATCTGTCCTTTTTGTTAAGGTGCCTAAACACCCAGCCCTCACTGACTCATAGAACTGGCTCTTTGCAATTTCGTACTTTTGTTTTTCATATTTGATCCACTGCAGGGATCATCAAGGGAAACGTTTGCTTTGGAGAGGAAAATCTGGGAAATGAAATGCTCTTTCTTTCCTCTTCTGTCTTTTTTAATGGGGGGGGAAAGGCAATAATTCCACACACTCCAAGTCATTACAGCTGTTGCTGGAGAGCATTGCAATGAGTTTGGAGGGAGCAGTCAGCTATCAAAACTGTTGTGATTAGCGCAGCCCCGCACATGCGAGGGACAGAATGTGCGCTGGATGAAGTCATGGCAAAGTCCGCTACCAGAATAATTGCAAACATCATGCTCTCTTTCTAAACAGCCTGGGCGTTCCATTGCATTAGGCAAGACCTATTCGAAGGATCTGTTCTGCCCTCCTTCAAGGACAAACCTCCCAGTGCAAGGAAAATATATTTGCCCTGCAAAACCCCACGTTTCCTGAAGCTCCCCAATGTTGCCTGCAACCAAAATGCAGCGAAAGCTGGATCTTTTGCAATGTTCTACCCTGCCATACGTTAGCCTGCCCGTCCGCACTACAGACCTTTATTTAGGCAGACCCCACAGTCCCGAAGGAAACACAGTTTGAGACCGTTGCTGCAAAACTCTTTAACCTAGATATTCAAGATACCTTGTGGGCAGTGGAGGGGAAATAGTTTGGAACGGCACTCTATGATGCGCTTTCGTGGAAATCCGAACGCGATCCAGCATTCCTCGCTGTATGCCAACAATGGGACAGTGAGGACCAGGAGGGGATTCAATGACAGCCATTTCACACAGATGACACGTGTGGGAAGCACATCTGCCCCCTGCACTGTGCCTCTGAGAGACGCTGACCTCCATCTGCGTCCGTGAGACAGTGCCTATGTCATACGTGGGGTAGAACTGAGCGATTGTCCCAGCCCTGGACATTAATGAGAAAACAGAGCCCCGGGCCAGGCGGGAAAAGAGAGGGTCAGCGTCTGTCATGAATGTGCGTTTTCACTGGGCAACAATGTAGATCCTTTTCAGAAGACTGATAAAAACACACGTGCGTCTCTAGGGACAAAAGAATAACTATTCACATTTATCCTGTGCTACACTTGGAACCAGCCATACTAACCTGATAGTAATGATTCCATCCCAAGTGTATATATTACGATTCTCTTTTTTTAAACATGAAATTGACATTTCCCACAGAGATTACTAGTTGGTTCACCTCAAAATAACTCTTTCTGAAGCATAAACTTTCTTAATTCCTTCACCCCCACTCCCCTCCCAAACTATGAAAAAAGGTTAACAAGTTCAAGGTTCAAGTGCTGTGCTTACACATAAAGGCATCTGTTTTTGGGGGGGACTGATTTTATATATACATACACACATTTTGTGACCCCCCTACAGGATTATCCCAGTAGGATTATCCAGTGAGAAGTCAGTCCTCTCACAAACAAAAGAAATAAAATACTAAAAACCCAACAAAACAAAATCTCTGAATCAGCAAACCCCCAACAGAATTCCTTTATCTGGATTGACTCAAAAAGCCACTGTCAAACTGTCAAAAATCTGCCCTGCTTAAGAGCCTACTTATTGCAAGCGAGAAAAAAACAAGCTAGCGGTTTTTGTCTGCACACACTCCCAACTCAACTATCTACAGACTGGAACTGTAAAACTATAGGCTACAATACATTTACAAGAATTTGAAGATTCCTGTCAATGTCAGGCAATGCCTTTGACTTGACATGGGTTGAACTCTAAACACCTTTGAAATGTGTTTTTTTAATTTGGGCTATTATTTAACCATTTAATAGTTTTGCCCCCTGCCACAACTGATCATATATCTTTCACTTGTGAATGCATTGGTGAGGATGACCGCAGCAGTTGACCGGTACGAGCATCAGCGCTACACAGGCTCAGTTTGAGGTTGTGCAGGCACCGGCCGCCCAGGGAACCACTCCTCTGGTGGGGCCAGCAAGAATGCAGAGCTCGAAGCCTGGGATATATCAAATGCTTGATTGTCACGAAACAGACACGGCACTAATACTGGCTAAAAGTTGCTTTATGGTTCACAAAGTATAAAGCTTACGTATATATATATTTTTTTGGACACATGGGGACTGCCTGGTGCTTTCACAGGAATAATGACATAAGTGGCTAAAGTTTGATGTGTCAGCCCTCTGTCACAGGGCTGTAATTTAATTTTTGATAATGTAGCATGCTTGCATTACCCTGTAAAAAAGAAATACAAATAGGGCAATGCGGTGTAAGGCCACTTACAGTGGCGAGAAAAACTTTGTGAACCCGTCAGAACTGTCTGCATTTACGCATAAAGTTGAACTAAAATGTGATCAGATCTTCATCGAAGTCCTTCTAAAAGATGAAGAGAACCCGATTAAACAAATAACACAACAAATTGCCTTTTTAAAATGTATTTACTGAGCAAAATGACACTGACACAGAATCTAAATTCTTTGTTGGAAAAAGTATTGTGAACCTCCAGAATTATCAGTTCAATTAAGGGGGTAATTAAAGTCAGGTGTTTCAATCAATGGGATGACCATCAGGAGTGAGTTTGGGTGGCCCTGCCCTATCAAAGTCTTCACTATCAAAGTCTGGTCTTCACCACAGAGGTTTGTGGAAGCGTGCCATGCCTCAATCAAAGGAGATTTCTGAGGACCTCAGAAAAAGAGTTGTAGATACTCATCAGGCTGGAAAAGGTTACAAAACCATTTTGAAATGGTTTGGGCTCCACCAATCCACTGTCAGGCAGATAGTGTACAAATGGAAAAAATTCAACACCAATAATACTCTCCCCAGGAGTGGTTTTCCAACAGAAATCACTCCAAGAGCAAGGCGGACAATATTCAAGGAGGTCACAAAGAACCCCAGGGTAACGTCTAAGGATTTGCAGGCCTCTCTTGCATCGGCTAATGTCAGTGTTCATGAGTCCACCATCAAGAAAACACTGAACAAGAATGGTGTGCATGGGAGGTTAGCAAGGAGGAAGCCACTACTCTCCAAAAAGAATGTTGCTGCTTGTCTAAAGTTTGCTAAAGATCACCTGGATGCGGCAGAAGACAATTGTAAGAATGTTCTGTGAAAAATATAACTTTTTGGCTTAAATGAGAAACTATATGTTTGGCTAAAACCAAACACTGCATTCCAACATAAGAACCTCATCCCAACCGTGAAATACGGTGGTGGCAGTATCATGGTTTGGGGCTGCTTTGCTGCCTCGGGACCAGAATGGCTTGCCATCATTGACGGAACTATGAATTCTGGATTGTACCAGCAAATTCTACAGGAGAAGGTCAGGATATCCATCTGTGAACTGAAGCTCAACAGAAGGTGGGTCATGCAGCAAGACAACGACCCTAAACACACAAGTCAGTCTACCAAAGAATGGTTGAAGCAGAAGAAATGTGTTTTGGAATGGCCGAAAGGTCTGGTCAAAGTCCAGACCTTAATCCAATAGAAATGTTGTGGTAGGACCTGAAGCGAGGAGTTCATGCCAGGAAGTCCACCATCCCACCTGAGTTGAAGCAGTTCTCTAAGGAGGAATGGGCCAAAATTCCTCCAAGCCGATGTACGGGACTGATCAACAGTTACCGAAAACGTTTGGTTGAAGTCATTGCTGCTCAAGGGGGTCAGACCAGTTACTGAAAGCAAAGGTTCACATACTTTTTCCGACAAAGGCATTTAATGTTGGATAATTTTGTTCAATAAATAAATGAAAAAGTATCATGTTTTGTGTGTTATTTGTTTAACTGGGTTCTCTTTATCTATTTGTAGGACTTCGATGAAGATCTGATCACATTTTATGTCATCAACATATTTTAAATCAACATATTTAGAACACTAGGCATTAAAACATAGCCTCCTACTTATGACCGACCTTAATACATCACGTGAAAATGCCTAGCCAGCGGTTGTGCAACAGCTAGTGCCTCAATTACGCTGTATACAGCAAAAGCCACAATCTAGGATAAAAATAAATAAAAATAAAGTTTTCATATATTGTATGCATTTACAAGACACGAGTTACAGTTGTTCTCTCTTAATCCGTTGTTTTCTGCTTGTAGGCACAGCAGCTATCCAAACCCGGACGTCAGAGTTGCTGAATGCATATTGTATGTGACCAATTCCCCGAAAGAAGCAGGGGGAAACTCTGTGGGAGGCCAATTACTGCTATGATGGTCGAGGGTTTGGTTAAGGCTTTAGCCAGCTACATTACGTAATGTATCAGGTATGCGGTAAAAAAGAGAGGCAACATTAGTGAATACCCTTGTCTGCACATATGCAACCATTAATATCCATCTTACCATGACAGCAAGTAAGGTTCATCACACTTTAAGTAATTGGCTTTGCACCGAAACCAAACAGCACACCGTTTTGACCCAAAACGGGGTAAAAACACAAACAGCCTCTTGAATCGTGGAATAGATTTATTTGCCTTATTGATTGAGATCTACAAGTCAGAAATGTATAAATCAATAACGCAAAACATAAGATTGCTAGGACCAATTTAAATTACTGTAAACGTCGCATATAAGTCCTTAAAATAACGGTCGTAATGAAAGTGAAAACACACTAACGGTGGCTTTAGCTTACTAAAAACGTCACTCGATGACTGAGCCCGGTATTAAGCCCTCCAAAAATGAATTCCCAGCAATCTAACAAACCAGCTCCCATTCTTACCTGGGTTATTCTAAATCCCTCTCGGATTCTCCGTTTACTCCTGAAGCAGTTGTTAGCATGAGGTCAGTTCTCAGCCAGTGTGTTGCCGCCGAGATATAGTTCCACACCGCAATGACACAGACGGTGACTTTGGGACTCAAACGGATCCCTACCTTGCTTCGAAAGGCTGGCCACACTTTTCAATGAAAACTCCGCCCGGTTACGGCAATACAGTACAAACTGATGTGGTTTTAATTGTGCCAGGCGAGCCTCACACGCATTTCGCAATGCACACTGTGATCCGCCACAGTAGCTTCGCTTGCAAACTTTCGTTAACTTTTTTGACTCTTCCCTCCGTGCTATGAGTCCAACCTCCCGGTGTCTGCTTGCAACAGAACTGGCTTCCCCACATCTCCGCCCCGCTCCAATGTCAGTGAACGCACCGCCCCCGGTTCCACGTCTGACTGCGCATTCATGCTACAACAACAGGACCCGGCTACAGAGATCCAATCAGAAGGCAAAGAACTTCACTAAAAACTTTTTTTGATACAGTCGATGTTGTGCTTGATAACCGTTCTCCAACGTTTTTACACAGGGTTATACCCCTCTTTACACAAGGTGCGCGACATAACCATTTTTATGGGGTTTCGTTTTTTTGCATCTTCTTGCAGTTTTTTTTTATTGCTGGCAGCTAAAGTGACAGTGGCAGTTATAGCATTCACTGTGCGATGATAACCTCCAACTTGCAACAGATAAAAGTAGGCTATGGTAGCCTAACTAAAGTGAAGTTAGTGCGCCTTCTGTAAAACCACTGAGAGCAATAGCAACATGGTTGCAATTCGGTCATAACATGGCAGCCCAACATATGCGCGTGTTTGAATCGAAAAATGCTTCAAGACCGACCTCTCCTGGGACCCCAAGAGATAATTCTATACCCCACTTAACGACCATAGACAATGCAGCTGCTGTCGATGTTAGTGGACATGGTCGCGAGAATTGTCGATTCCTGCCAAACTTCAAATACCATCCTCGAGCCAACGGATTCCACAAGTGGCTTTTTAGCCTTATTCAGACAATGAAAAACGTTTTCGACTGGATTCCTCAACATTGGGCTCATTCAAATATAGTCCCCACAATTTTATTGAAAATGACAGGACCACACATTTTTTAGGAAAAAATGACTTAGAGACGGATTTGGTTGCCATACTTTCGCGGTAAATATCTGTCCCAAGACCATACAATACAAATTAAAAAATATAAACTAATGTGAATCGCTCGTGTAATAAAGTAACACTGCTACAACAGAGTACTGTCTGAACATGGCGGTTCCTCTTTGGTTTTCATTAAGTTTTGTTACATCTAAAGAAGTAGGCTAATGCAATTTATACCGCAACCATCCATATCGGATTTTCAACCCGTCACGAAAATATGGGAGATTGAAGACACAGGAGGTGGCTTGAAGGTCATTCAAAACAATCTATTTTGTACCGCGGAGGTTTATGAACCTCCTTGTACCTTCCTGGCTGTTTAATATGGGAGAGTTTTATGGGGTCCGGGCTAAGCCGGTTGCCTGGCACGCCGCTCCAGGAGGCTGTCATCTGCACGAAACCGCTTTTACTTTGCACGGTCGCAAATTGCATTGAGACCAACAACAGGCCGTTCTCTATTTACTATGAAGAGGCTCGCCCTGTCACACAGCCAAGTTCTATTCAATGGAGGCACTGAGAGAGCAGAGTAAGATAACGCTGCCATCATTAGGTTATACTGACAATGAAGGGCTTGTTCCCGCAACAGATCAGCAATGTTGCCCATAAAAATAAGAGTTACATAATATACAACCATTGTGGCCTTTCACGCATCCTACTTTGTACATGCCCTGAGATATACATCACTAGTTCATCCAAGGCACATTGAAACTAGGATACAACATTCTCTCTAATTATAAGAGCAAAGCAACGAAACTATGAAAAAAAACAGCATATTAAAAATTCAGTAAAAGAAAGAAGGTTTTATTAACTCATTTTAATAATGGCAGGTGTATCAAAGGCTGAAATAGCTGGAATGAACTCGCACAACTTGATGTTCTGACAAACCTTTTTCTTTTTTAATCCTATTTAACATAGGACAGAGAGTTGTTGTTACAGAGCACACAAGGTTGTTAGCCACTAAGATAAATTTGCTGCCATTTTCTATCTTTAAATTGGCAGCATGCTGTTGGATAGCAACTTTGGAGGAACCAGTGTAAATACTCTGCTGCAAAGAACTATTGAGTCTTTGATGAACTCATGAAGTCTTTAATGAGTAAAAAGAGCACGTATGGGGATAACGAAGATTGCAATATCAACCTCTGACACAGTACCTGTTGCAAATGTTCAAACAGCTAGATAAAGGAAAGAAAATGAACTAAACACATAAGTACAAGCATGTTCTCTACAAGGGATGCACACTTAAGCTGAATAATGTTCCAGTTTCAAAGTAAACTCGGGTGTCATGTGTAAAACAACTTTTGGTCATTTACACACCCTCCCACCCTTCCTCCGCCACCACGATTCCTTATCATTCACTCTCTATAGCACAGAGATCAACATCTCTCCACTCGATTAAACAGGAAACATGCAGGAATCCCCTGGGAGAGTTGGACAGAGATCCAGCTGTGTTTCGCTCATACGTCTCTCTCTCTCTCTCTCTCCCCTCTCTCTCAAATCCCCCGGCCCATACAGACACAGCTGCCCTGTGTTCTCCAGACCGGACGGCTGCTCTGCCTGGGGAGGAAGTTGGGGATCGAGAGTGGCCACATCTGGACTCACACCTGCTCCTATAGACCGGAGGAGAAAAATCTTTCTCTCTCAGTGAAGGGTGCGCATTCGTATGTGTGTCTTAAGCATTTTAAAAACAATTGCTTGTTCCATATAAATTGTATTTCCCCCCCCCAATTTGGAATGCCCAAATTGTTAGGCCCATCCCATTGCTGAAATGACCAATTCGGGAATGTTCACACTAGCAAGTGTGACCTCAGAAACTCTTGACAGCCATCTCTATTTTCATACTGCAGTCCTGGTCGATGCTAATCAGCTAGCTAGAAGGATAGCTAACTTGGCTGGCTGACAGGCTAGCTTGCTAAGCAATTATTTATGCTCATAGTATTTAAATGACTTATAAAGATGAGTCAGCTACCACAAAAAGATGAGTCAGCTACCATTCCCGATGGCTAGCTCACTAATTGACAATATTTATTTCCAAAGTCTATTGCCTAGGGAAGGCAAAGTGTTCACAAGGGGTAGTAGTGAACGATATATCATATTCCGATCGCTATTGCGTTATGTGCATTTGCAACATCATACCGCCAAAGGTTACGATCTAAGCCTATAACGACGCTCGACGCTGGCCATGTTTTGTCTTACATTCGTTTCCCACACATACTCGCAGACTGGCTCTATATCCCCCAAACTTATTTACGAAAATCAGACTCAGTCCTAGCCTATACATTAATCTCAGATGCATTTGAAAATGTAACGTCTTACGAGAAAAGCTCCCGAAGGAACAAAGAAATCAGAGGCTATCACCTTCCACCTCCGAAACGACAAGATGCCAATATACACCGTAAGCAAAGAGGTCTTCCAGAAATTGATCCACAGGCTTGACAAGTGATACACATTTCTATAGCGAACCTACTTCTCACAAGTTGCCATTCCTGAACTATATGCTAAGTGCAAGGCATAAGTTGATGCAGAGCTCAAACAGACAGAATATTACACATCCACAAAAAACCTGTGGTCCAGCCAGACAACTGTATATAAGTTTAACGGTGCACTTGATTAATAAGGACTTTGAGTTGAGAAGCCGCTGCTTGCAAACATCGCTTCCCCCAGGGGGAAAACATAGCGCTTGTCTGCTCTTTGTTGAAGAACAAAGATATAATTTTTTTTTATTACTGACTTCTTAATTTAAATTTGTCATTTAATTTCAGTCACCACTTAAGAAAAAATCTTTTAAGATTTCATTTATTTCTGTACTTATTTTATTTATAACTAGTGCTGTGGTGAAAGAAACAATTTGGGTGGGTTATCTTAATTGATTTAATATAAATATTCATATTATATAATATTCTATGATGTCTGGAACACATTTAATATCAATTATCAAGTTTCCACCCATGTGTTTTGTTATATCGCGTGCTAAATCACAATATGTAGCAAGATTATCGCAATTTTATCCCTAACAAGGGGTGAACTTTACTGAAACTAGTATGTATTTTTCACACAGTGACATTACTGGATGGAAGAGCTTCCCAAGGCTTGTAGTGGAAGCAGAAACCATTTAAGTGTTGACGACAAGGCTCAACACAGTGCTAGATGCACTTTTGAGCAAAATAACAAGCCTAGATGGGTTAAATTAACTGTTTTCATTATTAAAATTCCTGAGTTCTTAACTGGAGTTAAACGATATGAGAAAGCAACCAATGAAGAAAAGAGACTTGACATGCTTTTGTGAGGATTATGTTTGTCCTTTTTCTGATTGAAATGTTCCTTGATTTGTCTAAACTGAGGCTAAACCTCCATGAGCACTGCAGGGCCTGGGCGGGAGGGCCAGCAAGGTTACATTTCAGCATGTCTGGGTATCCAGAAGGAATGTGACATTTCATTCACCGTGGTGAGATTGTACATCACACTGTCTGAGGACAAAGCTTACACTCACTGCTTACAAAGCTTACAGAATCATTTTATAGCCCCTCTTTTTAAAGCTTTGAATAAATCAAGTGTAGGTTCTCCCCCTTTCCCTCCCTCCCCCACCCCTATTTAAACCAAACACAGATACCTCTAATGCAATTCTTTTTTTTTTTTTTAGATCTACTGCGGTGGAGTCATGAAGAATTTTCAGGACAATGGCAAACCCCCCACCCCCTCCACTACTTCTAAAACATGGGCTATACAAGAACCCCCAAAAAAAAAAAAAAAGGATGAGGTCACCCACTCACCCAGTCAAAACACTAGCATGAATTTGCTATTCAGTTTTTAGGGACAAACCATAATATCCTTACACTGAATTCCACCCCAGGAGTTAGTGTGGCAGACAGGAAAATGTCCCAGTTTTTGAGAATGGTTTAAGAACAAACCCAACTGTTGGTGACTCTACTCCAGGGTGCCTTGATGCACATTTCACACTCTGGCGCACTCAGGTGTGGGGCGGAAAAAGGGTTGTCTTGAGTGTGAATGATTGGAATGGAAAAACAGAGTGAAGGGAGGAATAAGAAGGGGTGCAGCAGGCTTTAGACCACAGAAAGGAAGCCACTGCCCAAACCCATGCAGCACCTCTCCTTACCCCACTCAGCTAAAGTACTGCTAATAGCAAACTCTGAGATCTACACCAGGTTAGTGAATTGAAAGAACTGCAGTTCTGCTCTGAAAACTGCTGAACGCAGAGGGAAAGCATTTGGTTGGATATATATATATATATATATATATATATATATATATATATATGCCTTGTAAAGGCAGTGCACTTGTGTGCGCTTGGTATGGCCAATCCTTGCCAAAATCAAACGCTTTCCCTGCGATTGTTAATTTCACAGTACTTATCAAATTTCTCCGGATAAATTTCAATGATGGCTGCAGACTCCAGCTCCTGATATACGAATGTCAAAGCAAAAGCAGGCTGAAGTACCCGCGTGTGAGTAAGAAAGCATGTGAGTAAACGTTAGTATAAACGTGAGAGACGATCCGCTCTGAACTTGAGTTACATTTCTTTGCCTCTGCATGGCTTGTGTTTAAAGCTTTAAGTTTAAAAGTTTAAAGCATAAAGTGTTTAAAGCTTTATTTTCCCCTGACAAACACAGCAAGTACAGCAGCACGTGTGCTATACGGGTTTGCAGTGATGGGGGAAGAGTTAAGGCTTTGGTAACTCCACGGTGGATGGAGCTAAACGAGCTGTCAATCCCGACTCTCCTGAACCAATCAAAAGACACTGGTCTAAAAAGAAAAGCAATATGATTGGTTCAAATCAGTGACTCATTGATCACATATGACAGCTTCCAACCATTTGGGGATTTCACAGATTGAAATTTCATCGCTAAACATGGTGTTTTTTTGTTTTGTTTTACAATCGCAGAATGTGCCACGGAAGAGAACCTCTATAAGGCAAAGTAACGTAACTGAACGCTGATTCCACGGGGGCCTCAGTCACCGCTCCTGCACTGAGACTCGGACTGAACACAGGCGGTGTTAGGAGAGGGACGGCAGCTGGCGAGGTGTGTTAGTGACTGGGGGGGGATTAGATCTGGGTTAAGTAGCACGGGTAAACCAAGGAAGAGACTTCTACCTGAGCTCATTGTGTAGTGGTTTAGAGGGTCGGGAACCCATGCATTATCCTGCTTAACACTCTCCATTTCCAAATCTGCATGCAGTCGGGGCCAGGTGGGGGCGAATCGGGGATACAGAAAGGGAGAGAATGATTTCACTGGGTTAGAGATCACATCAGGACGGATTGCAGGTCCAGCAGTCATGTTCTGTCAGTCATCTAACCCCTTTTTGCAGAGGGTCACACAGCTAAAAACAAAAAGAAAAGCGTTTTCATGCCGTCATTTACCGTTTGTCCGACTAACAGTTCTATGTATGAAATCATTTTGAAAAAATCCCCTTGGGTTCACACAAAGCACTGAGACAGATGTACTGTAATTTGAAGTTAAGTGCCAACACTGCATGCAGAGAAAAGTCAGAATGACCCCCATGTTTCCCCCACCACTATGTGCTGTGCTATAACAATTATAAATGATTTATGAAATGGGAAAGTTAAGTTCTCAGCGCCACAACGGGGCGTTGGGAAAGCAGTGGGCGTAAGTGCGGGTGGGTGGATGACGTGTCTGTGCGACGCTCGCGGTAAAGCGTGGGATATACCAGCACGTACAGGGAGGGAAGAAACTCCAGGAGGCAGGCCGTAGACCAGAGCTGGGGGAGGCTGGCGGAAGGGGACACAGCGAGACAACAACATTAAACATGCGGGTGTGGGGGCTGAGGGGGGGAGGGGAGGGAGGTCGGCGAGACACAGGAGGACATGCAAACGGAAGGCCCTCCCTTCCCCACCGCACAAAGTCGAGAGCTTTTTTCTTTCTTTCCTCCTTCGTCGGAATGCTGGCACGCTCCAATGCTCCTTGAGGTCAGGCGACGGTGGATGAAGGCCATGTGACGCGGTTCCGCACACTGCCGCGGCGTGTCTAGCAATTTACTCGTGATCCGAGTTTTCGCTTCCTTGGAAATTGCAAGCAGTACGGTTGTTACCTGGCCTACGCTGGCTTTAATGAAACGAGCTTAATGGCGCATGTTTACAATTCCCTTACCTCCACTCTAGCCAACGGAGCCCTCTTTATGATCATCTTACGTGGTGTCATGGCCTGTTCTGTTCTGGCAATATTAAGACGACATCCACATCCTCCAGCATTCTCCCCACGGGCACAAAGCCACACCACTGATTACAGGAATAGCTCATGGCGATTCACCCATGTGAGGTCAGTGACGATGACGAACTGTTGGACGCATTTGAGGCAAAAAGCCAGCGGGAGATAGAGAACATGTTTTGAGATGTATTTAGTCCAAATGTGATGCGATGCTGGAAGCCTCTGGAAGCATTATCCAAGTCCGAGTCAAGGTCCAAAAGAAGAACACTTGCTTATATTCCTGGGCCGTGAGAGGCGTCCGTCTACGAGAACCACTTCAATTAGCCGTCAGTTTGTTTGTGTGTTTGCTTTTGTCACTGTTCTTAATGTACTGGCAGCATGTCTCATTTGCTTCACCTAACATTTCCCCAGAGTGAACAGACATTTAGGCCACAATCTGTTTGTTTTTCAAGTAGGGAGCTCCTTGCAATCCAAAAAGAATTTCTGCACACACAGTAATCCCATTCTGATGTTAAGCAAAGGATTATTAGGTAACAGAATTTCCAATGTGTGGACGCCTTCAGAGTAAAAGAATTATGGGTAAAATATGCAAGCAAACAGTTAATTGCATACTTGAGTTTGTGGGTAATTGTGTGGAATAAGCAGTCTCTGATACATCCCATTTTTAAAAGTTCAGTTTTTACAAGGATTAGGATACTAATTTGACTGAAACCTCTAGCTTGTGGCAATCCGGCAAAACAAGCTCATTAAATGCCAGCTTTAGGGTAACCTTTGTTATTTCTTACCGTGGCCTTGGTTACGATGGGCAAACCCTTTACACTTTTTCCCCTTTCTCAAAGGGAAACCAAAGTCTCACAAACTGGATACTGGTCCTCTCTCCTACAGCTGGTGAAGGTGCTTTCTGAGCCATGCCTCGTTCCTGCGAGACCATGATTCCCTTTCTCTTGGCCATTTGAGGGTAAGCCAGGACGTTCTCCTCCAACCAAAACTCACCAAGACCAGTCACTGGTCTGCTTCTCTATTCTAAATGCACGCAGGGCAACTCTTTGCTTGCAATGAAATACAACAATGCATCTTACGGTCTCAAATGTAATTGTACTAGTAATTTCACTCGCAATGAGGAGAGTGAAATTTATCACACGGAACTAGAGTAAAAATATATTAAAAACTCCTCCAAAGCCCAAAGTCACAGAGCAGATGTGCCTTCATTTGGCATCACGTGCGATTTGGGGAGTTCAGATGTTGTAGTAGTACAGTACCTGGTTTTGGCATAGAGTTGGTGACAGACTGGGGAAGCTTGTCATTGATCAACTCCACACACTCGCTAGGAAAGAAGCCAACCTAGAAAAGGAGAGAGACAAAAAAACATGGTCAGGGGGATATTGACCATTGACCATTTAACAATAAAAAATGTAATTTTTTTTTTTTTTAATTGGGTGACATTGTAAGATTGAGCATATCCAGTGAGTTGCCAACAAAACTCTCTACACAGAGTTCTCCAGCTTACTAGCCCCTCACTGTACAAGGCTCTCGGCTCTTGATTGGTGAATAATTTTTGTGACAGAGCGAGAGAGCCTTGGCATGTGCCCGCTTGTGTGAGGGTTTCTGAGTGAACCCTGGTCGTGTTTTCACTCCAGTGTAATCTGTGTCATGTGCCTCTTGGGCCCTCGTATGCATGGCGCTTAGCCCCGCTCTGTGCCTGTTCCCACGCGAAGGCCGGGTTAGGATGGTGCCCACAGCGGCAGTCAATACACTACCACCTTTCCACATCCTCCACAAAGTAGTAATGAGAGTAAAAATAAGAAACTAAAGCTGCAAAGTACAGGCAGATGGAGAAAAGAGTAACTTTGTGCCCGCTGTGAGGCTTAGCATTAGTCTAGTCAAGGGAAAACATCACAGCTGGCTAAAATATTCCTTAATCATCTCAGTCTGAACCCTGAAATTCCACAGATTAAAAACAAAAACAAAAAAACGAATTTGAATAGAGCAAATGTCCAAAAATATACAATTAAAAGCATAAACAGCTTTAAACTGGATTACCATCTTAGAGGGTACATTGCTTTACAAAGTTAACCTTCTATTCCGAAAACGAGTCGGCGGGGGCAAGGCCGGGGTCGTTCCAGAGTAGCCAGAAACGACCTGGCCTCGGGCCTGACCCGACCAATAGCAACAGTGCGCGCAGAGGCAGGTAGCACGTGGGTATTCTTGGTTCTTCTTAATGTTGCGCTAAAGGTGGACACCTGTCACACCTCAATTTAAAATTAAGAGGAAACTGAACAAGCTGTACAGGCAGGGGAACTGTAAAAGAGGAAAAACCCACAACACTATTCCAACTTATACTACATACGAGCTGGCCACAAAAGCTGCGTAGGCGCATGTGCCGTGAGTGTGTGCTAGACTGTGATGTCAACGTGAGTGCGTGTACGGGTCAGAGCTGGGGGAGCGGGCCGCAGGTTAATTTCCTGACTCAGCCGGTGACATCAGCGGAGTTGTGACACTAGTTTTGGCTCCACCCCTGAAAAAAATTCCAGAGTGATGTAATGCCGTCTGCCCATCCACCTCTGGATAAACCCGGTGACACACTGAGCTCACTGCGACACGGCACATTGCGGTATATCTCCACTCATTCGGAAACCGCGTTGAAAGGATCGGCCACGCTCGGGATCAAACGTCAGTAGCCTTCCACGACGCCGTAAAGCTTGCAGATAAAAATCCAGGATGTTGTAATCTTAAGGCTCCAAGGTTCAGCGCTCTGACAGAGGCTGAAAATACACATAATGCGGAGCAGGAAACACAAAGGCTCATTTGCCCTTTCAATTATTATGCTTTTAACTTGTTAAAAATTAACATGATTAAAATGATTAACTTCTGTTTTTTTACAACTCTTGCAACACCCCAGCCCCCCGGGTCTGTAGTCTCATAGACGGCTGGTTCAACCTGGTCCGGACTGCTCTAGCTGTAGGCTACAGAGCTCCACCAGAGTCATAGCTTTCACATTCATAGAGCCTTATATGATCTGGATGGGCCTCAATATATCCTCTAGCCCCACTACCAAACCCTCCGGACGACATAGATATCAGGTGCTACACACACAGCAACACACACACAAACACATACACGCTCACACATGCACTTTGCAGAACAGCCTTGGTTAGTGGACAACTTGCTCTTGTCAACATTTGCTCTTCATTGCCTAGCTGAAAGCAGTGTAGGATTTTGTCCCAATACCAATGTTGAAAACACGAGCTTGAAATTACTGCTATCTGGGACATTATGAGTACTCCGGCTGAAGCCACATCTTTTCTATGAAGAATGTTCGTTGTACACGGTTTCCATCCACATACATGTGCCCAATGTTCAATATAAGTGAGAAATGAACTCTCATTGTTAATGATTTTCCTCTTGAATCCAAGCCCTCTCATGCTCAGATGATTGGTATGAACTGCTGTTGACCTGTGCACAATGTGTACTTGACATTGGGGTTGATGTAATGATTTGCTTCCATTTGAATATGGGAAATAACCATGCACGCACGCACGCACGCACGTGCAAAGACTAGCAAAGAAAGTGTACTGAAGACTCTTCCTTGTTTCATTTGACCTGCTGCAGGGAGGAAGACTGCCCCCCGGTGGCACTGATGTTCAAAGACAGTCTGCCACTCATAATGTTAATAATAAACAAATGTATACAACAGATTGTATTTATATTGTACCGTTCATAATCTCAAAGCACTTTACAGTGAAGGAGGGAAGCCCACCTCAACCACTGCTAATGTGTAGCGCCCACCTAGATGATGCATGGCGGCCATTTTAGCACCAGAACGCTCACCACACATCAGCCAAGGTGACGCTGACCACAAGATTCCTGGATATTGAGTAAGAGTGAGAGCTGAGCTGGGATGAAGGCCGGAAACCTGCCAAATCACCAGTGGACAACGCTGTCATGTGGATGTGGTTAAGAGGAAAAAAACAGAAGAAAGGCGTGGGCGACTATGTGCAAATCGACCGAGCAATCAGCATTTTGTCTCGACTCTCCAACGTAGTGAACCTCAATTGCAAAAACTAACTGCAGCTCAACCTACCGCGAACAGCTGTGGTGTTCAGCAAAAAAGACCTCAGTGCTATTTATAATATAATATATGCCATTTGCCATCTCCTCGCCTCTCCACTGTGTGTAGTGAGTTTGTACTGGCGCACTATGGCTGCCGTCGCGTTCACCCAGGTGGGTGCTGCACATTGGTGGTGGTTGTGGTGAGTGTCCCCTATCATTGTAAAACGCTTTGGGTTCCCTGAAAAGCGCTATATAAATCCAATGTTCAATTCAGTTCAATTCAATTCAATTTAACAGACGCTTTTATCCAAAGTGACTCGACACGAAGTGAATGCAGACATTTTTCAGTATATGTGGTCCCAATGGGAATCAAACCCACAACGTAAGCGTAAGCCATGCTCTACCAACTGAGCCACACAAAACCAAAACCGTCTGAACTAGGATAACTGTCTACAAGGATAAGTAAACATTAATTTAAAAAAACGAAATAATGACAACTGTTTCACTGAGTGCCCACCCAAGCTGTGCGATCACATTCCCCGTGAATCCCCTCTGTCCGGTACAGCTTTTAATCCCTGCTGCCTGGCGGGGCCAATGACAGATGTGCTTTTGTGTCGCTCGGCGGAAGCGACTAAGGGCTGAACACACAGAAATCGGAACGGGTCAGCCATTCACTGCTGCAGGATGAACCCACTGTTTACACAGTGCGAGACACGCTGTCTACGAGCGAGTCAAGCCCTCCGCCAGGCCAATGGACTGTATACTCACTGCTGAGGATCGTATTGGGCACCAGCTAGGTGAAGGTGGGAAAAAAGGCTGATGCGGGAGGGGGCGAAAAAGCACGGCTCGACTCACCTGAAAACCATGCTTCCCTCGCCACCAGGTGGTGTCCTCTTTGGGGGCATGTCGATCACTGACACAATGTCCCCAACCTGGGAGAGGGCCAGGGAAGGGAAAACGGGTGAGCCCATATCCAAACAGGACAATTCCATTGGGCGCTGTGACAGTGACCCCGGCCCCCGCCCCCTTCGCCTGTCCCCCTCACCTCAAAGGACAGCTCGTCTGCTGCCTGGGCGATGTAGCGCTTTATCACATGGGCGGCCGCGATGGCCGGAACATTGATGGAGGATTCCTCGTGTACCAGCAGGTGGTTCCCCTTGTTATCAATCTTGGGAAGAAAGGGGGGGTCATAATTTCAGGATCATCCTCCCGAAAATGAACATAACATTAACATAATTAACAGCCGTTAAGTGTTATACCTCGCGCGGTCGTGTTTAATTAGCCTTCAGGGCATGGCCCTGTGGGCCCTAGTCCTGTCAGTTTTGGTTTCAAGCTGAAGGGTTCTTGAACTCTGTGAGGCATTGAGTTGCATCAAGTCACTCCTCTGTATTGTGTGACACCTCCAATTTAACTCTCCTGCTCTCTCTCTCTTTTCTGAGACAGGAAAGTCATGGGGGGAAGGGGGCGCTGCAGAAACAAAAGTACTCCTCTCTACAGTTATGCTGCATGTGAGAGAGAGAGCAAACCTTGAGATAACATTGACAAAAAGAAAGGGGGAGAGAGAGAGAGAGAGAGAGAGAGAGAGAGAGAGAGAGAGAGAGAGGGACAGGGACAGGGAGGAGGAGGGCAAGAGGAGAGAAGGAAAAAGCATTGCAGAGAAGAAAGTGGGGGGAAAGGTGGAGAACAGAAGGAAGGTAGGTGAAAAACTGGAAAAAAAGAGAAAGTGAGAGAGAGGGAAAGATGGCAGGTGAGAGAGGGGGCAAGAGAAGGAAAATAAACAAAGAAGGGAGAAGGAAAAGAGAGAGAGAATACCTCCATCCATGTGAGGGCGGGCCCGCAGTTAATCTTGTTGTCAGCGATGGAGGACAAGCGGGAGAGGTAAGCCATCAGCATCTGGGAAACTGTCTGTGAGGAAAATGAGAGAGAGGGAGAGCCTATCATACACTGCTCAAAGAAATTAAGGGAACACTTAATCATCACAGTATAACACCAAGTCAATTAAACTTCTGGGATATCAATCTGTCCAGTTAGGAAGTGTAAACGATTGTGAATCAATTTCACCTGCTTTGGTGCAAATGAAAGTGACAACAGGTGGACAGGAGAGGCAACAGCAAGACAACCCCCAAAAAGTAAATGGTTTTGCAGGTGGTGGCCACAGACCATTTCTCTCTCCTTATCCTTTCCTGACTGATTTTTCTCTAGTTTTGCATTTTGCTAGTGCCCTTGTCACTAATGGTAGCATGAGGCGGTACCTGCAGCCCATTCAGGATGCACAGGTAGTCCAGCTCCTCCAGGATGGCACATCCATACGTGCCGTCGCAAGAAGGTTTGCTGTGTCTCCCAGCACAGTCTCAAGAGCGTGGAGGAGATACCGGGAGACGGGCCATTACATGAGGAGAGCTGGACAGGGCCGTAGAAGGGCAACAACCCAGCGGCAGGACTGGTATCTGCTCCTTTGTGTAAAGAGGAACAGGAGGAGCACTGCCAGAGCCCTACAAAATGACCTCCAGCGGGCTACTCGTGTACATGTTTCTGACCAAACTGTCAGAAACAGACTCCATGAGGGTGGCATGAGGGCCCGACGTCCTGTAGTGGGACCTGTGCTCACAGCCCAGCACCGTGCAGCTCGATTGGCATTTGCCAGAGAACACCAGAATTGGCAGGTTCGCCATTGGCGCCACATTCTCTTCACAGATGAGAGCAGGTTCACACTGAGCACATGTGACAGACGTGAAAGAGTCTGGAGACGCCGTGGCGAACGTTATGCTGCCTGCAACATCATCCAGCATCCAGCATGACCGGTTTGGCGGTGGAAACCTCCAAGTGCTAGCCAACAGTACCCTGACGGCTGTTAGGTACCGGGATGAAATCCTCAGACCCATTGTCAGACCTTACGCTGGTGCAGTGGGCCCTGGGTTCCTCCTGGTGCAGGACAATGCCTGGCCTCGTGGCCAGTGTGTAGGCAGTTCCTGGATGATGAAGGCATTGATGCCACTGACTGGCCCTCACGTTCTCCAGACCTGAATCCAATTGAGCACATCTGGGACGTTATGTATCAGTGCATCGGCCGCCGCCAAGTAGCGCCACAGACTGTCCAGGAGCTCACTGATGCCCTGATCCAGGTCTGGGAGGAGATCCCCCAGGACACCATCCGCCGTCTCATCAGGAGCATGCCCAGATGTTGTCGGGAGTGCATACAGGCACGTGGGGGCCATACACACTACTGAGCCACATTATGAGTTGTCCTGATGAAATTCACACAAGTTGGATCAGCCTGTGATCTCAATTTTTCACTTCGATTTTCGGTGTGGTTTTGAATCCAGCCCTCAATGGGTTAATGATTTTGGTTTCCATTGACCGTTCTTATGTCATTTTGTTCTCGACGAAGTACACAATGTAATCAATAAAGATTTTCACCTTGAATATTTCGTTCATCGAGATCCGCGATGTGTGATTCAAGTGTTCCTTTAATTTCTTTGAGCAGTGTATTTCTACCAATCGCAGTGCCTTTCCTAAAGAGAGAGGCGTCTTTTTGTGCCAGTTAGCGATTGATGGCGCATTAAATTTCCACTCATTATGGGGTTCGCGATGACTCGATCTCCCGTCACTACTATAGCACAAAACAAATGGTCTAAAATATTGGACTTTTCCCTGGAGAAAGGCCTCAAGGCCACTCTTAAATTATGCACAAGGCAATCACTGTATCGTGTAACCCTTCGATCTCAAATCCACAAGAGAATCTTATAGTGAGGGGGGGGGGGGAAGCCCTGTCTCTATCCGATCTGAAACATGGGTCTAATAAAGGGGAAGCACACCGTGCGGGTTTGTGCACCACCCCTGCCACAGTCTGCCAAGAACGTCTTTGAGGGGATACTACCGCCATAATATCTCACGCCTAAATAATGCCCGTGAGATTATTGCGATGGCGTGCTCGATCGTTTATCAAAATGTCTCACGGCGGGGCCGAGGCGTGACGCCATTTTGGAGCGGGGCAGTGGCGACGTGGCAGGGTCAAGGAACTTAACTTGTTACTCCTGGTCTAAACGGTGTGGGCGTAGAGGCTGAACCATCAAGAGCGGCGGGTGATTGGCCCGCTCAATAAGCTCACTGAAAAGGACAAGCCGGTAAGTAACGGGCGACCTGCTGCAATAAGGGTGCGCGTGCATAATTGTCTCGCGTAAACGCACGGTTGTCACTAGACGCATCTCAAGGGGGACGAACGAGGTGGCACTAAGAAAGGGCGGTCGGGCACTGATAGGGTGGCGGGATCGCTCCATCATTGGCCCTGTGTACAGTTTACAGCAGCTCAAAGTGATGAAAATGAACACCGAGTCAAGACACTCGCCTGAACGGCTCGTCGCGAGTTAAAGGGGAAAACGTAAAAATATCAACGAATAAATATAGAGAATAAATGCAGATGGAAGTGAATTAAAGGAGCTTCCCGCGTTCAGTGATTTCACGATAAGGCTGAAAATAGCCAATCGAAAAGGCAAGAATGTCACAGTTGCAGTAATGCAAAGTGATCGTTTTTTAAAATGTCTATTCATTAAATGATTCAACACGAATGCATTATGCTGGACAAAGAACGAAGACATGTATTTTTTTAAAGGATGATTTGTTTCAGATTTTTTCCAGTTTTTTCTCCCAATTTAGTAGGCAATCACACCCTCCATTTATTTAGATGAACCCTCCCCACACGGGCCCGTCGTTTGTCTTTACGAGGCAAGCTGATTCTCCGTGGGCAGCGACCTCCGCTTTCCACCGAAACGGAATTCGCCCACCCACGTTCTGGAGACTCCTTTTCCGTGCCTCCCTCCTGGGGCGGACAGCCAAATGCTGCCCCTGGGTTTCGAACCGCGTCCCTGACAGGCAGCGCACACCAGACCAGCCAAAGTGTGGTGCGTCAGACCGCTACGCTATCCGCCGCCCCGACGTGTTTAAAAAATTAAAAAAATTCAAGAAAGAAAAGTAGAATGAAAGAAAATAAATGAAAGAAAAAAACAACAGAAAGCCCAGAGCCCATTTGGGAAAACAATTCCCTGACCGCCAGGAAGAGGCATCGAAAGACAGACGCGGCAATGCAAGTGTCACGCAAACTATTCGGCAGCTTTGAGTGGAGAAAGCATCCTTAAGTCAAGTCTTTCCACTTCTGTCAGCTGTCTTAACGTTTGTAGCACTCTAGAGTCTGGCGGTCTCCGGTAAGCCCCCACTCCAGAATGATCTGAGCTGACAGGCTGGGGGGGATCCCTGAGGTGGAATTCCTTGCTTTTACATTTCATAAACAAAAAAGTAAGAGAGCGAGGCTACGGGAATGCCTGCCTCTATTTATACAGTGTTTACGTGTCTCTATTGCCAGGGTGACCACCCGCACCCACAAACACTGTCAACCTCTGCTGCCACAGAGCACTGGGGGGTCAGAAGCACGTTGGAATCATAACAGACGCCCAAAACCCTTGCAGTCGTGCTCGGAACTACGAACAGCCCCATTACAGCTCCAGATGGCCCCCTGAGAGTCAGTGAATCGAGAGGCCCTGAAATGAGCAGCCGTTTGTGAAGCACGCACATGCGCTCAAAATCAGTCATTTGGCCGATCGATTGAGCAGAACGGCAAGCACAAACGTTCCGCACGTTTCAGTGGGGACGCCACCGCAGCTAACAGAGGCAACAAAAAAGGAAAATACAGTGTAGGTTTATGTGTGCACAAAAAAAACCCAACTGGATTGGGTGTTAGATTACACATAATAGATTATATGTAATAGAAGATGTACCATCTGGCACAGTCTTAAACTGCAGTGAGAGTCTCTCCATTTTCGCATTCATTTAGATCAGCATTTTCTAGCAATCCTTTATATGGTGAGTAAAACAGCCATGGTCCATGGTCTTGGTCAATGCTCTGAACAGTGACCGCCCTGAACGTGGTCAATTGTCACAGCTTTACTCTGCTACTTAAAAGTTGCGGGTCCACATCCAAAGACATTTCCTAATGCGTACGATGAAAAATATGACCTGCCGTACCGGGGATAAGGCCTCTGGTGCGTACACGCTGTAATATTCATATAAAGTCAAGCTCAGAGATCTCCACAGACTGGCCACGGCTCCCCGGAGCCCTGCCCATGACCCTGGGCGAGGTGAACATTCATGCCCTGCTGGGCCCAAGAGAGCCTCATTACGCCCCCCGTCTCCAACCGGAAAGATAGATACATTATACTTTATTAATCCCCGCAGGGAAATTGGTTTGTCAATAGCAGCGTACAGACACTAAAAACACAGACATTACACAAACATATAAAACAAATAAAACAAGGCCCCGGCCGTGGCACCGCGCTGGAGAATTAGACGCTCCACTGGAGACCAATTAGAGAGGGCCGGCCTCCCCCGGCCCGCGGCTGCCAGCGGTCACAGCTCCGGAGACCGTTCAGGCCTCGACGCCGGGGGCAACTGCTCAATCACGGGGAAGTGGCACCGCTGCCGGAACTGCGCTTCACACTGAGGCGACGTGATTCTGACATACTGCTGACGTCTTGGGATCGTTCGGTGGATTTGAAAGCGCAGTCATGTTGAGAGTGTGTAACGTGCCCTTTTTGTTGAAGGGAAAGGGGAAGCCCTCTCTCTTTAGTGAAATGGCTGCCCCTGGCCCAGTGGCCCTGGCGTCGATGGGTGCTTCCACACAACGCTCTTCTGGTTCATCGCAGCAAAGCCAGACGGGCCACTTCCTGTATTTAAAGGGTCAAGCTTCTCTCGGTTATAAACAAAGGGCCAGTAAGTTCGCAGCTCGTATTGTAAAATACTGCGCAGCACATCACTGCGGTTAAGGAGCTGGGCCTGTCAACGGATTTGGTTCCCAGTTTCAGGCACCGGAGGGAGTCCTGCATGACTAGATAAAAGTTTACGTGCTATCCATTTATACAGCTGGATGTTTATTAAGGAATATCAAGTTATGCATCTCTCCAGGGTGCAACGTCTGTGCCTAAAAATTCCACCACTGAATAACGCTGCCACCCTAGTGAGAGAGAGCCACACCTCGGGGGAGAAATAAAGATTACAGCCTCCCCCCCTTCCCGCCCAAAAATACCTTAAGCAAATACCTTACCCAACAGGACAATGTGGTCACAACAATCACAGTCCTAAGGGAGGATGGTGGCTGTCTTAAAATGATCTCATAAAGGTCTCATGAAGCTAAAAGGAAAATAAAAAGCTGCAAGTATATTGAAGGTGGGTGAAATTGAACCTTGGCTGCTTCTCTCTCGGCTGCCTCTGATTACGGGGGGCAGTGAGCTCAGCGTTGTGAGAGCCCCACTTTAGCATTGCGAGCGGCTTCCGTTACCACGCGCCCACGGTGAACGCCATTAGCAACCACTCCAGCATCAAAGCGTGCACATTTTTACTGAGAAAATATGCACTTTCACACAACGCGAAATGAAAGAATGCTGAAGAGGCTTTGGTTCGACTTTGTAATGCAACGCGTCCCAAACATTCTGGGTCAGCAATGCAGGCTCAGGAGAAACGTTTCGGTGATGCTCGAAGGGCTTCGATTCGATTGGCTGACAGACGCGGGAGAGGTGAGGCTTCCTACCTCAGCTCTGTCCTTCAGGCTGTCGAATCGGGGCAACTCGGGGAGCTGGGAGAAGCGTCGGTCGTAGATACACAGGTGGAGGTGCTTGTCAAGGACGCGGAAGTCTTCATAGCTGCGCCTCACGATCCAGCTGCGGCCCTGTGGTGCAGAGAGAGAGAGAGAGAGAGAGAGAGAGAGAGAGAGAGAGAGAAAGAGAGAGAGAGAGAGAGAGAGAGAGAGAGAGAGAGAGAGAGAGAGAGAGAGAGAGAGAGAGAGAGAGAGAGAGAGAGAGAGAGAGAGAGAGAGAGAGAGAGAGAGAGAGAGAGAGAGAGAGAGAGAGAGAGAGAGAGAGAGAGAGAGAGAGAGAGAGAGAGAAGACTATGGTCACTGTGATAAAGGCAAGGTTCACAATGGGGTTGTAAGGGGGTGGAAAGTCTCTGGAAAATGTCCGTTCCGTGTGTCTGAAAGGCCGTGTCCTCCTGCTAGCTCCCCCTATTGGTGATGCAGCGCCAGGCGACACACACACACATGCCAGGTAATGCTGTCATTTAGGTAAATTGTTAATATTGTAGGTAAACTTAGGAAGCATTTATGCATTGTTCAAATATGTAACATCCAACAATTGCCATTAATTGGATGCTACAACTTGCAAGTTCAATAAAGTTCAAAATAATCATTTGGATAGTTTGAAAAGCCTGCTGATTTGTATGGAACAGTACGTGTCCTGTGATGACATATTTCCATCCAAGTCCCATAAATTCCCCCCAAAATTCCCAGAATTTTGCAACCGTTGTTGAGGAAGATATGCACTGTCACCTAAGAAAAGTTAAAAAAACCTCTAAATAAAAAAAAAATATTTCTACAGAAATGAAATATTCCTCTTAAATAATGAAAAATTCCATAAAATGAACGGGTGAGGGACAGATGGCACATCTGGCCGCCCGATATGTTGCAGGGACACTGAGTGGGAAGGATTCTCTCGATTACAAGGCACCGCGTGTCTCTGAACAACATCAAACACTAACGTGTTAGCAGTTTAAATGTAAAACATTTTGTTGCCATAGTGACGTTTCCATGTTACTGCTAATTCATTGTTATCGAGTTACCACTTTTGCAACCTGACCCCACAGCAGGTGCCCGCACCATCTTCTGTAGAAGACTGTTGTACAATTAAGACTGTGTGATTCCACCCCATCACCACTGTGCTTGCCATCCTTTGCCTGACCCAGAGTTTTCGAGGGCGCCCCCTCCCTGCGGCTGCTGGGAAAACAGCCAACCAGCCTGCCAGCCAACCGCAGCACTGACAACATGCCAACTGTCATCTGTGAGATTTCCATGTGCAGGGAAGGTATGGGTCAGGTAATGGTAAGGTAATACAATGCAACATGTGATAAACGTAACAGCCAATTTGAATAGGACAAATAAAAAAACTGTCAGTAAATGGTCTTTAATTCTAAGCGTCTGAGAGTTAATGCGTCAGTGGAAGAAACAGCATTGAGAGCAGCCTTTTCCACACTCCTCGTCTTACGCTCACACACATGCACCCGCCAACTAAAGCGTGTCCATCGCGCAGCATACAGCTCGAGGTTATATTACCTCATGAAAAACAATACACACTTTGCTGCTGTTTTTGTTTCGATTTTGAGTTATAGGTGGCTGTCACAGAAGCCGTTAGAGGCACGGAATCGTTTATGTTACAGATCCGAGCCGACAAAAACGGATCGACTGTCTGGCTTTCTTAAAAGGCGCATTTTTCGCGGTCAAGCCTGCCCCCGATTTTTAAGTTTGACAAACCACTTCCAAGCCTCCGTCTGCAAATTTGTAAATGTTTTTCCCTCACGGTAAAACCCAGGACGGCCAAAAGGAGTCTCGCTGCACTCTTTAGCTTTCCTCATAGCGCTTAAATAAACATGAAATCATTGCACAGACGTTTTTTTTTAATCATTTTTTTATTTTAAGGCCTGCGTGAAGGTAGACCACCGGTGCTTCCGCAGCATTTCCCCATTATCTGGGTGAACGGACAAAGGAATAGAGAAGAGTGGAATCTACTCTCCTTTTGTCCGGCGTTTATTGTGCCTTTAATCATGTCATTCATCCAGCCACGTGGAGACGTTATAGAAGCGAGTGTTCAAAAAAACGTGGAACTTTCCTTTTGGCCATACGCCCTGGTTTTGGCCTATACTGTTTGGCTCACTTGGGCTGCATTTGTAACAATTCATGTTATAGGTTGTCTTACATATTTACATTCCTGAGTCAGCAGAAATGGATTTCCGGCGAGTAAACCCCTCATCCGAGGCTTCGCACTCTGTGCTATGCAACGCTACCGCGCCTCACGTCGGGACGATACATCACTTCAATCGATCGCAGCGCTCGCTCTCGGTAAGAAAACACCTCAGAGTCAGCTCTTGGTTAAGCGTTTTAATCTGAATAAAAGGGCATTTAATCAAAGGGAAAAGGCTACACGAGGCAAAATGCCTTCGGGCCCTAAGAGAGGCTCTTGCTCTCGGCCACGTCGGTACAACACGTCTCCCGTGGCCTGAGCAGGTTTGCGCTGACCTTTAGACACTTCCTTACTGCTGGTGCGCTTTTTAATTAACGTTGCAGCTCTTTTATGATGGAACTGCATTAATGTCCCTCACTCATTGCATATATGGCACGTGTGTGGGACAATATGTTTACTACAGCATTGCTCTTTACAATGGTGCTTAGTTCGATCGCTTTAGTTCATTTACGTGTACCGCCGTTCATCTTAACTTAATGCGTGCACTATGTTGAAAGTTGCACTGGGTAACAGTGTCCGCTAAATGAATAAAAGTACAACGCCTTACGGTGCGGATGTAACGGATGCCCGATCAGACCGGTCCCAACGTGAGGGCCTGTGTTAGACTCACAGGGTCACCTCATAACACCTACCACACCAATGGGCAACTTTCACTTTCACTTACACATTCCATTACATCCAACGCTGTACACCGCCAGCTGTCACTTTCTCACATTTTCCCCTTCTGCCCGATCGCCAACCTGTGATTTCTGTGCTGCCGCTTGCCGATTTTTAGAAAGCCACTGTGTAGCCTTGCAGACGACTGCTGCTATCGTAAATGAACTGCGGAAGGTTTGGGAGACGTGCAGTGGTCGGGGCGTGGTCATGCTTTGGTTCGATCTTTCCCTGGCCCCGTGCTGCATCCCATTTGTCAGAGTATCTGCGCACTGACTCCACTCACAGGCCGGTTTGCAGCTCAGGAGCCCAGTGTCGTGGCTTTAGACAGCGTGTCCCAGCCCATGCCCCCCTTACACAGTCCTGGGACAACAGTGTGTCGCCCCATGCTAGTGGTGGTGGTGGTGGTGGTGGGGGCATTCCTCCCACTGTCCCCAGCGTCACCGCGGCTCTCAGTCCGCAGCATGCTCTCCTCACCGTTCTCACCGCGACCTTCCTTCGCGATCAAAAGCCCATCCAAAAGGGCACATCCAAATGCCACCGTGGGGCTAAAAAGGGCAGTTTAGAAAATCCAATATTCTTAAATCCAATTTCAGACTCGCAAGAACGCGTTAAACTTCAGGACGGGGGGTTGTTTTTGTTCAACAGTTTCTCTCGTTTCCCTTGCCCTTCAAGCAATCGCATCCAAGCCCTACACCCTGTCCAAAAGAGGAGAGAGACACTGAGTGCATTTGGTTTGGCAAAAAGAGAGGTCTCTTAACTGTGACCAGGGTACAGGGATGGAGCGCTGCTCCCTCCACAATAACCCGGGCTCTCGCAGGGACAGGTCGTTCCAGCTCTGTTCATTCTGCCCCACTTTCACACTGAACTTCACAGAGCCGTTGTTTTTTTGTTGCTGCTATTTTGGAATCCCCAGAGCTAAAGCAATCTTTCCTGTGCGTTAGACCTTCTCCCCTGCACGGGGCATTCGGACAGTTTTTCCACAAGCTTTAAGAAAAACGAACAAAAAAAAACCAGCCCTGTAGATTGGGCCTCCCCTGAAGCGGGAGCCAGGCCTGTTCAAATTTCCCAAGGACAAAGCCAGGCTTGCCCTGGCCATTCCCAAGGTCACGCAAAAGAAGGGAGAGGCCAGGCACAAGAACCATGGGGAACGTCTGGTCTTCGAGACTGCCCGTCGAGGTGTAACCAGACCCCTGTAACCGTGCCAGTGTTGTTGGACATTGCCGAGACGCAGCTGCCATAACACGCCGTATTGTGAAACGTGAGACATGGAAATCCATCGGATTAGCCCCGCTGCAATACATACCCCCCCCCAAAGGAGGGGGCAAAGGAGGAAAAGCTTCCTGAATCGCGATGCGCTGAAAGCGGTCTCCCGGTCACCCAGTATGCGCCAGCAAGCTGACACCATGTGAACTCGCTCGATGCGGCACAGGTTCACACAGGCTCCTGCCATTCCGCCATTCCGCCATTCCGCGAGGGTTGCAGCTTCGCCTCAGCACCTCCGCTCTTCCGTTCTTATGATTTATGCATTTACACATCCTGTCCAGCTCTTTGCAGACACAAGAGGTGTGTGTGTTTAGTGCTTTCTCCCAATATAACGAATGTGCCTTTATTACACAAACAGCATGCAATGAGAATTATTATTATTATTATTATTATTATTTACTTCAAGTGCAACAGTACAATGGCAGTTAAATTGTCTGTGTACCCGATATGACAGTTATACCTTACATACTGTAGCAAACAAGCAAAAGGTTGAATAAGTGAATGAGATCATTTGAGTGTGTGAGAGTGAATACCGGAAGTGATCGAGACATCGTGTAGGCTATGGGTTAGTGAGTAAGTGGGTGAGTGCGTGAGCCACTGAGAGATCAATTTTGAGTGAGTGGGTGAGTGGGTGGGTGTTTGAATGTTTGGGTGGGTGAGTGGTTGAGTGCATGGGTGGGTATCTTAATGAATGAGTGAGTGGGCACACTGCAGCTGGCAGTTGAGCTCTACCTGACAGCAGATCTGGACCAGGTACACCAGCTCTTTCAGCTCGAAGCCATTCCTCGTCACTTCATTCTGCTCGTCCGCCAGGGCCAGCTGCAGAGAGAGAGAGAGAGAGAGAAACAGAGAGGGGGAGAGATTAACGAGGGTAAAACAAGCACCACAAACATTCAGACTGGGGCCGACTCCACATTACAGCGTTGAAGTGGAGGGAACCGAGCAGCCCTGCAGCCCTGGAACCGAGCGCTTTTGGGACGACGCGTTCGACACTAGCGTGCTGACACAGTGAGGGAAAGAGGAACACAGCTGCCAGCTTGAGAGCAGTAAACGTGTCATCTTTGCTCCGTCTTTTCATCCTGCCTCGCTCAGGGGTACGGTGAGAGAGGGAGAGGGAGGGGGAAGGGGAAGGGGAGGAGGAGAGGGGGTAAAGAGAGAGAGAGAGAGAGAGAGAGAGAGAAACTGAGGAGAAGGCCCCAGCTGAGTGAATTGCCCACATAGAAGAGCCGCAATGTATAAACGAGAACAATGGAATCAGTCCATTCGCGGGGCGCTCCACACAGCAGGTGAGAGAACGTTTCTGGAGGACGGTTATCTCCACGGACGCAAGCACGCCAAACGTACACCGCGGATATTTTTCAGCTCACCTTATGCTTACGCATTAGACGGAGGCTTGACATTATTTTTATACTAAGTGAATAAGCACTATGAGATTATAGGTTTGGGGAAAAACGTCTGTTCGGCTGAGCGAAAAGACTCGGCTCAAACTCTATAATTGGATATGAGTTATGGTGCCTGTTCTGAAGGCGCTCCTGGAACACACAGCTCGTGGGGGAGCGTCGGCACCGGCTCGCGGCCCCCTGATGACGTCACCGGATCATTACCACCCCGCGTGCTGCTGGGAGTCAATCGCTCCTTCTGTGTGGGGAAATCTGAACACCTTGTTCCTTGTTCTCCTTGCAAAGGATCATTGTTTCCCCCGACCACAAATGTACAATTGCGCCCCTTTTTGGGCGGTGTGGTGTGGGTGTGTGTGTGTGTGTGGTGGGGGAAGTGCTTCCTTACACACTGTGAAAGATGGGGAGCCTTTACCACTGCCGTTATGGTCTTGACTTCTGGCCAGCTTAAGATCGTATGACCCCTGAACGGACAAAGCCAATTTTGTCAATGCTAGCAGCGTGACTTGGACCTGTGATGTCACTGCCCAGCGCGTGACCGTACCGAGCGCCTTTACGGACAGAGTGGTTCCAGAGCCTGGGGATGGGCTCTAAACAGAATGCAAACCTGACGTATTCATTCTGCCCACCTGGTCACCTAGGAGGACCACAGTGGAGATAAGTTGGCTTTTTGCCAACTTTTTTGTGTCCTCCTCGGCAATTTGCGGTGTGCATTAATGTGATGTCGTGTATCAAGGGTATGTGTTCGCATTGTGTATATCTATTTCTTTTTCAATTGTCAAATAAAATGAACCAACTAACTAACGAGGAGCAGTTAGAGAAACACTCATTATTACCTGTGCACAAGAACAGTTAAGTACACGGCAAAAAAACACAGCACGAGTACTCATCCTAAATGTCTTGTTTTTCTGTTTTCACTCTGTGTGAGACTACTTACTACCATGAAACCCCAAAGCAGTGCAGCAATGAACACAAATTAAATCCCATTCACCCACCCTGCTCATCCCATAACTGGCCTTTACTCCCGATGGATTACGCAGCGGCATCCTCTGATACAGATGCGTGCCACAACACAACGTCCAGCCGCATCAGGGCCAGTGGCTGAGGCCTGCGAGCCTCCTCTTTCGGTGGGCCTGAGCGGTAGCCGTTATGCGTTGTCACTGACGGTGTTGATATCCCCCCGCCGTCGCTCGGCACACAGGGGAGGCCTGCTCCACATCTCATCGCGGCTGGACGTCCCCACGGCGCCGCGTCATTACCGCCTGGGACAAGGCCGCCAAGCGTGAAGGGCGGACGAAGATGAGCGCTGGCATCGGCAAGCGCAAGCAAAACGTAACCGTTTCCTCGCATCCATCTTCATGGTGCCGATAAACGTACGCGACCCCGGTAGGTCATGATCAGACATGCAGCCCCCCCCCCCTCCCCCCGAAGGGCCCTGCCATACCTGCCGGCAATCTCACGGAGACGAAAACGCACAACGAACAAGCAACGCAAGGCCCCGCGCTTTGAAGAGCAGAACGCTCCCTTTGTTAGACGTCGTTTTAATGTCGCCGATGCGCGCGCGCACCGCTGCTCGCCGAGCACACTTTGATCGAGCTCATTTGTGCAACGTTTTCGATCGCCGGTTTGACAGTGACTGTGACAATGAGTCTTCATAATGACAGGATTGCAGCCAACAAAGTGTGACAGCATGCTGCGAGGGATTAGGGTAATGAACAGCAAGTACGCGCATATCAACGTCATAGGGTTGGTGGCGGAGATCAAAAATAAATAAATATCAATAAGCCTCTGCGGTATGAGTCAGGCCATATTCCCCCCGCGCGGTTTACCAGCCGTCCCAATTCTCTCCATCTCCTAGGAATTATACCATCCAACCCCAAAAAAACCCCCATTACAGCCATGCTAAGAAAGTATATTCCTTGATACCCAGCGATCAATAAATGTATCAAATTTTATTTTTACATGCTTTAATGCTGAAAATTGTTCATTGTTTGGTGGCGCAACCCTTCTTGCACCAGTCCTAACAAAGGGCAGCCGTGGTATTTTTCAAGGCTACGTTTCTTGAGAAACCATCACAATGACGTCGCTGTGAGGTGGCAAGCCTCTGTGTATTGCGCTTCACTAGCTCCAGCTAACATCTCCAGAGGACCAATTGTGTCTATAATATAGCTACAGTATAGGTAAATGTTTAACTGACCCAAAACTCCTACCAAATAAAATTTAAAAATTAAAAAAATCTGACAATAACACCAGCAGCTGTCCCAGAAATATCTATCAGAACTTTGACAGTAATATCGTTTCTTCTTGTCAGAGTAATGGATTCACCCAAGGACGTTTTGGTCAGTGTGAATAAAATAATTTTTCACTCAAAGAACTCCTAAGTAAACCAGCCCCCTGTGTAGGCGTTATTTTATTGTGAATGTTCACGTGGGTCATTTTGTTTTAATTCTTCGGTTTATAGCCCAGGGCAAGTCAGAGTGGCCACTAAAGGCCACACATCTGTTTCCAAAAATAAGGACTGAAGCAAAATATCATGGGACAGGGAGAGCGACCGAGAGCGAGAGAGAGAGAGAGAGAGAGAGAGAGAGAGAGAGAGAGAGAGAGAGAAAGAGGGGGGAGAAAGGAGAAAGGGATGGATGTCTGAGCTTACGCATTGAGAGAGAGAGAGAGAGAGAGAGATGCCTGTCTGAGAGAGACGCAGAGAGAGAGAGAGAGAGAGAGAGAGAGAGAGAGCCAGTGTTATAATCAGGACACACATGGAAGTGCTCTGTTAGCCATTCGTATTCGCTTCATTAGGGAAACAGCAGGGTCTGGGAATAGTGCTGCGGTAATCACCTTTCTGTTTGTGTCAGGAGCGCAGCTCTAAAAACAGAACCCCGTCAAACGGCCCGGTTATCCAGCGCGTCCGAAGCTCCCTGATCGCCTAGCCTACGAAACAAGCTCGGGGAAGGAGTAGCTTCCGAGTTGTTCGGCGAGCGCTTGGGACGGTGCAGGAGGGGCGAACCCGATGCTTGGAGCTCCACGTGCCGCGATGCCACACACGCTGAAAGCGTCAGCAGCTGGGCTCGCTCACTGACAGCAGCTACACCGAGGGGGAACGGACGGACTCACGACTCCCTTTGTTCAGGGCGTCGGGGAGGGAGGGGGTGCCCAGGAATAACACAACATGCAAACTCAACGTTAAAACCTCAGCAGGTAGAACACTGCTGCGGCCGCTGGCACTAGATTCAAACAACGCTTTTGCCAATGTCCCCCCCCATCTTGCTTTGTTTTCGATTTGGTTCATTTAGGAGACGCCTTAAGGCCTTTAGAGACAGAGGGGCGTTTTGCTATAGCGTTTAGTTTTTTTGGGCGATTGCGAGGGCTAGGGAAACGATGCTGCCCTGCCTGCGTAAGAAAAGCACACGGAGAGTGTAAACAACGCACGGGACCCCAAGCCTGTCCCGTCAGCCCTCCGCAGTCAAGCCCCCGCTTTAGGACTGCGTTCCTCTCGGCACAGTGCACTGAAAGTTGGCCCTGCTCTCAAGTTCTTTCGGGTCGAAAGACCTACGGCTTCAGCTCGCAGGGGTTTGTCAGATTTTCTGTGCTCATGCAACAAAACACAGAGAGAGAGAGAGAGAGAGAGAGAGAGAGAGAGAGAGAGAGAAAGGGAGCACTCGATCAATACTCACGGAAGCCGAGCTCGTCTCCTCTTGTTAGCGCAGCCGGCCTTTTGTTCACCCCGGGACGCTCATAGAGGGCTGAATAAAGAGCTGTCCTCCCTACCGCCGGAACTCTCCTGCCCCCGCGGTCAGCCCGAGAGCGGGGCGCAGTGCCTCTCCATCCCTGTCCGCGCGCCTGTCTCTGTGTGTGTGTGTGTGTGTGTGTGTGTGTGTGTCCGTGTGTGTGCGTGTGTGTGCGCGTGTGTGTGTGTGTGTGCGTGTGGGGCGCGCACTTCTCGCTGAAAGCCTCCCGCTCCCCTCCAGACACAAATCCGCACGGCGGAACACAGATGGCAACCTCCCACGCTCCAGAGTACCCCCCCCCACCTCCTTCCGTAGTAGAAACGCGCTGAGTGGAATCCCCGCTGCTGGATTCGGATGCGAGGGAGACTGCGAGTGAGTCGGTGGATTTCTGGAGGATTTTAAACAGATTTCAGTGGACTTGTGAGGTTCTTTAAAAAAAAAAAAAGTCTTTTTTATTTATTTCCCCCTGCTCCTGTGAAGCTCTTCGCCGTCTCCCTCCTCCTCTCCTGCTCCCAAATCCGTCTTCTGGACAGCCTTGTTCCGTGAGACACCACAGCGAAAGGAGAAGAGACAGAAGGGGAGGAAGATGACAAAAGCAGCCTTCCCTTTCTTTTTTTACCTCCCCTTGAACTTGCTCCGTCTTTCTCTCTGCTACATGCTCCTGCTCGCTCTCTCTCTCTCGCTCTCTCTCTCCCCTTCCCTCACCCCCCCCTCCCTCCCGCCCCCTCCCTCCCTCTCTCCTGCATTGGTACGGTCCCCCAGGACAAAGCAGGGATAGCATAGCTATAAGAGCCAAAAGAAGCTGTGGAGAGCCGATGGAGAAAGGCTCACCGCTGCAGGCCCTAATTCTGGTTCCATCAGCACGACCCCGGCCTGCCCGAACCCAACTGGACAAGGGGAGCAGGGGCATCAGCACCACTGTCCCAATCTCCAGTTACCCACGTACAACCATCAGACCGTTTCCCTCACGCTACCTTTGGCGACCTGGCGCATTGATTGAGAAATGCGCTCGGTCATTGAAAGTGACATTGAAAGAGGGGTGACGGTTGGAGCACATTTGGCAGGATGTTCATTGAGGAAGACCACACAAGGAACAGTGGCTAAGGTGATGTTGGCATGGAGGTCTGAGGGAAAGACATCATCAACTAGGGGCAACTGTGGCGAAAGTGTATTCTCCTCAACCGTATTCTCCTCAACCGTGATGTCCGCACATTGGCTTGAGATGCAAGGCAAAACAGACGACCAACTCTCAATCAGTTACCGAGTTGCTTTCTCAGAAATCCCGCCACCCCGTGCCTCCCATGCCCACAGCTCTAGTCCAATCACATCTCCTCGCTCGCCTCCAGAATACGCCTTGTTTCAGTTTGCCCTCTGTTTTGTCTGGGCGGCTGGGCTTTTTTTCCCCTCCGATGTCTGTGTAATGACAGACAAGGCGCGTTTAGGATTCCTCAGGGCGGGTGGGGCAGTTGAGGGTAAACATAAACACAGCGGATCACACGTCGGAGCGGAGGAGGCAAGAACGCCTCCCGGAAAATCCCAGACCTGCCATCATCAAAGACAGAAGTCAACTTAATTCTCGGGCAAGCTGGCCGTCATCGTGATGCCCGCAGCGACAACTCGGGACGACCGCGGGCAGCCTAATTTACCACGTGCACAATGCATTACGCATGACAAATTCACTGTCCTCCTGCACTTCAAAAGGAAGCTGCTATTTCGCTCTTGACCCAACAGCTGATAAATAGATTGTTTCATGGAAGACAAAAATCAAAGGCCCGTTACCCAGGGGCCTGTGCTCTTTCTGCTGCTGAACGCACACGCTGCGGTGGCGGGTGGGGCTTGGAGGCCAACCCCCGGGCTGGAGTCGGCCAGGTGCCCAGGGTTTCTAAATCTGTCTTTTAACTTATTCTGTGTCTTTTCCATTCTTTACTTTTCCATCTCAATTTTGAGTTGCCAATCTCAACTGTGGGTCCTTAGCTGCATCATCCTCGGAATTCGAAAGGGCTGCACACTGGCGCGAAGGCCTGCAAAAATGTGAGCAGCCAGCCACTACAGCCAATTCTTTAGTCAAAGGCCATTTTTGCTGAAATCGGTGAAAACCTGTTCGCAAAGGAGTCAAAGAAAACCTGCTCCGGCTGGAATCAAAAAAACCTGCTCACGCTGGAGTCAAAGGCAGGGGCTACAGCATTAATGACATCATCTGTGCCATCACATCTGAGGACAATTAGGGTGCGCTCCAGGAGGAAACCAGAGAAGCGGAGGAGAAAGCCACATGTGACGCGGAGAGCCAAAGTGTGTGGGTCTGCAGGGCTTGCCAAAATGAAAAATATCTCCCGGTGGCTGCTTCGGCCACTAAAAAAACAATGAAAGATGCAGGTTTGTTATACTGCTGGTATGAGGGTTTACAAGTTTTTGGTGTGTGAGAAGGATTTATTGCGTGTTGAGAGTTCAGATTTCATCACAATTAGGCAGAATATTTTTATTTTCTGTGCCTTCTAACAGAAGTTTGTGTTCAGCAGGTTCATCAGGATGACAAAGTCATTCCTGCCAGGGGACCAACACACATCACTGATATACAATGGTGTATACAATGGGGGATGGCGCTGAAACACCGTGCTTAGTTGTGATGTCACTGTGGTGGAATTACAGGCCAGACCTCAGGCCTGAGCTTTCTGAGCAATGCAGAGGACGCCTTGATGTGACTGCGGGTCTAGCGGATATCGTGTGGGGTGGGAGAGAGATGAAAGACATCTCAATCGGCCAGCGAGTCAGCTAACATCAGCTCATTAAGCTCAAATGTGCCTCATTTCGGCCAGGTTTCACAGGAGACAGTCAGCGGGAGCGCACCACAGAAAGACAGTGGAGCAGAAAGACTCAACCCACGAGTCAGCACGCGCTATTGGAAAACAAAACAGACTGAGGGCCTTTTTCAAAAAAACTTTTCCACGATAATTCAACGGGACAAGCCCAGAAACTTTCGCGTGCGGAGACTTATGACTGTAACCCACCGCGTACCTTGGAAGGAATGATGTGGAGAGGAATGTTGAGAAAGAGAGAGAGACAGAGAGAAGGAGACAGAGAGAGAGAGAGAGAGGGAGAGGGAGAACAGAGAGAGAGAGAGAGAGAGAGAGAAAGAAAAGAAGAAAAACATTGGGAGACTAATCACGTTTCTGACCTCCTTGCTGGAATGGAAAGCAGCCCACCGGGGGTGTCTGCTGGGTTTCACAAACGGGACGAAATCTCCAGCCAGTGAGAGAGGAGCATTGGATCCACCCACAGTTTTTAGTATCATCTATCCGGGTCTGGGTGTATGTGTGTGTGTGTGTGAGAGAGAGACAGACGGGTTCCACTTTACTCTCACATCCTTTTTATCCTGTTTAAACAGCCATGCCATGTGCTGTATGGAGAACGAGTGTTTGTATGTCAATCACTCGGCTTTGACAAAACATCAGACAGAATTCTAAGCAGGAGAGAGATAGTGTCAGTCCTGTGAGACAGAACTGCAGGAGACGTCACAGAGCACACGTTTCCGCGACACGGACGAACACGAAGTCGGTTGCCGTGCCATCGGTGGCATCCGACATTCGCTGGGATTCTCTGAAGAGCTAAAATTAGAATTCTAAATATTATAATCCAAATGTGACCCAGTTTACGACGCGAGATCGCTGTGCCTCGCGGCAAGGGTGCGCAGCGAGGGCCAGCCCCTTTCACTCCGACTTCTGCTCTTGGTGATTTAATGAGCCTGATAATTTATTTGACTTGATTAAATAAATGATTTGATTTTTGATCAAGTCAGGAGCTGCAGCTGCAGACTGCATGCGTATCCTTGGTGAAAACATCTTACCGTGGCTCTGATATAGCAGTGAACCAGTGCTGGATTACACAGAAAACTGAAGCCAGAGTAATTGGTTGGAACAAAAACCAGGATACACACCGGCCCTCCAGGCCTGCCTTACAGTAACAATGTGCACCCCTGTCTTGCAGTGACAAATTCCTCCAATGGTGAAGGAAAAAAGCCCCCAAAAAACCATTATACTATTATTATTCTAAAGCAGGTGCAGGGCAACTGCAAAAAGAAATACAGATAAAAATACAGTAGTAAACAAAATTGTGGAGTGCAGGTTAAAATACACAGCTACAGCGAAAGACAGCTTGGCTTTGTTTGGTCTTCAGTGCAAATGCAAGCGTCGGTGTTTGTGCAAGCTGCGTCAGATCTACACAACCCGGATGATTTCTGAAACAACCTCCCGCACTCAAAACACAAAATAATACACACATTTGAGATTTCACACAGCGGTGTGGTTTGGAGGCTGCGGAATAACGGCCCAAATCATGCCCCCCAGGGAGTGACTGCGGTCCTTCGGCGCTTCCAGAAGAATCGCTTTAAGAACTGTCATGCGCTGCCGAGGAGGAAGGGGAATATATACTGAACCCCAACACAGCCAAGAGGACAGGAGGGGATGGAGTAACTAGATGAGATTAACACACATACAGAGAGGATGGAACGGTCCATAAAGGCCATTGTGATATATATAAGAACAATATAAACGTGCACACCCACACACACAGTGTACTGACTGGATTCATAGTTTGGTGGAGGCATGTCGATGTTAGCCTGGGTCCAATGGCCGCAGACCAATTCTCTCATTTTGCTGACTCAGTTTGTTCTGACCCAATTCGCAACCCAAAGCGACTCTGTTAAACAGTCCCACACAGAGAGCTCTGCCTCCAATAGCACTTTTTTGCACAGAAAAGAAGACCACAAACGGATGGCTTACACTTACGCGCTCTGCCGTGGAGAGCGAGGCGTTTCGATCGGTTCATCGGCCACCGACAGAGCGATTGACAGTGCGTCGGCCCTTTCGCTGCACAGGCAGCGGGTAGCAGCCAGTGCCATGGGAGGCCTCACCCTGCTTTTAGGTGTCACTCTCAAAGATGCGCCGAATGTCCTCTAGTCCTCGGGTCAGGCGCCCCACAGCTGCTGTCCCATCCCGAGAGGAAGCAGGTTGGGTTCGGGCGCCCTGGGGAATTTATGACAGTCGACTCATCTTTGAGAGTGACACCTAAAAGCAGGGTGAGGACTCCCATGGCAACGGCCGTTAGCAGCGAAAGGGCCGACGCGCCTGCGTGGTCCGAGCGGCAGGAAGTGGACCGGGTCTGAGCGCTAAGCGGAAGCCCCTGGGCTTTGGGGGCACTCAAGAGTGCCTTTGTAACGTCAGAACACTCCAGCATTCGCATTCCACCATTGTGTTTCCTTTCCAACCAGGGAGGGCGGATATTAATATTTCATACTTTAGTGATACAGTACGTTTCCTACCACTGACCAGATATAACGGGGCAAAGACAGGCATCTGAAATGGGCTGCCATTATCTGCCTGATGACGCCCAACATCTGGAAGAAATTTTCGAGAGCGCAGGAGGGTCAAAGTTCGAAACCGTGTGGATTGCATACAGGGATGACCCCGCCCCCCCTCCATTTCCACTGCGCTCACACAGCGCAATTAAACCTTATTCTGTTTCAATTCAAAGAAACCTTGTGGCCGAGCCCCATTACAACACCTGCCCGCCTCTCCGTGTGATGAGATCGTACTACGATGGAAGTACAGGGCGGGGGATGTGTGAGCAGAACACGGGTCTCTCTGTAAGAAGCATGTTTTTGAGTGATGATGTTTGTGCCGCGCTTGGCCTGGGGAGAGGAGAGGAGAGGAGAGGAGAGGAGAGGGGGGCTGCTGTGTACCCCCCCGCGGCTGACGGGGCATGTAAACCCCGTTTCGCTGTTAGGAGCTCGACTCTCCTGCAGTTGGAGACCCGTTTGGTCGAGAGACCGTGCTGCTCTCCACCCCCAAACTAAAGACCCCCTCCCCTAAGGTAGGGCACGGTGAAACATACACCAGCACTGACTATAAACACAGAGCCCCCACCCCACCCCACCCCCAAGCCCTATGAAAGGAAAGCTCTCTCAGCCTCACATTCCTGCACCTCCACACCGTCTCTCAGGACAAGGGTGGCTAGGTCAGCAGAAAGACAAGATGAGTAGAGGAGGAGTGGGATCAAGAGAAAGAGGGAAAAAATGAGCGTGGGGAGAAAGAGGAACACAGCGAGAGAGAGAGAGAGAGAGTCAGAGGAATGAAGAGAGAAGGAGAGAGAGAAGGAGAGGGAGAGGGAGAAAGAGATGGAGTAAGCGAGGGGGGAGGGGGTGATACAGGCACAGGGCCCTCTGGCAAGTGGAGACCCAGTACAGGCAGGCGGGGGTGCAGGCCAATGACAAGAGACGAAGAAGCGCTACACGGACAACTCATCAAATTAGTCCTGCTGCACAGACACACATCCCTGTTAAAAAGGTTCAAAGAAGATTCAAAGAAGCTGAAGAAATTGCTCTCAGATTTAGCGGGCTGTTGGACCTGGCCGTCGTGCAGGTTCATAGGAGATGGCTGCGCTCAGAATAGCCGCTATGGGGTGGGGGGTCACACGTTTGTGTGAGGAAATTTGAGAGGAAGGAGTCCTCATTTTATTCCTGGGATAATCCTAGGAAATTGGACGGCGGTGGCTGGGGGGGAAGGCCGCAGACGCCGGCAGACGGGGAGACGGTATCAGTAACATGAGGCTTCTCTCGGCCCGGGGGGCAGCGGATACTGCTGCTCGCACACGCGGTGACTGAGAGCCACGGCATGTGAGCGTGTGTATGTTTGTGACTGCGTGTACGCACGTGTACACTTGTGAATATGAGGGTTGCTGTGCAGAGCTTGTGTTAATAAGCATGTGTGTGCGGGTTTGTGAGCACACGTGGGTGTGTATATGTTCTGTGTTGTATATATATATATATATATATATATATAATTGTGCACATCTGTTCTTCTATTTTTCAGCTATGTCTGTGCTGTTGTCTTAACTGTTCCTGTTTTTTTTACGTTTTGTGTTTATGAACCCGTGTCAAAGACCATTTGGACAACAAAGTTCTTGTCTAATCTTCTAATCTAATCCTACATGTGAAGGTGTGCACCCATGCGCCAAGTGTGTGTGTGTGTGTGTGTGTGTGTGTGTGTGTGTGTGTGTGTGTGTGTGTGTGTGTGTTTTCCATGACGGCGATATTAAACCAAAAGACAAGATAAACAAAAAGACAAATAAAGCAGAGGCTTTCTTCCTAACTGCCACACAGCTCTGTGCGCACACACAACACCTGCACCCACGGACGTTGCGAACACACAAAGCAGCAGAACAGTGCCGCCTCGGCGGCCGAGCCCCTCGCATTCATCTCAAAGAGCGCGTGCCGCTGCTAGTTTCACCGTCTGATGGAGGAAGTGGAGAGATGGCACAAAGGAACAAAGAACTCCGTCAGTGACCCCCCTACTTTGTGTTAGAGAGAGAGGGGGGAGGGGGGGAGAGGCTCCTCCCTCTTCAATTTCACAGGCCACTTCCCCCCCTGCGAACCCAGCTGAGACGATCTGTGTTCATTTACCTGTCACGCCCGGACCCCATCTAATGGATCCACGTGGGCTTGTTTAACCGGGCCACCGATCCGCACAAGCTCTCTTTACTGCGGGGCTGCGGAGTGTCCGGAGACGGATTTTAACGCAAGAGAACAACGTTCACGTTCGCATCTGTCGGTGCAAACGGGAAAAATGAGAGATTTGATCTTTTTTGGGTCACATTTTACGCCACTTCTACGTGATCTCATCAGCAGTAAAAAAAGTCTGCTGGGGGGATTCGAACCGACGCTTCGTTGGTAAACTCTGGTCCTGATCAATCACACAGACACTGCACTGGGAGCTGCCCTGGAAACCTGACTCCCACAGGGACCAATCAGGAGAAGAAGCAGCTGTGCCAGAAATATTAGCGGATGTGCGAGTCCTGGGGAAAAAAAACCAGCGCCAAACTTTTGTATAAAAACAGACGTGTATATTATACTTTAAAAAAACAACACTGACAGCATTTCAAACCTCATACCTCCAGTAAAGGCGGAACTAAAGAACAATTTGAGCGATCTCTCAAGAAATTCAATTAACCTTGCCCACAACTCAATATATGGGTTATTGCGTTTGTCCCAGACATTCTTCAAATAAAACATGATGAGAAACAAAGGGACAGTAGAGAGAGAGATAGAGAGAGAGAGAGAGAGAAAGAGAGAGAGAGAGAGAGAGAGAGAGAGAGAGAGGAGAGAGAGAGAGAGAGAGAGAGATATACAAAGAGAAAGGGGGAGGGTGGGCGACGCAGCTTCCAAACCAACGCATACATAAGAATTCTTCCTTTATGGCAGCGCGGATTTCTCCATTTCAATTGTCCACACCAGAATCAAGTCTTTAATGATTCCAGCACTGGCAAGAAGGAACTGGAAGTGGATTTCTACCAAAGGTATTGGCAGGCGATTTTATCAGAAATTGAACCATGTGACAGCAGGGACAGAAGCTTAGGGACGATTATTATGAAAAAAAAAAAAAAAAGTGGTTACATTTCATGGTCGTACCCACAAGATCAAATCTATCTGGATATAAAAACAAATACAGCGTGTAACCTGCCGTGGGTGTGGCCTACATACCTGGTGTGCATCTTTCTAGAACTGTATCCTTCTTTGTGTGCTGCACAGGATCACGCAAGCTCCATCGATGCACCATCGCAGCCACGCTTGATGGCGAGGAACCTAATACGTGTGGGCTACTGGAAAATCATCCCGAAATCTTGATGAGCAAATTATTTATTTAACAAAATAAGCTGTTTGTTGTCACATGATAACCGACTGCACGATGATCCCTGTTGTCATCACTACTCAAAGACTATAAACTTATCAAAAACGTCCCCCGACTGAACCAATCACAGCTGAACCCCTAGAAGTAGCAGAAGCCGCACGCTACGCTGTACTGTATGGTCTACAGTGGCCTGTCTCACTTGCAAATGTGCATAACACCGACTTATAATGTGTAGCTAGCGTAAAGTAAAAACCACAACATTTCTGTATTTCTGGCTAGCTGTGGCCATGATAAATGTCTGCATATACACGCACACACAAACAGCCACACAAGTGCGTGCGTGCGTGCACGCACACACACACACACACACACAACACACACACACACACACAAACAAACAAACAAACAAACAAACAAACAAACAAGCACACACAACACACACAGACACATACACATGCATGCGCACACACACACACACACACACGCACGCACACACCCTGCAGTCTAGACTCACTGAGACCCCTGTTATTGTTAGGGGTGTAATGACCAAGGTGATGGCCACCTAACCCTCAATTCCCAGACCGGCTCTGTTTTTTGCTCAATTGAACATCGCTCTGAGATACCCCCAACCTCTAAGCCCCACAGCAAAACAACAATGGATTTCAGATGAAAATCTCCTGTTCCGTCTCCGGACTCCAGACTGTAAATGTAACCAACAACTGCTCAAGTCCCATCTGCTGTACTCAATTGGACTTTCATACAAACCCATAAGAGAAATATGCTAAATAACAGCGTAAATATGTACACATAAACTTGGCTCCACCTACCAGGGCAATGCTAACCCTACGTCACTGGCTTTCAGGCCTCTGGCGGCATGAAATCATGGTGCCCGTTTTTAAATGTCACAATAATTACGGAAGCGTCGCACGCAGTATGTCCAGCATTTGCCGGACGGACATCCCGCACCAAGGTGAAAATGTGGTGCTTTACAAGGCGCTTTGCAGACTTGTGAGATGCAGACATTTCACGTGCATTTTGAAACTATCCATTTTATCGGAAGTTAAACGTAGCGTTGTTTAGTTTGGTTAAAAGGCGGTTTTAAACGCACTTCGCTTCGCTCTCCGACTGATGAGGTGAAGCCAACGACCAAAGTCGATCTGAATGCTTAATAGGTTTCTGGACTGCACCGACATTCTAAGCAGGCAATTCAAGGAGGCAGTGTGAATTCAAGAAGAATGAAAAATATGATTTTGAAATGAAAAACCAGTTTGAAAACTGACCCCACATAAGTAGTGAATGGCTGACTCCTGCCCTGCGGTCTGGCTGTGATATCCCAGGGGAGGGGTCACGGAGGGGTCAGTATCTCAGAGGTCCAGCGAGCGCTCCCGTCCTGTTTATGAAACTGGCACTGCCGTACGGCGCGGCCTGCCATACCCTGTGCCACGGGCCTCCAGGCCGTTAAATCACTGACGTTTCGGAGGTGTCGCTCTCCGCCAGACGAAAGCGTGGAAGCGCTTCACTTTTTCCAAAGCGTCTGGAAAGAGCCCGAGGCATGCCAGACTGAGACGTGGAGAGTGGGAGCGAGAGCGAGAGAGAGAGAGCGAGAGAGAGAGAGAGAGAGAGAGAGAGAGAGAGAGAGAGCGAGAGAGCGAGAGAGCGAGAGAGAGAGAGAGAGAGAGAGAGAGAGAGAGCGAGAGAGAGAGGGAGAGAGGGAGAGAGAGAGAGAGAGAGAGAGAGAGAGAGAGAGAGAGAGAGAGAGAGAGAGAGAGCGAGAGAGAGAGAGAGAGAGAGAGAGAGAGAGAGAGAGAGAGAGAGAGAGAGAGAGAGAGAGAGAGAGAGAGAGAGAGAGAGAGAGAGAGAGAGAGAGGGAGAGAGAGAGAGAGAGAGAAAACTAGAAAGGTTGAGACAGGCAGAGAGAGAGCGAGAGTGGATGAATGCTGTCGTGAAAGCGTGATTTAAGCGCTGACCTGGGACCGGTGAGAACACGACTCGGTACCAACCAAACCCGAGAACAGGAGAGCTGCAGAAACCACTTTGAAGGAGAAATTAAAAAGATTGAGAGTTTGATCGATGCGTGACGTGAGACCGCTACCTTCTTACATGCAGCAAGTGTTCGAAAAAAAAAAAAAAAAAAAGACAAGCTTCCATTCCAGATTGGATTGCAAATCTTAGGTAGTGAAAAGTGAGAGAGATACGGGACACACACTGTCCAAATGGATCATTTACGACTATTTGCATTAAACGCCAGCATGCACAGTGAAACAGGAAGACACTGCAAAGCATTCATAGAGCTGAGAGTACAGTGGATATTAATATTAAGGGAAATAAGTATTCAATGAGACAAATCTATCACAGAAAGAGAAGACATCCACTGATGGAGCAAAGCTTTCGCAGTGATAAGGCTACTGCGCTTTTCAGCATAAACCTTGAACTCCCGTCACGTGACAAGCATGCCATTGTACTCTGGGGCATGACGGAGCGTCGTTAAAGCGAGGCGCGGTGGGGGGCAGGGATTAGCCAATCACCGCGATGGACGAGCACTCCCCGCGGACAGCGATGGCTGTCCGTCATATGCCGGGACTCGCGCATAGGAGGCGGCCCTGGAAGCCGTTCCTCTGGGATGCCGTCTAGACCCAGCGCAGAAACAAAGGACGGATGGTTTAGTCCACAGAGCGTGCGTGCGCGACGCAGGGCTTCCGTTAGCCAGATCGGACGGCAATTCAACAATCAATCTATATTTTGTATAGTGGCAAGAAAAATCTGGTTGCCACGCAGTGTTTCACAGTGGACGTTTTCCAGGAGAAAAAATTAAAACGTAACAAAAAAGGAAAATTACTCCCTGACCCCGTAGTAGGAGACCGAGCCGAGCTCCTGGAATTGAGTGGGATAGAAACACATTAGTCTGCTAAATGCTTAAAATGTAAATGTAAAATGTAACATTAGCCCTCTTAGCGCATTAGGACACTGAACATAAGCCTATACAAACCAAAGTTTGTCAGCATTTTTAAGAGTGGCTGGGCCACTCAGGTCCAACTCCACTGATGCTGCTTAAAGCTCAGCCCACAGCTGAACTGCAACCCTCCCAATCACCATCACAGCTATATACAATGGGGGAAATAAGTATTGAACACATCAACATTTTGCCCAGTAAATGTATTTCCAATGAGCCTATTCAAGTGAAATTTGCACCAGACTAAAAAAATTAAGACAAAAATCTAAACATTAAAGTCCATATGTAAATAAAGTTATGTGTAATAAAGTGGAATGAAACAGGAAAAAAGTAAGAAAAAGCAGTACACCACAGCAAGGAAAGGCAAGGAACCAGCTGAAAACCAGAACTAATTAGGAGGCAACTCTACCTCCAATCTGTGCTAATTCATGTCAGCTGGGTTAGAATATATTGATGGGCTATAAAAGTTTTTTTTTGTTACCAAGGTGCCACACAAGAAACATCTAATGATGGGTAAAAGCAAAGAGCTCTCTCAAGACCTTCACAACCAGATTGTTGCAAAACATGAAAATGGAATTGGCTACAGACGTATTTCACAACTTCTGAATCTTCCAGTAAGCACCATTGGGGCATTATCCGTAAGTGGAAGCAACATCACTCCACCATCAACCAGCCACGCACAGGAGCTCCTCGCAAGATTTCTGATCAGGGAGTCAGAAGGATACTTAGAAGAGTAACCAAAGAGCCAAGGACCACTAGGAAAGAGCTCCAGAAAGACTTGGAGGCAGCAGGTACAACTGTGACAGAAAGGACAGTAGGCAATGCACTCCACCGCCATGGCCTGTGTGCACGCTCAGCCCGCAAGGCTCCACTACTGAAAAAAAGACATGTTGAAGCTTGTTTAAAGTTTGCCAAACAACATTTGGCATGTACTCTGGTCAGATGAGACCAAAATTGAACTTTTTGGCTGTCACACAACACACCATGTTTGGAGGAGAAAAGGCACTGCACATCACCCGAAGAACACTATACCAACAGTGAAGTTTGGAGGTGGAAGTATCATGATGTGGGGCTGTTTCTCCTCTCGTGGTACTGGCAGACTTCATATCATTGAAGGAACAATGAATGGAGCCATGAACAGAGAGATTCTTGAGATGAACCTGCTGCCATCCACCAGGATGCTGAGGATGAGACGTGGGTGGACCTTCCAGCAGGACAACGATCCAAAGCATACAGCAAAGGAAACTTGCAATTGGTTTCAGAGAAAGAAAATCAACTTGTTGGAATGGCCCAGTCAATCACCTGACTTAAACCCAATTGAACATTTGTGGAAGCATCTGAAGATCCAGATTCACAAGAGGGCCCCCGGCAAACTTCAAGATTTAAAGACAATCTGTATAGAGGAATGGGCCAAAATCACACCTGAATACTGCGGGCGATTAGTTACTTCATACAGAGCGCCTTGAAGCTGTCATTGCAAACAAAGGCTTCTCCACTAAGTATTGAATTAATTTCAGTTAGTGTGTTCAATACTTTTTTTTCCTATGTCATTCCACTTTATTACACATAACTTTATTTACATATGGACTTTAATGTTTCGATTTTTTTGGATTTCTTGAGTTAATACCAAAGTCTGGTGCAAATTTCACTTGAATGGCCTCATTGGAAATAAATTTACTGGGAAAAATGTTGATGTGTTCAATATTTATTTCCCCCATTGTATCTGAATTCCAGAACAGTGAGGCCTGGAAAATACCTTCTTATGATCAATACTTAATCGTGAGTACGTTGCAAGGATGATGGAATTAATTTTTTAAAAATAGGTGTAAGATTTTTATTTTTTTTAAAAGCACAAAAACTGCACCTCAAATTTAAATACTTCAGTGGCACTCTATAGCTTAAATCATGGATGTGTACGCTGGCTTTACTGCAGCTCAGCATTAAAACATCTGATTTAATTAATTGGAGACCATGATTGGTGGATTAGTTGAATCAGGTGTTAAACGAAAGCCTGCACCCACACCAGCACTTCTCGAATAAGTTTGGACACCCCTGGTCTAAACTGCCTGCATACTCTTTTAGTTTGACAGTGAGGAGTCATTCCTTTAGTTACTGTGTGACAGATAGATCTCTCTCCTGTAGTTACTGTTTGACATTGAGATCTCTCTCCTGTAGTTACTGTGTGACAGAGAGATCTCTCTCCTGTAGTTACTGTGTCACAGAGAGATCTCTCCAGTTACTGTGTCACAGATAGATCTTTACATTACATTACATTACATTACAGGCATTTGGCAGACGCTCTTATCCAGAGCGACGTACAACAAAGTGTTAACCGTAGTCAAGAACAGTTTAGCTGAAAGCCACCCTAGTGGGAAGTACAGTTCTTGGGTGCTAGGAGCAACCACATAGTTAAACTAGGACCCTGTAGGTAAATCTGTAGCCACAATTCAGAGGTAGCAATAAAGCAATCAATGCAGAAAATAATGCCTAAGCCTAATACAATACATAAACAAGTAGACATGTGTAAAACTAAGCAACTGTGTCCCTAAGTTAACAAAAACCGGACTACGGGAGAGGTGCACCCTGAAGAGGTGAGTCTTCAGTCGTCGCTTGAAGGTGGCTAGGGTCTCAGCTGTTCTGACTTCCAAAGGAAGGTCATTCCACCATCGTGGAGCCAGAACCGACAGGAGACGTGACTGGGAAGCGCAGGTGCGGAGGGGGGAAGGTGCTAGGCGTCTCTCTCCTGTAGTTACTGTGTGACAGAGAGATCTCTCTCCTTCAGTTACTGTGTGACAGAGAGATCTCTCTCCTTTAGTTACTGTGTGACAGAGACATCTCTCTCCTGTAGTTACTGTGTGACAGACAGATCTATCTCCTGTAGTTACTGTGTGACAGAGAGATATCTCTCCTTTAGTTACTGTGTGACAGAGAGATCTCTCTCCTGTAGTAACTGTGTGACAGATAGATCTCTCTTCTTTAGTTACTGTGTGACAGAGAGATCTCTCTCCTTTAGTTACTGTGTGACAGACAGATCTCTCTCCTGTAGTTACTGTGTGACAGAGAGATCTCTCTCCTTTAGTTACTGTGTGACAGAGATCTCTCTCCTTTAGTTACTGTGTGACAGAGACATCTCTCTCCTTTAGTTACTGTGTGACAGAGAGATCTCTCTCCTGTAGTTACTGTGTGACAGAGAGATCTCTCTCCTGTAGTTACTGTGTGACAGAGAGATCTCCTGTAGTTACTGTGTGACAGAGACATCTCTCTCCTTTAGTTACTGTGTGACAGAGAGATCTCTCTCCTGTAGTTACTGTGTGACAGACAGATCTCTCTCCTTTAGTTACTGTGTGACAGAGAGATCTGTCTTCTTTAGTTACTGTAAGACATTGAGATCTCTTCACTGTCATATGGTTAGTGAGATCTCAGTGTGTGACAGTGAGATTTCTCTTGTTTGGTTAATACGTGACAGTGAGATCTCAATTGTTTGATTCATATGTGACAGTGAAGGCTCTTTCCTTAACGTACTGTGTGACAAGAGAGAACAGCCATTATTCACTCCCATGCATTTTTGGACAGCTACACAGGAACGTGGATCGCAAGGATCAAGCCACAAGTATGGACTCTCTGCTCTCCCAATGGCAACTGTTGGTGAGTGATTTCATTCAGTGCACAGCTCAAAAAACACTTTCATTCTAGGCAAAACGAAACATTTAAAAAGCTCAACAAAAGAATAAAAACAACAAGAATAATAACAATTATTATAACTATGATGCACAAATAGCGAATATACAAGTTAAAAAGAGGCAAATATAAAACAAATAAGCACAATGGGCAATGTATAATCAGAGAAAAGTAATAAAAAACTCAAATAAAAATCAATGTCTCAGTCAGGACCCCAGAAGTGGGGATCCCTCTCCATTGCCTGAAACCAGAGTGATGCAGAACTCCTCAAATTAGTTAAAACACAGTGACCCCAAACCCTCATTGTGAGAACAACAGTGGTGCCCACTTCCTGTGAAATTCAATTGGCTGTGGTAATTTGTCAAGCTTTTTCTATTTTTTGGGTCTGCACAGCTCTGTCCAAAGAACAGATTCAATTACTGAGCCTGTTTTGAGAGGCGGTGTTGCATTCCACGCAAAGACGCTCTCAAAACCCTACAAGATGCTCATCTGCGGGGGCCTACAATAGCGTAGCGGTCTAACGCACCCATATTGGCTGGTCCTTTACGAGTGTAAGCTGCCTATCACGGTCGCGTTTCGAAACCCAGACTGGCCCTGGTGGGTTGCCCCGATCGGCTGTCCACCCCAGGGGGAGGGTGAGCTGCCACGAATTTGCTGAGAAGCGCGTATAGATGACTCCAGAATGTGGGAGTTCGCTGCCCTCTGAGAATTAGCTTGCCTCGCAGAGATGAGTGGAAAAATCTAAATAAATGAGGGAGAGGAAAAAATCGAAATAAATAGAGAAAAAAGATGCTCATCTGCTCACTATTAAAGCCGCTGCTTCATTTCTGGGTTGCAGCGCGCCAAAGAAATCAAAGGGCTCCTCTGCCACGCTGTCAACTGATACAGAACTAAGTACAGAAGATACAGAAATGATACAGTGAACAGTTAGAAGCTACTTATCACACACAACTTGCAAGTACCTGAATGATCTCAGTCTTGTGAAATGTTTTTCTTCTTTTCTTTCACTATAATACCGACTTTAGTGTTGTGCAGAAATACGCCATAATGATGTGCCCTTTAATTGGACACACTGTAAAGGGAATAATTTATGTTGGATTCAGCTGCCGTACACCCCGGGGGAAGCAATTCCTGCAACACAGGGCCAAGTGGCTGCTGCCCTCTACGGGTTTACAGATGCAATTACGCCGCAAATTTAAAAACAAAATTCAGAAGAGCCGCACAATTAGAACAATTTCTCCTTTAAAATATGGTTGACCGAACAGTGCAGATCAGGGACGCGGCGAGAACGAGTCGATGTTTTAGGTCGAGCCGGCTCCGAAACAGGCACAGCCTCGTCGTGGCGGATGCCGTCCGGCACGATAACGGAGAGCTCGAGACGAGTGTCGTCCGAGTCCCCCCCACCCCCCACCCACCAAGAGCGTTTTCTCCCGGCGCCTCGTCTAGCCCCCGCCACATTAACAGGATTAGCATTTAGAGCACGGGACGCTCCACGCGTCCGTTTGCTCCTGATTTTCAACATTTTTAGAAAAAAACCTCAACAAAAACAAAATGTATTCTACTTGTGACGATTCTGTTTTGTGAGCACATCCCTCCCACGCAGTTGGAGCCTGGCGGCCTGTATCCCCTGTAGCGCTGCGGCACCTTCTGTCTGCTGAGCTGCGATCTGCTTACACGCCTGCTTAAGTGGGTTCTTTACTGTACTGGATATGTTTTCAACGGAGGAAACAACAACGAAAGAGGTATTTAATAAGAACCAAAAAAGGGTTATTTAACAGCAGGAGTTCAAAAATTCGATGAAACCTCTACCAGCGGCACTGCACGCATTCTGTAATTACTGTGATTAGCATTAGCGCACTTCTTTGAGATTCGCATAGGCAATAGGTCCTTCAAGCCGAGCCCCTCGGAATGTTACGGTGTAAATCCGCGTGGCCATTTCACAACGCGGACTCAATTAAGTCAACGTCAATGTAAATGACTTGACCGACAATTATCTACCGAAACAGAATATCGAGCTCTCTGCACATCCGCTGAAAAGTTCAGGTCCTGCCACCAAATGTTCGATCACCAGAACTATGATACCAAAATTATTGTTCTGCAAAATGTGTTTTATGTCTGACAAAACAGACTTTTTCAGTCGTACTTTAAGCCAACCATTTTCTGGCCTATAAAAAAAAATAATAATAATAAATAAAAACCAGATAGAAAAATGAGCATGATACAGATTCACAGCTGAGAGTAGCTTGTTTATCTGTAGAGGTTGAAGGGGGGAGGAGAAAGATAATATAATAATAATAATATACGCCATTTAGCAGACGCTTTTATCCAAAGCGACTTACAGTAGTGAATGCATACATTTTCAGTATATGTGGCCCCAGTGGGGATTGAACCCACAACCTAAGCGTTGCCAAGGCTGTGCTCTACCAACTGAGCCACAGAGAACCACAAAAAGAGTTATTTTATTTTATCATTTTGAATTGAGAAAGATCTCGTGTAGGGGGGGAGGGGGGGGAGAAAGCAACACAGCTGGAGCCCAACACTGCTGCTCGCTTGTGAAGCGCTCTAATTACGCCAATCACCAGAAGCCAACTTCCTTCTCTGGGGCTGAACCCCGCAGGCGAGGCGGGGGCCAAATGCGCCGTCGCTGCGAGGCTCGCGCTCCATTTTCCGGCAAATTCCATATCAGCCGAGCAACCGAGTCAATATTTCATTCGAGATACGATAAACAGCTTAGAGCCCGTGGCTACGGTATTCTCTTGAGCTCCTCGTACAGCATGTTCCCGGCGAAGTGCACTCCGTGAACCCGGAATGCATAAAATGCCTTAAAGTCAACAGCGGGGAGTCGGTTTCTCCCAGGCGTGCCATGCGAACGCCCACGGTTCCTCACCTGTACGGTTCCGAAGTCGACGTTTTCGTAGTGGAAGTGGGCGCATTCTGCCAGCTTGGGAAAGTGGCCCTTGGTGAAAGACAACCTGTAAAGGAGACCAGAGGAGCCGCCGGTCAACAATGTCCCAAGGCGGGACGGAGGCGTGTCGGGGGGCCGGGGGAGGGGATTGGGTGTGGAGGGGGCGGAGCACGTACTTTTTGACGTTCTTGACCTTCATGCTGGCGGTGCTGCTGCAGGACCGAAGAAGGGGCTCTGCGCTCAGCTCGGGTACCTCGGCGCTGCGGGCCTGTTCACGTGGAGACACACAGACAGCGCTAATCAATCCGCCGTCTCCTGCAGTCTGCACACTTCTCACGCAGGCGGCGCTGACGCATCCGCGGTCAACTGCAATCCGCATCAATACACACAGGCGGCACTAATCGATTTGCTGTCCCTCACAGTCCGCACGAGTCTACACAGGGAGCGCTAACCGTTTCATACTATTCCCAGTCTCCTATGTCCACAGACAGACAGCACTAATAGAATGCAGCCCCCACTGGGCACAGACTGGGGGAGAATAACAAGAGGAGCAGGGTGGGGTGACCGTGACATCATGCCTACAGCAAAGCTGGGAAGGCCACCCACGCCCAGCTGAACGACAACACACGCAGAGATGGAGAGAGAGAAAGAGAGAGATCGAGAAAGAGGCAGTGAGACAGACACACAGACAGAAAGACAGAGAGAGACAGACACACAGAGAGAGAAATGCAGAAAGAGAGCAAGATAGAGACAGTGACAGACACACAGGCAGAGAGAGAAATGGGGGAGAGAGAGAGAAAGAGAGAGACAGAGGGGGAGACTGGAGTACATAGATTAACAGGAAGTGAGTGATATCTTTCAGAGGGGCAGGTGACACATCCATTGTGTGGCCATATATCAAGATTTAGTCAAGTCAAGCCAAGCCGAGCCCCCTTACAACCAAAAACAGGGTGCCATTTTCCTTTTTTTTCCTTTTTTTTAAGAGATCCTTGAAAAGGATCTGCTTCGAGACATGCTGATGCTTACGCAAGGAGAGAGAAAAATACATGTTCTTCTGGAAAGTCTGACAAAAACATCCCAACGGTTCAGATGTCCTTATAAAATATTCACAGTTTTCTTAAGCAGCAGTTTTCTGCCCATTCTGCTGATAAAAAGCAGCACCTTCAACAACAGCAGTGACTATTTCACACCCCTTTCCAAGAATAGATGTCATTATATCCCTTTCCCACTTGGAGAGTGCATTGAACAAAACTCACACCCCTTTCCAAGAATAGAGCTGGAACTCATTATATCCCTTTCCCACTGTAGAGCTGGAACCAGACTGACTCATTATATCCCTTTCCCACTGTAGAGCTGGAACCAGACTGACTCATTATATCCCTTTCCCACTGTAGAGCTGGAACCAGACTGACTCATTATATCCCTTTCCCACTGTAGAGCTGGAACCAGACTGACTCATTATATCCCTTTCCCACTGTAGAGCTGGAACCAGACTGACTGGAACCAGACTGACTCATTATATCCCTTTCCCACTGTAGAGCTGGAACCAGACTGACTCATTATATCCCTTTCCCACTGTAGAGCTGGAACCAGACTGACTCATTATGTCCCTTTCCCACTGTAGAGCTGTAACCAGGCTGGTTCATTATTCCACATTTCTTCTTTTGACCTGTGAATAGGCTGGTTCACAATTTTACAACAGATTACATTGTAAAATGATATTACATATATATATATATATATATATATATATATCTTATGAAAGTGAAAGTGATAATAAATAATTGATTTATTATATAATATGCATCATGAGTTGGAAATGTTCTGAAACTATGAAAAGTTAGATGTTATATTTAGGGCCCTACCAAATTCACGGTAAATGTTGGTGAATTTCACGGATGAAAATAATAATGATCCGTTTCTTTCATTTTTCAATATGCCTAATTTCACGGAAATTCCGAAAAAAACACGCAATTTCAAGGCATTACCATAAACAAATAAAAACAAGACCTTGTAGCACCGACTTTGTCATGTAAGTTGCATTGTTGCTAATAAAAGCACATTGTTGAAGTCTGCACCATATTTCGATAGTGTAATTATCGCTTGAGAAACAATGGTGTAATTAACTGCATCTACGTGAACGCAGTCTGCAAGCACTGTTGCAATAGTCTGAGTATCTCTAGGCTTGTCTGACACAAAATCAAAAATGACATGCAAACACCCTTGGAATGTAGTCTTGTTGCAGTTTATTTGCAGTTGGTAGAGAACCAGAATGCTCCTAACATTGGGCTGAATGTAGTCCCTCATCTAGGGATGGATCAGTTTCTTCAGTGGTATGTTTTCTGCTTCTTTGCAAATTCCACTGCAGCGCTCGCTCTGCGCAAGCCCGCTTCTTGGAGCTGTGGCTCTTGCTCTCTAAATGGTGTTGAATGGATACCTTTCGTGTGTGATCCAAAGAGATGTTACAGCAGGTACTAAAGAAAGTATTCCTCCCTCTGTGTGAACATTGTCTGCACGGAATTGTTTGACTCAATTGACTGCTGTGATGCTTTTGACAGCTATTTTTAAAGACTGGAAAAATGGAAAAAGATTAGCTATATTGGAGCATTGGCGGTGACGTTAGCTACGTAGGCTGTGCTTGGTCTAGCTTGCTCAATTCTAAAATATAGATTGTTTCCGCCCAGGATGTTTGTAATTTAACCAATCAATACCTCAAATTCATTTGATTTTGCATTTGAAATGTCAATCAAATTTGTCTTGCATTTTCCCATAGTTCTACTGATACAAAGCTGAAGGAATTTGTGTTAACCACTCAATTTTTCTAAAAATAAGTGTTTTCATGGCAGGTGGTTGATTTTGTGGCAAAAGCCTAATTTTACAGGCCGTGAATTCGGTAGGGTCCTAGTTATATTTGACCAAATATTGATGTGCATACCTTCATTAAAGGAACCATAAAAAATAGGTATACAAAGCAGTTAAAGCTTTCATATACTTCCATATCCTTCAACTAAATGGCATAAAATATGCAATGTTCTAGTCTTAAATATATCAAATCAATCATCCAAAGAAACAAAAAACAAACCAAAAAAAATCCTTTCTAATTGCGCACTTCAAGACAAAACAGGGCGACCACAATGTTTCCATGGAAACAGACTCATCCCTTTAACACTGGAATGCTGATAACATGAAGGTGAATCCATGAAGTAAATCATAACTTCAGCTCATTCAACTGCTCTGAAGCTAGTAAGGTTAAAAGGAAAAAGGCAAGACATTAGTGATGCTACCAGCGCCTTATCTAATGCAAGCTACAGATAAATTATCTCGTGGGGACCGTTGAAAACTTTGTGAGTACTCTTTTTCCCCATCATACACAGATGAGAACAACAGTACATTATCATTTAATGAAAACGCAGGCAGAGATACTGCATCAGATTTTTCTTCTCTTTTAATCAAAATAGTTTCAAATCTAAGCATGTAAATTAAACAAATAAGCTAAATGGACAGATTCATAATGCTGATAACATGACTGCCGGGGGCTTTGTGCAAAAGAACTACACTCACTCTTTGCCAGCAATAATTACAGCCAAGATTCATTGCCTTGGTGAATGGAGATTGTGTGTGTGTGTGTATACGCATGCATGTGAGTACACGTGTATGTGCATGCCTGTGAGTGTCAGTGTGTGTGTGTGTGTGTTAGTGAACAAGCACGTGTGCGTGCAAATGGCATGTGTAAGTGAACATGTGTGTATCTGTTTGTGTGTGTGTGTGTGTGTGTGTGTTAGTGAACAAGCACGTGTGCATGCAAATGGCATGTGTAAGTGAACATGTGTGTATCTGTTTGTGTGTGTGTGTGTGTGTCAGTCTTACCATAATGCAAAAGTATGTGAGTGAATGTGCAAGAGAGTATGCGTATGCATGCATGAGAAAGGAAGAAAGTATGTATGTGTGCGCACACATATGTGTGAATGTGCATGTAGGTGTGTGTGTGTGTGTGTGTGTGTGTGTGTGTCAGTCCTACCATGGCACTGATGGTCTCCTCCCAGTCGGGTCTCTCTCGGGGGTGAATGCTGCGTGGCAACTCAGGCACCATGTCGTCCTCCTCGGGGTGACGGCCAGACCTCAGACCCCTGTGGGGGGGGGGGGTAAAAAGGGTCAGGGTTAGACACGGGCACCAGCGCGTGACTCTCTGGTGCACTTAATGGTGTAATGAGCGAGCGGCTGCCTGGACTCCTCAAGCTTCAATTACACCGAGTCCATGCAGCTGGACAGCAGGGCACAGGGAGGCCAAGCACGAGGCATCAATGAGGGATGCCTTTCTCAAGCGCACGGTAACCCTCGCAAGGACGGCGACATCTCCCTATCGTCGGAAGATTATCGCGGAGGATAATATTGCTGAAAATTATTTAGACAATATTTTCAGTGGGAACAGGTGGTTTTGTTTTGACATGCAAGACACACGACACACGAGACACATTTTCACGCCTCACAAAATCCCACTTCGGCCACGGCTCAAAGAGGAAGTTGACACGGAATACTCATTTTTGGGAGAAGCATTGTCAATACAAGGAAGGTGCGAGTATTCACACCTTCTCCACAAAAGTGCTAAGCCGGAAAAACACTACTTACTTTGTCACAACACATCCCAACACAAGGGTATGAGCACCATGGAACGACGGTAATGAACAGTCTTTAAATAAATATGTCTTCAAGTGCAAAAACAAACATGGAAGCCAGCCAAAATGTACCCAAATATTAATGCAGAAATGGAATGTTAATTCAAATTAAATTCAAATTAAATGAATAAAACAACTAATCTGAATGCAAATATGTGACCGCAAATATTTTTCAACCAAATTGTCATTTCAAACTACTAATTTGCCACGCTAGTATTATTAATTTTATTTGTATTAATAAGTATTAATGTGTTCGTAGGGCTCTAGTTTCGTTGTCAAAGTGAAATGCGCGGACAGTATTGCTAATCCTAGATGAAGGCGTATTAAGGCATGTCCTTGTCCATTCCAGTTTGGTTGGCATTATGGCCAATCAGATCATCAGCTTTTTTCCTTTGAATACGTTTGCCATAGTGAACTGGCAATTTCATCATGTCTAATGAAGTGCAAGCGCCAAGTCTTGTGAAGGGCACACGTTATGAGACTTGCTACTTGACTTCCTTCTGAGAAAAGTGACCTCTTCAAGCATAGCCAACCTCTGCAATCACTCAGGGCATTGCCCCATGATACACCGGCCAATTTATTGCCGTGAATCTTTAATATTTAACATAACATAAACCATTGTGCGTACATACATACCTACGCACATTTAAAAAACAAAAACACATATCTCACACAATTACATGGGTGTAGAGATGGTTTCTGTTTCATTCAAGTGCACTGGACCACTCATTACAATTTCAAATCTCAAATACTTTGAACTGTTTAGTTAAATACAAATTGTATTTCAAATGGTCATTTATTGAACGATTTGCCTCAGAGTGAGGTGAAATATAGAACATCCACTCGTATGATGGGGTATGCATCACATATCTGCCCTGTCTGTTCATATGTGCCCATTGATAACATCCCCAGCACATAACGGCCTGCGTTTCAGCTAAGAGGTGGTCTGGGTGGACGAAAACGCCAACCATGACAACAAAACATTTAGTTTTGTTCATCTTTGCGATGGCCGAAACTAGCAATTACAATACCACGAAGGTCTTTTTTCCCTACCGTCCTCCCCTAAGTAGAGCTTATTGACTGTACAGGTATAAACTGAGCCTTAAAATAAGAGTACAGTATGACTGTAAACTGTGACCCCAGGAACAGAGTTCTGAGCAGGCCTGGGAATTCTTCAATAATAGCTATATCGAGGCATCGATCTTTACGAAACAATGGATGCATCCATCCGTTCAATAAATAAAAGGAGAACAAAAAGGTAAGATGTGGGCATATTGTAGTACGCGCTACTTTTCCTTCTGCTGAGATGACAGCACATTTCACAATAATTCTTCCGAGGCCAAGAACTGTGCACTGCATGTCCTACAGCATGCAGTGCTGGTACTACTAATCTCTCCTCAAACACACACGCTCACGCTCTCGCTCTCGCTCTCTCTCGCCAAATACAGCAGAGACTGTGCTTGTTCAATCAAAGCCCTACCAGTTTCGATGTTTAAGGACAGAAATATTATGTTGAGGTTGGAACATGACTGAGAAGTGACTGGGTGGCATGTTTGAGGCCATGTCAGAGATGCCAGCAGTGGAATCCTGTAATCAGGGAGGATCTGTGAAGCGCAGCGAGTGAAGGCGAGCGGCGCACATATTGACTGTTTTCGCAGCTTTCCTAACAAATAGGAAAAATGTGTGCATGCGCGTATATTGGGGTGAAGTCGGTAAAAAACACTCATTCATCAGCTGCAGTGCTAGGCATAGCTGGTACATGTATGTACATGTGCTGCATGCAATAAACTACACTCGTTCACTAGCACGTACACAATAGCTTAATAATACAATACGTGCTCCTTCACCCTGCCCACTTCCAAAGGCACAACTGGGCAGGCTGGAGGAAATTCCATAAAGTTGCACCATGAAATTGTCACTTTAGTGCCTATGATTTTAGGGGTGGGGACAATTTTAGGAAGCCTGCCCTTGTTGACACAGCGGTCCCATGTCACTCCCTTGCTACAATTGTACCTTTCTACCGTGTTATTGAAATCTCTCAAGGCGCAGAGACTCGCGATTCGTGACAGATAAACACAATCCGCAGCGCAGACAGAAACGGAAGTGTGAGGAATCGCAATCTTCGATCCGTACCGATGGGAATGGGAGATGACAGACTTTACTCTCCCCTTGGAATGGACTCATCAGTCCATGGATCTCACCTGCTGGAAACTGCGATGAAGTCTGACATTTTGCCGAATGTTTCACAGCAAACAAAACCTTTAATGTTTGAAATCTCTGCTCAAACGCATGAAAACGGGAGGGGAAAAGACTCGCCTCGTCAAATCCGGTTTCAACAAATACACTGCGCTTCTAAAATACAGATTTTTTTTTGGTTATCCCCCTCCTTTTCCTTGTTTCCATGGAAATTTACAGTAAAAAAAATAAATAACACAGTATAGGCCCTGCACAAAAGGACCACCCACCAGGGAATTACCTACCGCTGTTGAGAAGCGGCCTCCTTCGCGAGGCTTGCGTGGCCCGATCCCCATCCATTCCGCTCGGAGGGAAGGGAGCTCGGGAGGAGCTGCCCACGCAGTGCGTGCGCTGGAGGCCCTCGCATCTCGGCGCGAGTCACAGGGGCTCCAGCGCCACGTTGGAGCCGACAGCGCTGCGTTAACGAGGCCTACGTTTCACACCCGTTTACTCTTCAGATGAGACGGAGCAGGCCTTGTCGTGCAGCGAGCGCATAGCCACGCGAGCAGACCTGTAGACGAGGACTGGAGCTGGCTCTGAGGCACTGCAGGTCAATAGCGCTTGTGATTCTCATGCTGCGAGGTGCTTTCAGTTAGGCAAAGTGCTGATTCTGAATGTGCGAAATTAAAATCGAAGTGGTCAGGGGAAAGCCAATCGTTCTTCGTTAGGAAGGACTCGCTGAAGTTTCAGGATAGGAAAGAGGGAGCGGGGAGATGGTCTTTGCAGGACAGACAGAGGGGCAGCAGCTGTTGAGAGGACATAATTGTCGCTGTAAATGTAATTGTAATTGAGCTAATTGTCACTGCTGTAGCTATACAGCACCGGGACAAGGAGTAGGAGGAGGGACGGGAGAAGAGTTTTCAGAGCCCAACAGGGCGATGCGCTCACGGTTTTATTTCGCTTCTCAACTTGTCGCTGTCGGCCTGACAGTAGGGGCCTGCACACGTTGCATTCTGAGCCTTTTCACCCCCGGGGCAGGGGAGGAGAGAGAGGAATGCGGCGGAGTTTGGGCTTGCGGATGTTTTACCCTCGAAGCAACCGTGGTCCATCTGGGCCCTGTGGCCTGCTGGGAGTTCAGAACACAGGTAGGGCAGGCAGCTGTACACAAAAGTAAGACAGCACCACCGAGAAACGCGGACCAGGACCACGCGGTGAAAAGCTCAGTTTTTCAGATCAAAGTAGTTGTTTTTTCCTGGAGACGTACACCGACGCTAAACTCTGCCTGCAGGTTTCCTTTAAAGAGATGCGGGTGAAGATATTCCTTTCGTGCCGTGCACTTTTGTTTTTTCCTTCCAGCCTCCATTTTCTGGTGACGGCCATCTTGATTAAAATATCCTAAATATTTGGTCATTTCAGCCGCTAATAGACCGTTTTAATGGGCACTGAAGGGTAGACAACACGCTGTGAAGACTTAATTGAAAGGCTTACAAATATCAAAATGCGAATCCCAATGAGGTAGAGCGGGACTGGTGGTTAGGTGGAGGGGGTAAACATTATCAGCCAATCAGGAAAGGTCATCTCCCCTCAGGGATGCTAAAGCTTCATTAACATTTATAGACGATATCAAGACAAAACACAAAGCAACATATTGATATAGTGTTGACTTTGGAGAAAAACATCCAGAATGTGACGCATTAGCCTAAATGAGCCTAGTATATTAAGTGCAGATGAAAATGCTTTTAAATAAAACATCTTAAACAGTCCATTGATGTACGGTGTCTGAAACGGTTTAAACGCATCTTACAATGTCCTCAATATTTCTGAAAAACACTCCAATTATGCAGTCCATTGGTGGCAAAAAAACTAGTTGTCTGATGGCTTCAGTCAATCAATCAAGCAAATTCATGCTAAGATTCTGGTAAGAGAGGTGATCCTACCTGACCAAAGAGGACGACACACTAATGCAGTAGCAGGCTTTCTGCAACTAGAGGGAGCTGTGGTGCTGAAGCTCCTTTCCCCAAAAGCGCCGGTGAGCGCTTGTTCCTGTAATTGGGAGCCCCAAAAACCAGACAAGCTTCGTTACTCAAGCTCCTCTGAGCCTCCATTAATATGGACTTGCTGCCTGTCTGCCTACTTATTCATCAAGTGAGAAGACGATTCCGAAAACATGAGAAGTCAGGATTTTGTCTTGTGGAGATGGCGGGTGATTTTTTTCGCTTTTCGCACGCGATTCATCGGGAACCGGCTCTGATGTAATATTGATCGGTCTCTTGTGTCACAGCATAATGGCCTGGCCCATAGATTTGTGGGGGTGGTCGAAGTCCAGCTTTACAGCAGAGGCCACGCTCTGATTCTACGTTCCATTTTATTTTAGTTGACTTTTTTAACCTTGGCGGGTCTTTGCTGAATCCAGGAAATAAAAAAAATAAAATGAACAGGTCACAAGAATCTTAAACGGCCCCAATCCAAACAATGGCCGGCTGCTTTTGTTTCGTCGCAGGTGAACAAAGCCGGCGCTTTCACACATCTAATCTTCCCTCTTCCACAAAGCCAGAGAGAACACAGCCACTTGAAACGTGAGTAGCCGTAAACGTGGGAACGGGGGGGCGGGGTGGCTGCTCAATGGAACTGTGGTCCGGGAACGCTTCTATTACGAGTGACACAGAGGCACAAAGACGCTCCTCCAGTCTGCCCCTGCAGCATTAGCCGAGGTGGAGAGAGATCGGGTTTCCCCCCAGCGATTCCCCAGAGGCCCTCTGCTCGAGACCTGATCCCAGATCAGCTGGTGAATCAGGCCTAAGGCTGATAAGGCTGAGAGAGAGAGATCTGGGAGAGGTACGAGAGAGCGACTAGAGAGCGAGGGAGTAAGAAAGGGAGAAATTAATAGACAGGAAAGGAAATAGATAGGGAGATGGAGCGAGAGGGAGCAGGGGAGAGAGAGAGAGAGAGAGAGAGAGAGAGAGAGAGAGAGAGAGAGAGAGAAAGGAGAGAGAGAGAGAGAGAGAGAGAAAGAGAGAGAGAAAGGGAAAGAGAGAGGGTAGGTAGTGGAGGAGACAGATGGGGAAGTCCTACTCCACTCTTCCATTGGCAGGTCTCAAACTGAACAGGGGGCAAGGGGAGCACTCTCAGCCCTGTGTGAATGCCGATCCTGAAAACAGACGGAAATTTCCCTTTTTCCTTTCCCCTCCGTGTACGCTGTGCTAACATCTAATATATGCTAAGCTGATGCTGCCATGGCAACCCGAGCGCAGAGCAACTTGGACCCAGTTGAGGCGAGGCGGAGGGGGCTTGAATGGGCTGGACAGTAATCCTCAAAGGAAGGCCCACTCTGCTCCACGCCAAGCCCAGCCCAAGGCCGGAAGGTTATCCTGTCATGTGGATTCCCACGGAATCCAGAGGAAGCCTGCATGACCAGGCCTGGACCGCACGTCAACACTGACCACATTTACATGCGTGCCAATATCCCCATGTTAACCCCAATACGGTAGTATTCCGACTATGCACGGGTCAAGTAAACACCTTACCCCGATTGCAATAACCCGATTAAGCCAGTATTCCAGTCATGAGAAACCGGAACAAGACATCTTGTATATGCCTGTACTAAGCGGAATATCAGGTTACGTTAACCCCTTTTCGGAATATTCCTCGTACTGTAATATCAATTTCCATCTGCGCAAGTCCAGTTTGCAAATCTCGGGTCATAGCTAGGTAGCCACATAGCTACACATTTGTTTGCGCTAGCTAGCAAGGTTTTTTGAGTGAAAACACGTACACAAATTTCTCCATCATACATTTGTGGACACTGGACTGATTGGTGACCATTTGATACTCACTCAGCAACAACTTCCCAATTTGTACAGACGATGGCGACACGCATAGCGAGTGACACAGTCGCGCGCAATGTCGCATCTCTGGGTTTCACACCCTTCGTGAAACCTGTTGAATGAGGTTTCCGACACGCAGAGATTCTCTTTCCAGTCTGCATCTGCACATTCTACCATGACAACTATTTCCCACAAATCCTGGCTACGAACTTCCATCCATCGCCTACCAGGGTTTCTGTGTGGCAGATACTTCCTCAGGCTGTTGTCTGCCATTGATAAGAATCTCGATGATGACGAGTGCTCGGGCCAAGAAGACAACACAATATTATAAAACAAAAGAGAGCATCATCTGAGGTCTTTTCCGAAAAAACTGAACAGTGCGAAAATCGTGCGTGTCCTATAGCTTCATCGGAATATGCCGACTACCATTTATACATGAGTATCAGCAGAGGTCTACATGTTATGGGCCATGTAAACAGCTAATTCAGAATATGGCTTAACCAGAATATGGACCATAACTGGAAAATCTTGAGCATGAGAGAATGGAAGCGCGCCCCGTTCTTAGACAGATCGCTCAGTAATTTAACTTGCTCGGAAGCATTTTCCACATGCACGCACGAAGACAAAAAATGTATAAATAAATGCCCCTACCCACAAACTAATATATTCAGAGGGGAAAAAGCAAAAGCTATTGTACACAATTGATTAAATGATCCTGAAACTATGTAATTAGGAACTAATAAATTTGTTTGAGAAACCCTGAGGGAGACATTAGCAAAACGTAAACCGGGGGTTTCAAACACATTACTGTAATGGTTCTCAGAATATGCTGCGCATGATTAAAATCAATAGGTCTCTGAAACAGCCCCTTATCTGACATCACTCACATGCGTCTGTCACAGCCTGCCACTGTCATCTCTACTGTGGAGGAAAATGTGCATACACATACACAAATACACACAAAAACTAACACTATCTGTGCATCGTATTGACCCTACACACATACACGCACACACAGGCACATACGACACTAACATAATGTGCCCACACACACACCGTAACCCCCTTCACATAGATACAATCGCTCAGATATCGTTCAGCCCTTTCCGCCCACCACGCACACACATGCCCAACACACACATGCACGCAAACTCAAAAGCCTCCTCACACATACAACGCGTACACACAGACTCAATCACACTCAATACTTTCTCAATACACGCACGCACACACGCACACACACACACACACACACTAGAGAACGTTAAAGCCATCAAAGATGCACGTGCACACGTAAACATACACCCGCACGCGCGGTGTAAAACGGTGTTGAGGACGTGACCGAGGTGTTTGCCGTACCTGTCAGCGGAGTCATGAGTCCCAGCAGCTCCCAGCAGACTCACACCTGTGCTCCCCACCGCCGCGGCCCCGCTGCCTGTCTCCATTACACTGACTCACTACAAGAGCTGCCTGTCAGAGAGAGAAGGGGGAGGGAGGGCCAGGGAGAGAGGAAATGAGAGGAAGAGAGTGGAGCAAGAGGGAGGGATGACGGGTGGGAGATAGAGGGAGAGTTACAGAGGGAGAGGGAGAGTTACAGGGAGAGGGAGAGAGAGGGAGAGGGAGAGAGAGAGAGAGAGAGAGAGAGAGAGAGAGAGAGAGAGGAGGGGGGGGAGTAAGATTGAGAAAGGGAGCGAGAGGAGAGGGGAAGAATGGGAGAGAGAAGAGGATGAGGGGGAGATCAAGGGAGGGCAGGTGAGAGAGAAGGGAGAGTAGAGGGAAAGAGAGGAAAGTGCAGTGAGAAGGAGGAAGAGAAGAGAGATGAGAGGAGAGAAGAGAGAGAAGACAGAGAGGATCAGCATTACGTTTGGTTGTTAATAATCTGAGCTGCGTGCACACTACTAGAGAGAAGTTTAACCCCTTCATCAACTCTGCAGCTAGCGGGTACAAATCCTATAGGGGCCTCAGTCAGATTTTCAAAAATACCAGTTACTGAAAAATGTCGTACCCTATTGCAAAACATACGCTAATTAACACTATTTATGTACTTCCATTTAATTTGAGTGCTATTGTGTTCTTAAAACTAAAATGTTAAGTAAATACTGTAATCTAAACGTGACAAGACCAGTTTAACATGATGGAACTGCTTTTTGCTGTAGGAATCCTACTCTCCTACTCAAAGCTTTCCATCTCCACAGTTAAATCCAAGAAGAAAAGCATCAGCAACACATTTTGATTATGTTTAGGCTATTAGCCATAATGAACCCACATAAACACCCCTTCAGCTGACCTCATCAAGGCAAATTCCCCTTTGAACCCCCACTGGAACCTGGGTCAACCAATCTTCAGATTTCTGTCACCACAGAAACGATCTATTCTTCCTTCTGTATGTTGAGTTTGTTTATCACGTGGCTCCAACAATAAATCCTTCTGTGACCCCGAAAAAATAAAATAAAAGTTTAAACGCATGACAGTTTTTGGTTTGTGTTGACAGAAGTAGCATCTTAGTCATAATCTGACATCCTTGCGTTTGTTCAATCATACGTTTACATGCATTTTGACCTGCATCTCCACTCCACTCGTTTTGTTGTTATTGTATTAAAACGGGGGTAATCTTACAGTCGGGTTGATGCAAATTGTGCATTTTGCCCGACGCCGGAAATGGTTCATGATTAAATCACAGAGTCGGAAAGAAAGGGGAGAATGAGAGGAGGAGTGATAAATCACGCCTCATAAATTTAAGACAAAAAAATAAACCTTTGCACAGCGAGCCTTTGAGCATTCATGCCGCTGTGGTACAGATGCAGTTATATCAAAGGAAGGCAGAAAACCACGCTGCACAAACATACACACTCACTCTTGTTTTGTTGTTATTGTATGCACGGGTTGATGCAAATTTGCTGCTGATTAAATAGTCAATGGATAAATAGATCATTGTTGTGGTTTTTGACGTTGTTTAACAGCAGAGTTGCCATCTTTCATTTGGTACAGTCTATGGTTATGAAACGTATTAAAACATTGGCGTTGACCACAGGATCAATGTAGACAGGCGACTCCACAGAGACTGCTCTGCTTGCGGTCACTGAGGCTCTACAAGTGGCCAAGTCCCAATCTCTTAGCTCCGTCCTCCTCCTCCTCAACCTGTCAGCTGAATTTGATACCGTATACCTCTCATCTCTCATCGAGATGGGAATCTCTGGATCTGCACTGACATGGTTCAAGTCATACCTGGCTGACCGGTCCTACCAGGTGGCCTGGAGAGGATTCATCTCCTCTCCCCACACCCTCTCTACTGGAGTCCCGCAGGGCTCAGTGCTGGGCCCCATCCTATTCTCCCTGTACACCAAGTCACCAAGTTGGTTCTATCATCTCTGCTCATGGCTTTTCTTATCACTGTTATGCCGACGACACAACTTTCTTTCTTTCTCTCCTTCTCTCCTACTGAGACCCAGGTCCTGGTGCGGATCTATGCATGCCTGGCTGACATCTCTGCCTGGATGTCCACCCACCACCTGAAGCTGAACCTGGGGAAGACTGAGCTGTGCTTCCTCCCAGTGAAGGGCTCCCCGATGATTGATGATTCAATCACTGTGGAATGGTCCATAGTGTCTCCGTCCCAATCTCCCAGGAGTCTTAGAGTGACCCTGGACGACCACCTTTTCAGACTCCACTACCACTGAATTCCGTACATCTAGCAAATTGTCAGCACCACTGTCTACTTGTTCAATACTTTTTGTATACGTATACTTATTTAAACCTAAAAAAAAAAATGTCCTTCCCTGTGTTACAGGTATGGTATGCAGCTGCCAACAATGATGTCTATCGCTGTATTACTGCACTGATCTCTTACACAAACTATGATTGTTCTTACCATGTATTAATGCACATCTTGTAAGTCACTCTGGATAAGAGCTAAATGCTTCAAATGTAAATGTAAAATGTAAACAACGCCTTTGTTTTTGACAATATTTAACTTGTTACTTACTTGCTTAATCATATGCAGTGCATATCTAAGCCCCCTTCCCTTTTTATGTATCATAATTCTGTGATGCTTGTTCTGTATATAGCAAAGTCTTTTTCTGCAAGCTTGGTAGCTGCAGTTTATTTAACACTGCAGCAAACTGTATAGATTGTAGCCGTGTTATGTAACGTACATCTCTGGTACAATCCACCCACAATAGAACCGGAGCTCTTCTGACTCTCTTCCAGAAATGGTTTATCACCAAGGAGACGATGCGCTCCGAATTCCTTCCTGCCACTGCTTCTAGGGTCTGCCGCGCGCCACGTTCCTCTTCTGCTTCTGCAAGGATGCTGTGTCACCGTTCAGTGTTCGGCCTGTCCAATCCATCGAGGTTCGCATGTCTTACCGTCGGTTCTGCCACACTGCCTACGGTTGTGCTGGAGAAAGTAGAGCACGGTGTACCACTAAAACTAAAAACTCTGTTTAAAAGTAGACTTCACATGTAAATGCTAGTCTGTCTCAGATAAATACAACATAGGTAAAACTTACCAACATCGCCTGTAATTTCCTCTCGCCAGCAATGAGACATTTGCCAATTAGCATGCTGCAAAGTCATTCAGCAACCTGATTTGATGATCTACAGACCGCAAGCTAGGTGAAAAGAATTGATGGAAGGCGATCGGACAGAGCGTTCTAAAGGGGACTGAACAAACGCAGGAGGTGACTTTTCTTGAGCCGTTGAGAAAATGTGCAGAACCAGTGATGGGGCATTTAGATCAAAGGCACATAACTGAAGTGTCTTTAAGAGCGTATCTTGTGGCCTCCCGCGTAGTCCAGTGGTTACAACGTCCGACGCTGGCCACGGAGACCGGGGTTCAATTCCCCGTCTCGCTCTGGCCGGGAGTGCCACCAGGGGGCGGCGATTGGCTGTCCGCCCCAGGGAGGGGGGTGGGGAGCCGACGTGACGTTCGCTGCGTATAAGAGTGGCCCTGTAGTACCGGGTTACGGTCGATGGGCTGCGGGTGCCGTCTCGTAAGAGGCGTCACTTCGCTTCGTCACTACCGGTCGCAGGACTACGGCAGCGAACTCACATTACTAGGGGGGCATTGACGTAAAAATAAGCGGGTCTAATTGGCTACCAAATTGGAGAAAAATTGGATAAAATCAGAAACAAAAAAAAAAAAAAAACAAAAAAGAGCGTATCTTGTCAGGTAATATTTTATTGACTTTCCCCTTCACCTCAGTGACCAAAACACTGTTGATGTGGGGACTTTGTACACACTATAAAGCATCACAAAACCAACATAATTTTTAAAAGCCAAACCTAACCTAGTCTATGAAGTAAAAAAAGAAAAGAAAACAACAAACAAAAAAATGTACAGAGAGCATTAGAGGTTTCAATATATCACATGTGCATTTTCCCCCTCTCGACTCAAGCAGTGTGACTGCTTTGAGAAAATGCCCATTTCGGTGATTAAGCAGACAGGCTGCTGTCTCCGTGTCCTGCTCAACTATACCTGCCAAGAGGACTGCGTCACTCGGGAGGGATGCCTCGTGGAGTGACTCACCAAAAGCCTACACCTGCTCAGCAAAGGGCTGACCGAGCCAGAGGGCGTGCATATTTGATGCCGTGACAACATGGTCAACTTCAATTAAAAGGTGACATTCAGACAGCAAGGCCACAGTCAAAGAACAGCATATCCCGAGACTGCTTTGAACCTGGCCTTTTAAAAAACTCTGAATTATGCAGAAGTTGCATCAGCAAACTAAACGCACAAAGGACATTTTATACAAAATCAATGGGGGGGGCGGAGAAAAGAAGATACAATTTTGACCTCTATCGACTTTAACAAAAAAGTCTGAAATGTCTGCATGTAGGGGAGAAAAAAAGGTTGCTGCATAAGTTTGACTTGCGTGATCCCCTGATCTGGCAAATGTAACCATTTTGACCCCCCCAAAATCCACCTTAAGACAACCATATCAGCAACCAGTATGATCTTTCCATCATTTTATTAAATCGTCACAGTAACCCTTTGTCCACAGCTGTGGTTCGACCGCCTGCTGTTCCTATTCGTTCAATCAGCGATTAGTCACGCCTAACATTCGCACCACTGTAAGGACTGATCCAGTGAGATCACAATGACTCTCCTTTCATTTGCTTTCATTGACTTGCGAGAGAAGGATCCGAGTAGGATCCCACCTTCTCACATTTTTTTCAAACCCCCTTTCCGGGGTAGCTAGTTGTTTGTAATTTGATCTCATTGACAATTCAACAGAATTTTTTCGGGCAGATGCAAGTTGATAGTTTGTGACACATTTTTATGAGTGCTGGAAATACCTGTAAGCAGAGCTGCGGCAGCACAAGTCACAACAAATCCTCAACAACGTCCTTCCCATCCGAGACACCGTTCCTCACGGCACTGCGTAAATGCACGCGGACGATGACCGCGTGCGAGCGCGAATGCTGCCACGGGCTATTTATTCCCCGCGAGCGGGTGCTGTGCGCCCGTCTTCGAGACAGCTAACGTTAAAGCCAGCCGGCAAACTTTCCGAATAAGCCAATTGCTGGTATGTAACTGAGGCGAATGGAGCGCCGTGCGCAGCATGCTAACTGCAGGAAGACGGGTCTGAAGAGCGGGGCGTGCGGTATCCGACGCCTACAGGGGGAAAGAGCGAGGGAAAGACAGAGCCATGACGACGCTCTGCCTCACTAAATTACACGCTCCGATCACATTGGCTGATAGGATTTGGAGAGGAAATTCATATTCATTCGCAACGGCAGCACCCGTTTCAATACGCAGCAACATTGACACAAACCTTTCGTGCGAGCTACGTCAAGATGGCTGGGTTTTTGGCATTGGGACTAAAAACATGGTCAAGACCTTTAGTTTCGCAGGGGCTGCGAGGTCGTCTACACTAGTGTATGTATGGTTTCGGTTAAAAAAAAACGGGGCCTATCACTCTGTGCGCGTTGTACTGCGGGTTACAAGAGTCCTCCTACCGTGGAAACCGCCATCACGCATTCTGCATGGATATTGAAACAAGTGTTTTACCCAAAACAAAGAGCCAGACGCATTTTTAGTTCCACCTGATAATCGCAGTTAATCAAATTTGGAAAAAATTCCAACCCGGAGCACTAATTCCGACGTCTAGTTTGAGCCAGACCGATTCATATCATTTCTCACCTTGTTATAATAGAGGAGTTTTGATCTGATGTTTTAATATCAATACCCTGATGGGTATTTCTCAACAGAACACTAAGAGGATTGTGAGGAGTGAGTGTAGAGACAGTAGGGGTGTTTATAAATTCCTGGCCAGGTTTTAGTCCTGGCACCTGCTGCTATCTCTGTGTGCACCAACACAAGCCTTGCCAGGGCTGGGAATGTTTGAAGGGCCTTCCTGTGAAAGAGTTTCTGAATTATTACTCTTTCAAAATTAAATTAGTTTGGGTAAGACAAAAGGCTTTTAGTTATCACAGAATTAAAACAACCCAACATAACTTACCTTAAATGTAAGAACATAAGAATAAATAATGACGAGAACGGGCCATTCAGCCCATCTAGGCTCGTCATGTCCTCATCTAAAGAGTATCTAGTACTGCATCTAGCCTGGACCCAATAGCCCAAGTGTTTCTGCCTCTAGTACCTGACCTGGCAAGCTGTTCCAGGCATTGACAACTAATTTCCACCTGTGGCCTCTTCCACCTGTGGTTCTGCTAACCAAACGTATCTTTAACAAAATCTTTGATAGTTCACTTTATTGAAGGTAATCTGCCATGTTTATACTTTGTATACTTTATATTCAGTTTACATACTGTTAATATTAATAAGCCCTTTCCTTAATATAGCATTGGCAATTCAGCCACACACCATTGGTTTTGTTTAGATGGTCTTTCAGACTCCATTCTGGCCGTGTTTCATGCTGACGTCTTGGAAAGGGGTTTGTGATTTACAGGGACTAGGCTTTGCTGTACCTGCCACAGGCCTATAATGAGCTTGAACTTCCAGTGTTCCCCAGGCCTGCTACCACTACAACTGAACACGGTTCATAAGACTTGCTGCCGATCCCAAGGGCGAGTCCATTAGAACACAGCCTGCACTTCATCAGCCTCAGCAAAGCCCCATGCAGCTCACTGTGCAAAGCTGGGACCGCTCGACATTCCTCTGGGTGGTGTCCCCAGAGGGTGCAGTTTGTCATTCATGGGGTTCTCAATGTTGGTCCTGATGGGTCGCAGGGTCTGCTGGTTTTTGTTATCACCTTAAAATCAACAAGGTGCGTTACCAGGAGCCAGAAACCAGGTTAGGTGCGTTAACTGTGCAATCAACTGCTGTGATTGATCCAAGTTAGTGCTGAGCAACAACGAAAACCAGCATTCCCCCGTGGCCAATGGGACCAGGGCAGAGAACCTCCGCTTTATAGTACCGATGCCGATGGGCGATGACAATGGTGGCGAATGGTGACGAAGGACTGCAAAGAGGACGTTGGTTTCAGGACCCCAACACCGAAAGACCGCAGCTCTGGGAAACGGTGGGCTCCCGTAGGGGTATGCGGGTTAACGTTTTTTTCCATGCCTTCAAGATTTGGAATTAAACACTATGAATTTGCGCCACAGTAGTATTCTCGCTGAAGCAGGCACAGCATGGGTTATTTAAAGTCTTTACATGTTTACTTATTTCTGCTAATGCCGGATAGCGCCACACAGCCATATGGGCATGACCCATATCCGCAGCGCAACTGTGCAGTCGGTCAGCACCCAATGTCGCTGCTGGCAGTGACACAGGCCCACCTCTTAGGAATGCATCGAAGCTCCCTCAACTCCCATCCCTCTTTTCTAGCACTTCTACAAATCTTAGCGCTTCATAGCATAACGAGCCATCAGAACAGTTTCAATGCATAGATTCTACAAGTCTGTAACAATCGGAGAGATACTTCCATGAGAAATTCCATGATTGGTCTCAGGCTCCGCGCCACAATCTCCCATAAGCGTTCAACTGGGTTGAGATCTGGTGACTGAGATGGCCATGGCATATGGTTTACATCGTTTTCATACTCATCGAACCATTCAGTGACCCCCTGTGGATGGGGGCATTGTCATCCTGGAAGAGACCACTCCCATCAGGATAGAAATGCTTCACCATAGGATGAGGATGATCAGTCAGAATGGCTTTGTATTTATTCAAGTTTACCTTGCCCTCTAAGGATTTGAGTGGACCTAAACCATGCCAGGAATATGCATCCCACACCGTAACAGAGGCGCCAGAACCCTTCATTTACTCAAATGTGTTTTGGCAGTTACCAGCTCCAAAAGTGTTAATCCTCCATTTCTGCAGTGCTGCTGACCCATGTAAATGTACTTCAAGAGCTTAGAATTATAGGCTTTCATCTGCCGATAGTAGTTTTGTGATATCAAGCGTTGGGAGTTTTCAAGCCCCGTATGACAGCATTGTTTTTTACTGCATCTATATCAGTTTTAAAGTCACTCCAGGTACTGTATCTGTATCTGACACAAGAAAGTACCTGTTAATGACCAACACACACAAAAAAATATCATATAGAACCCTACAATTCTAAGCTCTCGACTTGCACACTTAATTTTGTAAGTAGCTGCGAATAAGGGCGTTCGCTAAATGGATTTAATGCAACATCCGCACACACAGAGCCCACTGCGTGCAGAATGCCTACGCACTTGTAACGTGCCGCAACAATAGTTCTGAGGCTCCGTGCGGTTGAGTCTCTCGCTCGCCCCCCTTCCTCGCTCGCTCGATTTCTCTTAATCTCTCTCTTGGCCGCTCTCTCTCTCTCGGGCAGACAAAAATGGCTCCATAAACCAGAGCAGGGAAAAATGAATGAGAACAGAGGCCGGGGATGTTGTGGGTGTTATTTATATGCCTGGTAAAGCAGGAGAAGCTATTGATTTAAACTTTTACAAGCCGATGCTTTTACACGACTCGGTGAGCTTGGCTGAGACACAGACGGTGTTACGTGCTCTGGACTGGAAGAGGAGTGGATTTTCAGCTTCTGCCTTGAGTGCGCATATGGGACTGAGGGCGTTACGGTTATTAGGAGGGGGCATTTAAAGCATCAGTTTCTAAAGATGAGTGTTTTTACCCACTTTTGGTTTGACTTTTGATTAGAACACTGAACAAAGATTAAACCAAACTCACGCCGGCCACAACTGTATTTGCATACTCTCGCCAGCTTAATCTTTCTGCTGGTGGCAACTTTGCTGAGAAAACGTTTGATGCATGGCAATGATTGAGATGAACACAAAAGATCAGGATCAGCCTGACTCCCAACAATACAACAAGAGTGATTTTACAAATGTGTTTTATATTCTGCCGTGAGACCCAAAGCCTCTAGCTGAATTCAAATACAGCTGCAATGCACAACATTAGCATCTCAATGCTTTTGTTTCATGTAGAAAATAAATAAATAAATAAAACAATTACCCTGCCTGTCCAGAATTTTTATCTTGACCAAACCTCACAAACAACAAAAGAATTCAAGACGTCACACGGGTGTGCCTCAGATGTTAGAACGTGCCCGAGTCCCAAACGGGACGGTTCCGTTCGTCAATAACGCAAAGGAAAATCTGCAGGGCGGGGGTCCTGTCCGTCAAAACATCGCTCATCGATCAGCTGGCGGTGAGAGTGGAGTAAAAAAGGAGGGGGGGGGGGAGAGCTGTTTTGATGAATGGAGCCGGGTTCTCCTTGTGTTGCCGGGCCGATTCGGGGGAAGCGGACAGGCTGTGGAATGAATGCGGGGGAAAAGGGAATCCTGTCCGGGAGTCTCCCAGGCTTGGACAAAGCCTCTGGGCTCAAAGGATTAACAAAGAGGGCTCTCCACTCCAAACAAGGCGCCCGGTAGCACGGGGATCAGCCACGGGGGACGCACAATGGCATCGGAAGAGGTTTTCGGGCCAGTGGCGTCCCATCAGACCTCGGGCTCTTGTGGAGCGAAAGGTAGCACAGCCCAAACACTGGATATTTTATGCTTAAACAACATGATCTAAACAGCAATTCATGTTATAGCTCTTTTACCATGGACTTGTATTAATAGTCCCCTTTAGTATGGCACTTATGTGTGACAATATGTTTATTACAGCATTTATTTTTTTTTTTTTACAATGACGCTTTCTGTTGATGGTGTTTGTGGAGGACGTCGGTCTCGGCCACGTGGGAGTGGCATGGTTGTCTGTGTCTTTACATGTTGTGGAGGCCTTTGGATCAGGTAGACTTTCCGGGGGCAGGTTTGGCACTCTCACATGGTGAGAGAGTAAACCGTGGCCCGGAAGGTTGCTCCCAAGGCCATAATTGGTTTAATTATTATTTAATTGGTGTCAATCAGTCAATTGATATGGAAGTCAATTGGCTGATTGGGTGTCTGTGTGAGTATGTGAGTGAATGATTGTGATTGGGTGATTGCCTCACGAGTCCCACCTGAGCCGGGCAGAGACTAAGCCTATTTAAGAGCAGGTGGGGCGAGTGGGGAATCAGTTAGTCTTGTCTTGTCATTATGTGTGAGTGTTGAAAGTCAGTCTTGTCGTGTCATGTGTGCGTATGGAATGGATTGTCGTGTGTGTTTCATGAGAGTTAGTCTTTTGTCTTTGTTTGTGTGTGTGGAGGGTGGTCTTGTCATTGGTGTGTGTATATGGGTGTGAGTGCGCGTGCACGTATGTTGTGTTGTGGATTGTTATGGATGGCTGTGGAGTGTTGTGGAGTGTTGTATTGTGGAGTGATGTTTGATGTTTGTGGAGTTTTGTGTGCGTTTGTCGAAAGTGACTGAGTAGAGTGCTTCCTGTGTGTGTGGGTAAGAGGGAGAGGGGGTGCACTAAGAGTGTCCGCCTCTCTCCCTCGGTGTGATTGTGGAGGAGAGCGAGAGGGTGCCCTGGACAGAGGGTCCGCCTCTCGACCCTCGGTTTTATTGAAAGAGAGCTCGCACTCGGCAGTGGAGAGTGTTTCAGAACTCTAACTGTCGGGAGTGGCGAGTGTCTCTGTATGAGTGGGAAAGAGAACTCGAACTGCAAAGTTTGAGTGTCTCAGTATGCATGGGGGGGAAACACTTGAAAGGTCACTGGATATGTGTGTGCCTGGGGAGGTTCCAGGGGAACTCCGGAGGAAGAGGCGCGGTGTCCCGTAAGTTCGGATAATTTTAGTTTGTTATTTTAGTTCGTTGTTTTTACCCGAAAGCTTTGCGGTGAGTAGGGTGAAGATTTTGTGGTTGTGTTTGTGTTTGTGTTTGTCTTTGTTATATGTTAACCTGCTACTCCCACTGTCTCTTCCCCATGAAAAAATAAATAAAATCCGGTCCGTAGACCGTCAAACTCCACTCCGTGTCTCCTGGCTGCTCTGTTCCCGTCCAGGGTTTGTCACGTAGTGTTATAGTCAATTTTTGTGTCTGTACTGGTGTGCATCTAACCTTATTGTATGCACTATTTTGTAAGTCGTTCTGGGCAAGAACATATGCTATAAATAATAATAAACACATAAATAAATAAAAGTGAATCTACAACATTATGGCCTTGGTGTTGAAATGAACAAAAAACATTGACAAATGGCCTGGAGGGCTGAATCTCTGGCCCGAGACAAAGCGTAGGGCAGCCTCAGTCTTGGATAAGGAGGAGGGGCCACAGGGTCAATTCCTCCCTCCCTAGACGGCCCCGTGTCACAAAGTTTTAAGACAGGAAAAGGGCCGCAGTGCAGTATAGTGGTTAGGGAACTGGGCTCGTAACTCAAAGGTCGCAGGTTTGATTCCCAGGTGGGGCACTGCTGTTGTACCCTTGAGCAAGGTACTTAACCTAAATTGCTTCAGTAAATCAAGCTGTAAAAATGGATTGTATGTAAGAAACATAAGAACTGTGTTGCTCTGGATAAGAATAGCTGTTAAATGGCCAAAATGTCAAATGTAAAAAGAAGCCTGTATCCTCAGTTCACTTCTATTAAAGGGGAATATCAATGTGTAGGCTTTTTTTTGTCTATACCTGTCCACAGACAAAAAAAAACCTATACAGGAACAAGCCACTTTAAATGTGACTTGGCATCATGGTGTCAGAAAGGAAACATAATGTATAGTGAACTAGCAGCTAATACTGCTGGTGAACACTGCTGTTGGTGCCGGATTAAAAATCTATAAAAAGTCTAATGCATCCTTACTATACGTTGTGTCATGGGACTGCTGTTCTAATCGGTAGCAAAATGTGGGTGAGCCCCAAGTTAAACAGAGAGAACTTCATTCAGGGATGCAAATAGCACTGCCAATCCACAGGGGTTTGAGCCGTTCTAGATCTCAACTAGAAGCCGGTTAGTGTCGCCCGTTGTTGGATTCTGCTCTGCACACTAACCTGCTTCCAGAAAGACCCGGAACGACTCAAACTGCTCCCGTCGGGCACGCCATTTCTGTCCCTGTCACTCGCCAAGAAGCAAAAGGCGAGACGGCTGTGGCAAATTGACCTATATATATATATTTATATATTTTATTTTTTTTTTTGTTTTGTTAATATATATATATATAAATATTTTTTTTCTTTTTTTGTTTGTGATTTTATCCTGTTTTTCTCCCAATTTGGTAGCCAATTACACTCCCTCCCTTCGTTGCCGTAGCCTGTGACCGGTGGCGATGAAGGCGAAGTATCATCTCCTCAGAGACGGCACTAGCCAAGCTGACGACCGTAACTCCGGCACCCCAGAGCCACTCCTGTACAAATGTCCTGTCAGTTTCCCTCCCTGGGGTGGTCAGCCAATTTCCACCCCCGGTGGCACTCGCGGGCCAGAACCGACTCTGGCGCGGCTGGGGAATCGAACCCCGGTCGCTGTGGCCAGCGTCAGACGTTGAAACCACTAGACCACGCGGGAGTAAATTGACCGAATATATTATGTGGAAGACCACTGACTGCAGAGTCTCTACCCCTGACCCCACCCGCCGCATCCAATACCCCCCTCCCAAAAAGAGTTCCCGCCTCTTTCCTCTTTGCATCGAGAGCTGTGCTCGACCTGTCAGACGCTGTGAGGAATGACATCTGGAAATGACTCATCCGAGATTATTCCCACAGACTCTCTCTACAACAGAGAGACGCAGGGCACACATATGCCCATTGTTGTGCTTCGACCTCCCAGCGACAACCCTTGACCTGTACCCACACTCGTCATTCATTAATGCGTAGTTTTTTGTTTGTTTCATATTTCCCCCGAACTAAAAGGGGACAAAGATTGATTCAGAAAATCAAGGCAACAATAACAAGTTCAATCCGCCTCAACGCAATATCACGCATAAATCTTTCTGGAGTATAGGTTTGACGTTTAATTTTTTTAACGTTCTACAGCTTCCCCGATGTAGTGCTTTTCAACCTGCGTCACATGACTTTAGAACACGAACCAACATCACGCTGGCTGGTATTACAGAATCTCTGGTGGAAAGGCTTAAAGGCATGAAACAATTTAGCTTTATACACCAATTAGGTTCAGGAAATGAACAGACCAAACTGGAAGTTGAGCCCCAATTTGCACAGGCAGCACGAAAACGACGCAAAACAGGACTCGGAATGGCGTCTCCTCGTTAATTTGCATCTTTCCTTTGAAGATGGGAGACAGAAATAACGAGATGAGCTGTCCCGGCACGCGACGTGCTGGAAATGGCACACCTGTTTATGAACCGCACATTCCCCTGCAAGGACAGAGCTCTGAAGGTGCCTGCAGATCTGTCCGCTCGCAAAGGTTGGGTCGCAACTTAAAACTTAAGCCCCTTTTCCCCCCTTTTGAGCACGTCACAGCCCGCAAGCGAGAGAAGTAGGGCAGCCGACATGCAGCTACCGCACATGTATGGACCTGTTTTAATATTCATGGCACAGGAGAGGAAGAGATTCACGCTTGCTTGGCGTGAATCAGTGCGCATTGCTATGCTTTGGATTGCTCCCCTGGGAAGTGCTCTGGACCCCCAGATTTGGGAATCTGGGAAACGCCTCGCAGAGTGACACAGGCGCGGCCGTTCCGCTTTAGCGTAGCCGGAGGTTGTGAGCTCACTTCCCCAGGTCTCATTCATCCAAACGTGGGGTGCGAGGAGTCTGGCACCAGGCCCTGGCGGCGAGAACAGCTGCAGGAGGCCGCCGCATTCAAGGAGCTGGGAGACAGAGCCCTCCATCATGCAAATGTTATTTGGCGGTGCAGTTGAGAAAGGGAATTGTATGTGTTCAGTGCCAAACCACACACACACACACACACACACACACACACACTAGGTGTTTCACTCTCACCCAGTCTCTCACACACACATTGCTGTCTAAACACCCACCTCCCCCACACACACATGTCGTTTCACTCTTACCGATCCAGAAAGTTCAGTTTTAAACTGTCTTGTTGAATTGCTATGATGAAACCGCATCACCTGACCTCCCTCTTGCCAAATAATGTAATGAATTGTAGAAAAGGACAGTTTTTGAATGTGCCTCTGGAATTTGCCAAGTTAACTTTGCCAATCGTACGTCAGTCAGTCGAGTACGAGCCATACGCATGCATAACAATACAGTCAAGCCAACACTCCCCCCCGCCCCCACCCTCAAACAAGTGCCCCTCGTAGACGAACCCATTACCACATCAGAGAGAGGCTCAGATCTCAGCAAAGAACTTTGAAAAGAGTCTTCAATCAAGAAAGAAATAAAGAAATAAAGAAATGAAAAAAGCCAGCCGATGTTTATTATTTGCCGAGCACTCCAAATTTTATTGCCTCCTCTCAGCCTCCGTCCTCTCCGGAAGGCGTTTCCAATACGCGCTTGTGGCTCTGAGCGCCCGGGCCTGCGGTGATTTATCATTTCCAATTTCTTCAGAGGCGCCCTTCCCGCTCAAAGCAAAGAGCCGCAGATGGTGGGAAATGACGTGACATTTAAAAAGGAGGCGGGGCCAATCGGAGGGGGCGAGATGCGTTACAAACCAATTTGGAGCGCACAGGTTTCTGACAGAAGCGGAATTGTGTAAAACTTTCTGGAAGGTAGGGCAGGAGTGTGAGCCAACCCCTAACTTATACGAGCGGTTGGGAGCGGAGTATCGCTGGATTGAATGAATCAAAAATTTACGTTAAAGATGAATAAAACCCACCGTGGTCAGCTTCTGCACCACATCGCCCAGCTGGGCTTGAGTCCTGTCGCTCCACATGGTATCCTCCACCCGGCGAAGGTAGAAATCCGTTCGGCGCTCATGGCCACGCCCGTGGACCGGCCCTGCAGCCAACCGAGTTGTGCATTTCTGCTGTGGGCGCGCAGTGCGGCAACCACTGTGAACAAATTGCGGTGGGCAAACATTGGTTTGCGTAATCACGGCATTTACCGTTCTTGGGGAACGATCACCCTCTAAATTCCTGACAAGGAAAAACCTTAACCGATCGCTGGCTCGCCGCAGGAGGAATCGCTTAACGCGGCGATACAAAACAGATGGCGAGGGAGGGCCGCTCTGGCCTCGCCTCGACTGACTGAACTGTGAAAACTTCAGAGCTCCTGAGCGGGTGAGCAAGTCGCCGGGGGAAAAGCAGAAAGGGATCCGTTTCGCACTTCGGTTGGCCTGGGTTTCTTAGACTTTAAATCAAAGGGACGATGCGTGAAAGCTTGGGGAGACGCGGCAGGAGCAGTGACTCTGCATTCTACGCGAAGGGGCCCTTAATTAGAACACTCGGTACAGAAACACACAGAAAAGGAGAGAGGCAGATTTCACACGGCCTTCAGCATTCGGAGAAAGTAAAAACTGCGGTGCTGGGAATTCTTTTTAACCTGAAACAATCCGAACAAGGACTGGAAACGGGAGACGCATCCCTCGCGGTCTCTTCACGACTGAATCCCTAAACGCTGTGTGCAGCGAGGCCGATGATTACGCCACACAGGAATCTGCAGATGAGGCTCGGGGCCGTGTGAAAGTAGGTGTACGGGCGAAAGGTCAACGCGTTTCTGAAATAATCCATTCGCTCTTAATTTGGGGTGGGGGGGGATAGATTTTTATACATTCCGCCATACTGCAAGTAGTTATAGGCAACTACCAAAGTAAAGGAAACACTTGAGTTAATGAGCGATACAAAGTATGCATGTATGCGTCCACACAGGAGCGGTTCCTGAATCAATTAAGCAATTACCATCCCATCATGCTTAGGGTCATGAAAAATGCTGGGTGATCCAGTTTACCCATTATTTTGGCAACCGTAGTTAGAAGAAGAGATCTTTGACTTTGAAAGTGGCGTGATTGTTGCTGGGGCATGTTTGGCAGAAGCTTCAGTGACGAAGACTGCTCAGCTTGCTGATGTTTCACGAGGAAGGTGATGTTGGCATGGAGGGAAGTACATCAAACACGATACATGTCGGATATATAATTTCATAATTAGATACAATTTATCTAATTTTTATAGCATTTTTATCAATACGATGTGTGCCTCGTTTTCATTTAGCGCTCACATTTTTTCAACAGTGACAATAAGAAGCTTGATCAGGTGTAACTGCGTATGCCACGTCTGGTTTTCACAAGAACGAAACCAGCATTATGCGCATTGCTTGGCGTGCACGCATTCCTGGAGTGAATTGGGCCTCAGAGAATGGAAACGCAAAGCCCTGTCTTCCCATAATCCAGTGTGGCACGGCTTGTGCATAACTATGTAAGGCTTGTGGAAACATAGCCTTACAGGTGCTGACTGAATTTGATGACTCTGTCATTCACACGTGCTCTCACACACACGCATACGGAGGGACAGACAGACACAGGCAGACAAAAACATGCACAGACAAATGTATGAGCAGACCAACACAGAGATATGCGTACACACTCACTCACAGACAGACACATACACACACAGACAGACAGAAAATAGACTCACACATACAGACACACACAACCTCGGAGTTAAGTGTTAAGAGGTGTTAAGCTGATAGAAGCTACCCTCTGGGGCCCTGATAAAGCCAGAAGCCAGCTTGGCCTGAGGTAGAGAGTCAGATATGACCAGTAGAGGACCAGGGTGAGGAGTCAGAGTCAGATACCACCAATTGGCCTCTCCCTGACACTCACACTCAGCCCTGAACAATGCCAGTGCTGGGGACAGAAAAAAAAAAAAACTAAACAAAAACTGCACAAGCAAAGCAGCGAAATCCTCAGGCAAAAGCAATCAATCCCATGTGCATCATGCCCAGTCAGGCGTGTGCGAGGGGAGGAAGATCTACATCATGCCCCCCCTTATCAGACGAAGAAACATTTCCACTTCAATTGGAAATCCTGATGGACAATGCCGGGATTTTATTTTCTCTGGCACTGTTCCCCTTCCGTAGGCGAGTCCCTTTGATCCGTTTCTCTGGATGGCCCTAATTCTGAGGGTGACGTGTATCCATTGGGTAATTTACAGCGGAGAGGAGGAGGGAAAATAGGGCACAGCCCACAGGACTGCACCTCATTTCAGTAAGAGCCGCGGTGCAGGCGAGCTTGGTATCGCTTCAGAGTCAAGAACGTGAGCGCAAGGCCCCGTCTGCTTACAAGATGCAGCCTGCACGTGACACACAGTGACCTTTCTGACTCCTGCAGAGTATGCAGCAAACACACACGTTCCAACACATATAGAGTACATACATACTCATGCACACACACTGACAAGAACACACACACACACACACACACACACACACACACACACACACACACACACACACACACACACGCACACACATTACAACATACAGCTAGAGCCAATGAAATGTATACCCCCTCACAAACGAGCAAAATTGTCATGGCAGCCTTTTGGAAACCTCAGTGAAGACGCGTGTGCTAGCCCTACGTGTGCGAGCTGGCCTGATCGCCGCAGCCGGCACGACATTTAAGACAAAATCAATAAAGGGCCAGGTACGAGACCCCCCTCCCGAAACGTCCTTCCCCCTCCCTCCAGTAATCACACCATATCCTCTTCCGCCCCTGGGGACGCGAGGTCTCAGGGAGGGGCTGCCGCTGACTCCATTCGCCTCCGTTTAGCTGGGCTGATGAGCGAGTCCTGCTCTGCAAACGGCTCGGCCCCTGTCGCCCCAACGGGCGCCGAGCCGGCCAGGCGAATGGCGGGCAGAGGGGGAGAAGGCGTCTTCGTCCTCCTCCCCAGCTTGCTTTGAGCGGGGAGAGCCCACCCCGAACCGGGGGGATGAATGCCGCTGCTGTTCAGAGGCGCCCCCGCGGACAGGAGGTCACACACAAACGAAGGGCCCTCCTTTCACGAGCCCCCTCTGCAAGGGAGAGGGGGCCTTTCTTCCCGGCCGTGTTCCGCAGCCCCGACATTCCGCCCCGCTGCGATTCACATGGGACCGCTGGCACCCTTCCCTGTGGGAATGCTGCCAGCACTTCTGCCGATTCCGCTTCGCCGCGCCGCGGTCCAACAATTACGCTTACTAGATACGTGCGCCCTTCTGCGCTAAACAAATATGCCGGTTACTATTCCAGGGCGAAAACGTCTTGAAAGGATGGCTCAATGGCCGAATGAAACAATTGTCCCACCCAGAAAATTGAATGGAAATCAACCTGCATAATTTACCATTTATATTAACTGCAAAAAAATGAAGAAATCAGTTTAAGCCTCCAAAGCAGATACCACAGCTCTCAGATTCCAGTTGAAACTGCCCTCAAAGCATAGGCCTACTTGCTGTTACCAAAGGACTTCTTGGTCATCTTGAACTGCGTGACTCTCTCCTTCCTTCGTGTTAGGTTCACAAAGCCAGCGTCCAGTAACGCATTTCGGTATCAACGGTTCTGATTGTAAGCGAGCACGGTACATACCTTTCCTTCGTGCAATTTTCAAAAAGGTTTGAGGAAGGGAACGTCAGAAATCCCAGAGTATGCGCATGTCTGCCTGTCTGTCCATTTCAGTGCAACATCTCCCGTTGTTTCCTGTTGGAGACCGGCAGAGGGGGAGAGGGGGAGAGCGCGTCACCCAAGACGAGTGAGCGCAGACGCGGACGTAGGGGGAAATTCCTCCCTGTAAAACAGCGCGGCTGTAAAAGGCTGCGCTGACAGGGCTCCATTCTCCTGCCTGAAGGCCTTCAGCTCATCCAGGCGCAGTGTATCTATTCTCCCAATGAACCACAGGACAAATGAAGCATTGTGTCATGCTCAGAGTGGAACAATGTGGGACTAACATGCGTTAAAATCGTTTGATTGCTGCCTAAACACCCCCCCCCACACCCCACACACACACACACACACACACACAGTTAGTGTTCACTGTCACAAACTGAAGTAAAAGCTTAGAGCCAGAATTCCTATTAGGAACCAATTGTCAGCAGGGTTTGTGAACAGCATCGGAGGAAGGAGTGGGAGCCGGGTGGTGGTTTACGATGGTGGGAGACCGCAGTGGATTAATATTACAGGAAGAAACTGAGATCAAAGGGACAAACAAAGGCACGGGGAATCTGGCAACAGTGTGCGCATGTGTTCTCTGTGTGCATGTGTGAAGACTGCAAAGTGTGCATGAATGAAGGCTGCAAAGCCCGGGCTTGTTCAGTGTGCTCAGTGTGTGTGTCTGTGTGTTTGTACATGCAGATACATTCACTGTGCTGTATGTGTGTGTACGTGCAGGTATGTTCACGGTGCTGTGTGTGTGTGTGTGTGTGTGTGTGTGTGTGTGTGTGTGTGTGTGTGTGTGTACGTGCAGATATGTTCACTGTGTTGTGTGTGTGTGTGTGTGTGTGCAGACATAGTCACTGTGCTGTGTGTGTGTGTGTACATGCAGGTATGTTCACTGTGTTGTGTGTGTGTGCGCGTGCACAGATATAGTCACTGTGCTGTGTGTGTGTCTGTGCTTGTGTGTACATGCAGATATAGTCACTGTGCTGTGTGTGCATAGGTCTGTTCAGTGTTGTGTACTCTGGGAGACCTCATTTGAAGAGAGCAGGCCTAGGAGAACCTGAGAGGATCCTTCTCTATTCAAAGCCGGTTAGAAGTTGCTGGTCGAGTGCTTTGCCCAAGGGGATGAAGCGGTTTGAGATGAGGGCTTGGATAGACCAGCCACAGATGGTGATGCCGGCTCAGTCCCACACTGCCTCTCCTATGGAATGGCACTCAAGCTTTTTGGAAAAAGAATAACTCTGTGGTATGTGGTATGGAAACTAAAGCATAGTACAGCAAATGAGAACCATACAGCAGAACCTGCCATCCTGGAACTTTGAAGCTTGAACGTTGAAGCTAAGCAGGGCTGGGCTTGGGGGAATTAAGTTGCCGCTAGAACTGTTGCTGATGGCCAGCAAGAGGCAGTCTTCCATCTTAGCCAAGCAGAAAGTCCAGTAGCATGTCCATCAGATGAGGCGTTAAACTAAGTCTCACTGTAGTCATTAAAGATCCCCTAGTTCTTACTGCAAAGAGTAAGGGGGTCCTTGGTGTCCTGGCTAAATTCTCTCTTGACCTGGCCATATAACCATCCCTCAGCTTCAAAGAAAGTAATGATCCTTCCCTTTCCACTTCAGCTTATGTGTCGTGAGCATTCTGCCACAAAATGGCTGCCATGTATCACCCTGTATTTGTGTTTCGTCCATGAACAGTATGTCCACACCTGATTGTTTAGGCTGAACATGAATAGAAGATCATGGACCACAACAATTCCAAGACTAAGTGTTAATGTGCCTGAATTGGTACGATCCAACAACCATTCTGTCTGGTTCTCTATCCCCGGACGCTTCTAGAATCCGTTTTATAAACGTCTGGAAGAGGACTTTGTAATAAAGTCCTGAACGTCGCCATGTTGTCGCGGTTGTGAGAAATAATGCGCATTTGAGATAATTATGGAATGGAAACCAGCCCACAGATCGCAGTGAACCGCAATCGGCAGGACAACGCTAACAGGACAACGACAGGCAGCGCTAACAGGACAACGACAGGCAGCGCTAACAGGACAGCGACAGGCAGCGCTAACAGGACAACGACAGGCAGCGCTAACAGGACAACGACAGGCAGCGCTACCAGGACAACGACAGGACCACCCACCTACGCTGATGATACACCATTAGTGAGATCCTCACCTGCGAATAAACAAATGCTTGTTTTCAGAGTCACGCGCCTGAGTGGGCTTGTGAGCGCATCTCGTCAATAACGCCTAACAGAAACCTGCTTGTTTGATTGATGGGTGCCCTCGTCCCTTTTACCTGATTGCCTCCCGATTGCTGGAGTGAAGCTAAGTGCCTGTGAGGTGGAACGGCACTGTATAATGGAATATTATAGTTTTTCACTCTAAATAACATTGACCTGCGGCTCCCATCAACCACATCTTGGTACTAATTCAGGCCTGGTGATTTCGCCATGCCCTCCAGTAACAAGTTCAAATTTTTCATCTTCTTTGCTCGCTTTGTATCACATCTTTTCTCCACTGTGAAAACCTTGCTTCAGTCCAATATATCCACAGCCTCTTACAACTGTATTAACATAATTTCAATGGTCTAGAGCAGGGGTCTTCAACTCCAGGCCTCGAGGTCCGCTGTGTCGCAGGTATTTGCTCCAACCACGCACTACACCACCTGATTTAGAATAATTAGTTTACCTCCTTGGTCCAGGAGGCGAGCTAATTAGTGAAATCAGGTGGTGTAGTGCGTGGTTGGAGCAAATACCTGCAGACACAGCGGACCTCGAAGCCTGGAGTTGAAGACCCCTGGTCTAGAGGCATTGCTCATGTTGATTCGCTCGTTTACAAACATGGGCCAGCACGCAGCTCAGGCATGCAGTTTCCACCTGCAGCTTCACGCCAGACAACTATCGGAGCAAAGGGGCGAGCAGGGGTGTAGACACGGGGCGAGTCTTCTGGGATCCTGACTCTGAGGGAAGGTTCTCGAATACTCCAGGTCTCTGAAAATAAGTCCGCCCTGGGACACGGGTGTGTCCAAAATGTCAGAGAAACTTTGGATTGAAACCATCAGAGAATTGACAGACTCATATGCTGTGAATAATTAAGCATGAAAGCAAATTAAGTCATAAAAAGCAGCTCCCGTGTAGCACAGATACTCTCCTCCAATCTACACTAGCTCGCTCCTGTAGTACTGTGTGGACTGTAAGGTATGTGGTTTGCGATTACATCAAAGGAGTGCACAAGCTCCAGCTGAGGTGCTCCTAATGTGCAGGTGTGACTGGCATAGCGTTAATTTGAAGCACAATTGGCGATAACAAATTGGGGAGAAAAGGGGGGTGGGGGGAGATGAAACCTGATGAATTGCAACTTATTTGGTCAGAAAGCAGGTGCTGTGATTAGGCTGTATGGGGACAGAGAGTGGTGTATGCAGTAGCCACAACTCAAATGTGCCACTCCAAGGCAGACCAATCACAGACAGTGTTGCTGGGACTTCTGGGTAATGAAAGGAGATGATGTTAAATGGCCTGAACTACTTTGAAAATGGCATATATTTATACAGATTGTAAACACTGTACGGTCACAGAGTTTAATATATATATATGGATGGTTGGCATTTACATTTAAAATACGAAAGAAAGAGAGACGATCAGGAGGTGCACAAAAGAAAAGTGAGTCAGCAGCAGTTATGAGTAATGCCAGTAAATCATGGAACCGTAGAGCAGACCAGTGAGGGGAGATTCCCCAGGCGTGCCATTCCCCACTGAGTGAGAAAGGCCACCAGCGCTGGCAATCACATCGCTAGCATTTTGAGTTCTGGTCGACATCGTGAAATCGGAGGAGTGGGTGGGGAGAGGAGCGCTCAGATGATTCTCAGTCCCCCAGAACGTCCGTCTGGCTGGCGTGGGCCCAGGGACAAAACGGGTCAGCGTCGAGCGCCAGCTCCTGAAGAGAGAGCGGAGGGCATCCACTGGCTTCGGGATGTCTGCCAGCAAGGACCGAAGGGAACAGAGACGATCGCTTTCCTCCCACTGGGGCGGGGGAAGATAAGGGGCCTGCTCTACATCCATTCCTTCAGTGGAATGAGAGCACAGGAGGACAGCACCTTTCGAGCGCTCCGCGTGGCAGCACCTCACTTAATTGTACAACAGAACAACTGTTCTGTACACGTCCAACGGTACTAGGCGACACTGCGTAGGCCTACATTCCTGGAGATGACCAATATGGGGCTATACGTGCATTTATCTTATTTTTATTTTTTTTACAATTCAAATCGGAGAGGCACTCCGGTGAGATGAAAGTCCTCGGTGGATAAAATGAATGTTATGAAGAAAAAGATTATTCACAGCACGGAGTCGTGAGATTCGCTCATATTGCTCGGTGTCCTCACATGTCCCCTGTTGGTAAGAACACTGAAGCAAAAGATCGGAGGGGTGGGGGTGGGGGGGATTGTGAAACTGAACCGAACTGAACCAAATAAAAAAAGACACACACAACCAAACTCCGAATCAAACTTTATCAAGTGGACAAGATGTGAAAACACCCTTAGCTTCATCGAAAGACTCAGGGCTCTTGCACCTTATTTAAGCTTTAAAGCAGAACAGCACACCATACAAATCACACATAAAAGCAAGCTATCATACTTTGTGTGTGCAGAATTCATTATGACGTTAACATATAAAGCAAGGTCTACTTAAACAATTGGGATGGGTATATTTAGACATTCCTGTGCAAACACAATACGGTAACTTTGCCTCAAGCCCAGTGAGATAGGCCTTCAGCACTTCAACACCACTGCAACTCCCCCAAATCTTTGTAAATACCCCACATTTCTAAAGACACCAGTAAAGCCGCAGTAAACTGTTATATTAACGTCTAGTAGGCTAAACTCAAGAGGAATCGTGTTACATCCCTGTTATTTCTCTCTCTTTTTTGGCCTTTTCCACTTTTTCCACTGTGCAGTATGGCCCAATTCTGTCATCCGTTACTCTCAGGACTTGCATGCACTCTAAAATTGTCCCAGCACAACACCACAAGAAACCTGCCTCGGTGCATTGCTCCTGTTGAATTTATTAAGAACGAAGGGAGGCTCGCTTGGCAGCCAACATTTGGCTTGGTCAATGCTGTCCCACAGGGTAGAAGCCAGGATGCCTCAAATGTCCACATGGACTCGAATCCTCCATGCATCCTCTTTGGTCATATGATTCTTCAGAAGCCTAGTGATTTTACAACACCTGCCGTCACAACTTTTCCTGGTCTGCTGAATGTCCCTCTCAGCATGGGACAATGAGCAGATGCTTGGCCACACTCAACACCCACAACCTTCTGCCATTCCACGTAACAGATTCCAGGTCAGAACACACAAGCGTGGCCAAGGTCAGGTCGATTCTAACTGGTCGATCAACTGGAGTAACGTGACAGACCGTGTGGGGGCAAGGGTGGCTGTTGGGAAGAGAGACATAATCCCTCGATCGCATGTACAGTCCAGAGCAATGGGGCGTTAATGCCCTACTTGTCCTGTCAATAATTAAACAGCTCTAATGAATGCAGCGGCAAGGTCTTCGCTTTCAAGAGATTCAGTGATTCAGCTTCTTTCTGAGCATCCCTGAAAAAGACAGCAACACAGTGTCACATCAGCTAATTCAGCTCTGAGCCAAATTGCTCTTTTTCAGTCACACCTAGCTGGCTTTTCAATAATAGAGGTGGTTCCTTCAGCTACACCAATGATCAGAGAAACTGGATTGCCAGGGACTGACAGAATGGAAATGGATCCATGTACGTATTAAATATACTGGAAATCGTGATGGTCTATTATTAAAAGGCTCTGAGCCAAGAGTAAATCCTATTGCATTGCTAGCACCCGTCCTTTTATGCAATCCTGCTTAAATTGAATATAAATAGTGCTAGTGTGCACTTACTAGCACTAGCACTAGCATTAGTACATTTTTGCAGTGAAGATGTATCTCTAGTTATGAAAATTTGGCATACAAAATCCAACCTATCCCGAAGCAAATCCAAACCTGGACCAAAATCACTGAGCTGTTCCCCAGCAAATGCTTAAGCGTGTGGCAACAGGCCTCAAAGCTCACAACATCTACTATACATACACACCAGGGATCAGAGAAAACACCAAATGCGGTTAACGTGGGCCTCTGAGCCGTGGCTCGATTGAAATGCTCTCCAGCCAAAAGCTTTTTCTTTTCCAGAAGAAACACAGTCAGAGGTGTCTTGGATTAAGCCAAAGCAGGCCCACTGAAGTCAACCCCAAGGTGTGATGGGACCTTGGGAGCCCTGGTTTCTCTGTCGGAAATGAGGATCGCACTTTTTTCTTCTTTAAAAAAAAAATATTGTTTCAGATTTTTTCCCCCACGTTTTTCTCCCAATTTGGTAGCCAATTACACCCTCTATTTTGTTTTGATTTTACCCACCCCCAGAAACTCGCCACCCACCTCCGCGGGACGAGCTAATAACTTGAGGCAATGTTCGTCTCCTCAGAGAAGGAACTCACCCCAACCCTGTTTATGAGCTCGCCCTCCCCGCTCCCCCTGGGGCAGACAGCCAAACGCCACCCCCGATTAAGGCTCCCCACCAGGGCTGGTCTGGTACAGTCAGGGATGTTAATTTAAAGAAATGTATTTGATCGATCGTCACCCATGTTAACAAACAATTAATCAATGAATCTTAAAAAATAAAATAAAAAAAATAATAATAATAATTTTGCGTATGACAGACGTTTTTTCCTCAATCAAAGCTTTATTCAAACTTTCGAGACACGGGCCTATTTTAACAGCATAAAACAATAAGAATTATGAAGGAAATTAAATGAAGCACCATTCAGTAGGCCTAACAACGAAAACAATATTCCTTTTGAAATGAAAAGGGCTGTCCGATAGCGGAGGCTTGGCAACTTAAAAAAAAAAAAAAAAAGTGTTTGGGGGTGAGCCGTGTGCGCAGCCTGTTCATAGTAAGAACACCCGCTCCAACGCAACCAATGTCCTGGGGATGCATAAATACTGTTGGGCCAACTTTGCCAGTCTAGGGAATCTTCCTAATTATGTTTTGGGAGCATCGATAATGGTCTTATGCATTATATTTGGCCTTTACTCTGCACCTAACTAGATGCGCATTTTGGATGCAAAATATAAGATCCTTCAGCAACCGTTAGCATAACTCAGACATTTGTTTCCCGGAGGTGGGGAAAGTTAACACAATTTGGAACCGAGTTCCCAGATGCTTGTGGGACAGTGTGCAATTCCCTTTAAAAGTTAAAAGTGAAACCAGCGATAAAAACTAAAGAGAAATGCGGAAGTAATGTTAGGTGCTTAGCCAATTCAAGAGACCACGCTATTGTTGGCTGAGGTAATGTTAGGCTATACAAAATATAACAAAAATGTTTTGTCGTTGTAAATTGTTTATTTTGTGAAATATTGCTAGATATATTTGATCAAATTGACAAGGTTTTAACTGCTGTTTTTAAAGCAATATTATTACATTCACTAGAGTTTGTGCTATTGGATAACTCCGCTGTGCTGTGATACATAACCATTAATTTGATATGCTTGATCGATCAAATTCTTAACGGCGATTAATCAATCATCAATTAATCATTAACATCCCTAGTGATAGGCAGCTCACACTTGTAAAGGACCAGCCAATATGGGTGTGTTAGACCGCTATGCTATCGGAGGCCCCCAGGATTGCACTTTTCATTATGCTGTAGCAACCACAGCAAATATCTACCTGGAGGTAATGAAAAATAACAACCAGGGGGAGTGTTTGGTTGGTCATATGAGGCATCTATAATTCAGCCTCGCAAGGGCCGTTGCCTCATGCCTGGCATGTTCAACCCCTTTCCCTCTAGGCTCACCCTCAAACACTTATTTCCATTTCATTTCCAGAACACCCCCCATTAAATTAACTTCTTGCTCCAATTAATTATAGACCTACATGTTACATGATGACTGAGGTAAAGTAGCCAATTTTCAAAGAACAGTCCTTAGCTGTTCACCATTTATGGAGAGCCCTTCAAAGAGAGAAAACTGCATCCAAGTAACATGAGTTTTAAGGAGAGGGAGCGCCTTGATCTGAGGACAACCAACCCCTTTCCCTTCTCCCTGGGGAGTCCCAGCACCTCTGTGGAGTAAAATGGTTCATTTGAACACTAGGATACAAGCAATCACTGCTCATCTAGATCATTCTGAGGCTCTATGAGTACACCTGTGTGATGTAGGTGCTGCTATCAAGGATGATTATGGAGCACTTCATTAATAATATTATGCTAAAACAAGTATGCCTATATTTCAGAATTATTGATCCATGTTTAAGCGCGGTTCTGCGTTCTGTGTATGTGCATGCGACCTCTCTTGCCAGAATGGCCTGCCAAGAGCATCGTCTTTCATGACTGACATCACTGGAAGCTCATTTAAGTGAAATGCCCAAATCTTGGTTAGCAGCTCACATAGCAACTAACATTTAGAGTAGATTGCGTGAGAATACCCTCTCGTTCAATGTGCTCCAACTACATCGTGTAACTGCCCCAGTGGTCGACCTTCAACAAAAAGGTTATAGAACAAGAGTGAATCAGACTGCATGCAAAATAATGTGGGCTAAAACCTAAAAATACCATCATCCTTCTCATTGAAGACCTCCATTCTAGGCCACACAGACAAGAACATTTTGTCGTACAGTGACCATAAAATAATCTAATACGACCGTGATTGGCACCTCTGTTTCAGGCATCACTGGGCAGGTCAATGCAGCATTAGACCTCATCAAATGAGAAAACATAGCTTTTACTGAAATTACTTTACTGGTACACTGGACGTCTTCGAATCAATGCGTTCCACAATACCGTATCAACAATTCTATCCTTTCCCCTCATGCATTATTACCTAATAACTTTGCTCCATTTTTCCAATGAATATTTAATGCTTCTGCTGAAGTTAAATATCCACTCCAATGCAGGGTATCATTTGTTTTTATTCTTTTCTTTGTATTAATCGAGTGGGGGAGTGCATTTTCTCTGTATTGTGCTCATAGACAAGGGATTAGGGGGGTTATTGTATAGTGTATAATGTATAAATAAATAAATATAAATGAATGCATATAAATGTAAATGTACAATTTCCCCATCTAAGGGCAGGGGTAGTAGGTAGCTGAAGTCCTTTTCTATGTACAGGCATGAGGTATGTGAAGAAACACAAAGTTGGACCCTACGGGGGGGGAGATGACTTGGGTTGTCAAGTCTCATCAAAGAGGGGGCTAATCTTGGTAGAAAAAAAACAAAAACATAACAAGGCCACCAAAACGACAGCTTGCATCATGGGCTGGCTGCTAAAAACAAGCACGTAACCTTGGGTGACCCAGTCTCAAGGCCTGATCTAATTATAAATGTGGGCAATTATTTCACCCCTTATAATCCCCACTGATCCATACAGGAATCAAAGCTGCCCTCTCACAACAGCATGACAGAGACAGTAAACGCAGCCTGTAAAAGTACAGGGACAAATGTTACAAAGAGACGGTATTCATTTTCAATCATTTCACAAATAGAAAAATGTTGCTTTCATTCCAACAGGTCAATTTGAATGATCATTTCTAAGACTTTAAAACGGTAATGGATCACATTTCACGTATCACATTTTTGCAACCTTTTGCACAGGGATAGGCCTAATGCATTAACTCCACCACCAGTCGGTCAAGTGGAGTCTATGTGCTTGTCCAGGAGCCTTTCCTTCTGTGAAGCAGAAAATGTTTAAAAAAAAACTTTAAAAAAAACTGTGGGAAGATTTGGACTAAAGTAGGGTGGGAAAGTATTGGGATGACTAAATGGTTCAATTTTAGAGCTGTAGTGACAGTACTCTGCAGTGTGTGTAGTAACCAACACACTGACCAGTCCTTCCATGAGGAGGTTCAGGGTAGAGTGTCAGTGCATCCTGGGTCTGATTACCGTGGTTACCCGGTGACATCTGATAAGACTTTAAGGAGGAGATGCTCAGACACAGCCTGAGGTGTCCCATTGATCCAACACACACACGACCAGCCATGCAAGACAAGAGTCACAGGGCAGACAGAGAGGGAAATGCAGGGTTCCCACTCAAATCAAATTTCCAATTTCCATAGCATTTCAATGACAAATTTAAGGTTTTCAATGACTCTTTTTTTTTTGCAACTGATGCAGAAATTGACTTTACTTTCATAAATTAACACAGTTTGTCATAAAAATGTAATGGACATGGATCTTCTTCTTCTTCTTCATTTCCATGACTCATTTGGAATTATTTTCAAGCTTTTCAATGATTGACGCATGGGAACCCTGGAAATGGCCACTGCTGACCATGACAAAAACAGTACCTGTATTTCTTATGGATTTTTGTTCTGGTTAAATATCATCCATTTAAATGTTTACCAATGTTTTACATATTTAAAGGTCCTGAACAGTCCAAATCAAGTTTTTTCATCAAATAAGATGATGTTTGGGTGAAACCAGATCAAAGTGGGATGTTGAAAGCTTGAAAACTGACCGTTACGGGCACACTGATAAAGCTGGGTCAGGCTCCTCCTCTGGGTAAAAACATAAAATAAAATAAAAATCCTATTGGCTGACATGGGAATATTTGTGACTCAACTAATAAACCAATGACAGCTAACCAAAAACACCGCCTGTAAGTGGCATCACTTCGAGATATATCATATATCTCCAATTCTGAGCATTTTAATCAAGAAAACTGTATTAAGTATGTTTTTTTGACACACTCTTAAGGTAATTTATATGTGAAATACAATGATTGTGTACCTTTAACCTACTATTTACAAATGGGCCATAAATACACTGCTGACCAGCTATCACATTACGGTACATAATACATCAATAGGATGGAATGTGTTGTTAATCTAAAATAATGACAAAATGCACATTTAACTAGCTCTGATTGGCTAGCCACCCTGATTGACTAGCCACCTTCTGTCAGTCAGCTTACGACAACTGGTTACTTTCCAGAAATGAGCAAAAAAAACAAATCACTTGACAAATCATTCTAGAACCACGTGCCAGGTTCCAGAACCATGGTAAACAGCTCTAGGCATGTCCACAAGCTCTATAGAAGCGTATTGCTGCATGTTGGAAATATCACAAAAAGTCTTAATGTACTGTCTTTTTGTTCAAAAGCTCAGGCTGCATCTTCACAGCTTTTTACTGGTGACTGGTACATCTGTGGAGAGCCGTGAAACCACCTACGCAGATGATTAAGATGTTCTCTGCTCGCTCAAATCCCTCCAAAGTAATCTCCAACAATGGGAGAGACAAAGATGACTCACGGGTTTTTGGAGGGCAGTCGGTCTCTGAACATTTCAAATGAATAAATCTGCATAAATACGGGCGGGTTTCATCGGGGGGACAAAGATGAGCAATCTGTGAAAAGCACGCATACTAATCAGAGCCAAAGAGTCCACTTGACAAAATCACAGCCTGAACTTCCCTGGGTTAGCCTTCTGTAAACATCCGATTTAGGCTCGTTGGCATGAGCTGGACATACACTGGCAAAACAATACGTAACAGTCCGAATGTGACCGTTCCGGTGGGATCCAATGGGTCATTCCCCCCCACTTGGGTCTTTGTCCCCCTCTGCTTTCTGCAGGGCCGACGGGACAGTGCTGAGCCTCTGCAAACTGAACCAATGCAAAGTTCCACCTCGCGTCTTTGTAGAGCCTGACGTTAGTCACGGCGCTTGGGCTTAGGCATTAGCAGCCCCTCCGTCCATGCTATTTGCATCTCAGTCGTATTAGAATCAACAAGAGGAATAATAAGCCAGAGCTGTCAGGGCCACCACTCTGATGGCTCTTTGCCGATGACTCATCGCTCGTTCGCTGCTTCCCGCAGCCGAACGCTCTGGCACCGGGCTCAGTTCGAACAGCGCTGCCTTGGAAAAGGGCTCCTGAAGGAAGGATGCAGTCCTTCCTCAAATTATGTATTCTTTCAGATGAAAAATAAACCAGCAGGTACACTTATTCATGTTAGTGGATTATTTAGACATACACTGTGCGCACACCGTCACCTAGCCCATGTTGTCTATGGGTGGTATGGATAAAGTTTTGTTTGACCTTGTGGTGACAAAGCTGCTGACAAAGCTTGCATTTACATTTGGAGAATGTTTCCCTTTCTTCCATATGTAGCCTAAATAGTCTTCATGATGTGTCATGATGCACCAGAACGCCCCCCGCGAAACATATTGTCCATCTGAAAAAGGGCTCTAAACATTTACTGAAATGAGAAAATCGCAGTCCTTTGTTTGACCTTTTTGCAGTGCAACGATTACCACAATCTCTTTCAATTCTCATAATCCTAATCGGCAGTGCTGCCTTGAGTTAATTAGTATTTCTGATAGCGCCATCTGATGACTGCAGTGACATCTCTGGACATCTGTCCCACTAAGCCAGCTTGTCAACAGCACCATAATTGAATGAACAAATCTCTGAAACTCAATTCCTTTCCCATTACAAAATCCTCCCGCTGCCCTGCCCTTCAGCTTGTGTACAAGAGGGTGTGCGGGGGATGAAAGACCCAGCCAGAGAGAAAACGTCTGAATAATTCACAAGGGCATGTGTCGAGATAAACGCAAGGGCCTGTTCTTCGGTGCGCCCCGGCCAGACAAACGCAATCAACAGGAACAAACCTCTGTAGATGGTCTCTCTGATACAGTAGAACCAGTGACTTCTCCCTGAAATATGGACAGTGTGCGACTACTCCCTACGTCAATTCTCAACGTGTAGTGGTTGTTCTTATCCGTCTCCAAGCTGGCGGTCATCTCAGTTAGAGGCACAGCCACGACACCTGAACTTGTTGTCAAACAGTTTCCCTAATTTTAGCTCCCGGCGCTCACTCAACATCCAGAATTAGAAGGTTTGCCCACATCGCCGGGATGGATATAGCCGGGACTGAAAATACTACCTCTGGACATTCATAACCGGAATTCTGATGGGTTGAGTGCCCCGGCTTTAAATGAAAGTGGCATGTGCATGCTTAAAATACTCTGGGAGGCCAACAAATGTGCTTGCAAATTCAGTGTCAGAAAAATGACCTGGACTTCCCATATTTGACCCATATCGTACCCTGGGAAATTGACACCTCTCACCACCTGTCTTGTTGAAACCTTCAGGCGTGTTCTCTCAAGCAGAGATGTGGTGAGCCCCTGGAGCTCTACAGTCTCCCACTCACCGACTTCAACCAATCACAGTGTTTTGCTATAGAATGTAAAGTCTTCAGATTGATCCACACAAGATAGCAATTGACAGCACATGCCAGGTCAACCAGTGAGTATAGTCTCACTCTCACAGCACTCATAACAGGCCCTCTCCTTGGCTGTGAACCCTAAGCAGCCCATTGCTCTCTTACAAAAATAGCTTGTTTGCAGATACAATTCTGACTCATGGAATATACATATCCACATGTGCATGTGCATTGCAGCAGGAACAACACTCCAACTGGGGGGAAGAGAGTCTTCCTCACCTAGCTCCTGTGCAAACACAGGCAACCAACTTCCTCTTGTGAATGGAAAACTCATATATGAGCTCAGTCTGGTTCTCCGTTTTACATGGAGGAAGGGAAATATTCAAATACTGCAGGGGACAAGTGCTTAAAGTAGCACAACAGCACGGCTGCTTCCATCTGAACGGGATAGTTCAAAACAATGACATTGTCCTGATTATTAATGTACTCTGCAAAGACGGAGGTCACCTGGGGGGAATTCTGCAAGAGTCAGTGTGCCTTCTTCTCTCCATCCCAGCCAAGAGAGCTCTTCATTTGGGCACAGTGTGTTCCACTAGGTCAGGGGTCTTCAACTCCAGGCCTCGAGGTCCGCTGTGTCTGCAGGTATTTGCTCCAACCACGCACTACACCACCTGATTTCACTAATTAGCTCGCCTCCTGGACCAAGGAGGTAAACTAATTATTCTAAATCAGGTGGTGTAGTGCGTGGTTGGAGCAAATACCTGCAGACACAGCGGACCTCGAGGCTTGGAGTTGAAGACCCCTGCACTAGGTTATGGAATAGCCAGCCAAATCAAAAGAGTAGCCGGCCAGGGAAAAATACAAGTGTGAAAACAATGGGCTTCGCTCACCCCGGGGTGAAAATGCTAGCTAACGTTAGCTATATGTTTACAGCTAACGTTAGCTATCTACCTAGCTAGATGCAGTGTACTAGCTCAGCGATTACCTTACAGCCCACTAGAGAAAATATAGATAACGTTTGGGGTTTGATTTAATATTGTATTTAATTAAAGAAGGCTTTCGCCTTACTTAGCCATCATACTACACACTAAAATGCACTTCTAAGGGTGCCAATAATTGTGTGACATGTTTTTGAGAATTTTTTTACATTTATTTTTTTATAATTTTACTTCAATTAAAGGTTAGATTTCTCTCATATTTTCAGTGTAAGATCAAGCTGATGAACAACAAAGACATTTTTTCATGGCCTTTTTTGCTCATCTTCACCAAGGGTGGGGTGCCATTCATTCTGGAGGCTACTGTAGATTCACTTATGGGAGATCACAGGTTTGGTGAAATATTGTAGGTGACTCGGCAGAATTTTTTTGATTAATTAAAAAAAAAAAAACTTTCACTCGCATCTTTAACACACACACACACACACACACACACACACACACACACACACACACACACACACACACACACACACACACACACACACACACACACACACACACACACACACACACACACACACACACACACACACACACACACACACACACACACACACACACACACAGACAGTAGTTTTTCCACGCAACAGAACCATGAAGACAAGAGGAGTTAGATGGGAAGAGTTATCTGAAGTGACAAAAAAGAATGCAACCGCTGTGGTGACATTAGCACTGACATTGTAAACATTCCAGCTCAAATTCACAAAAGCAGAACACGGCTTAGGGGTAACGTTAGCTAGCATTTTCTTACCTCTAACTAGGCGTTTGGGAGTAATGTCGGGGGCAGCGAGCGCAGGAGGTACCATGCAGTGGCTTCACACTAGGCTATATAATATTTCATATTTATTATTCAGCATTGGTCCTCCAATGAATTGCAATTGACCAAGATCACATTTAATACCTCATATTTCTTACATCTGTAGCCTACCTTTTTCAATCATATAAAAAGGAAAACATTAGCTATATTTGTCTTTGTGTTTACATCTGTGCATTTATGTAGCTTGTTGCTGCAAAAATATACCCTACGAGCTACGAGTAGTAGTGAACAATATATCATATTCCGATCGCTATTCCGATATGAGCATTTCCAATATCATACCGCCAAAGTTTGTGATATAAGTCTGTAGCAACGCTCATCACTGGGCATGTTTTATCTTACATTTGTTTCCCACACATACTCGCAGACTAGCTTTCTCTCCCAGAACTCATTTAACAAAATCACATCCCAGACTCAGTCTCAGCGCAAGACAGCATCAATCTCGGATGATTGTTCAAACACTGTCGTTTGACACTGTCCAGTTCAGATCCTTTTGTTTCAAAGGGGTTTAGCTCGAGCATCGGAATGCATCAAAGCGATTCCTACATCTTTCTAAAAATCTATTTATGTGAGGAATGAAAATGTTGTACTATGAAAATGTATATTCTAATTGCGTGAATGAAAATGACAATACTATACTTTGTCCTTTCAAAGAAAATGTGTTTATTTCACTTTTCGTAACACAAACATAACTCATAGAATCACACAAACCTGACAATAATGCCAAACTCTACATAATACTCTTCGATTAATAGCCTACCAATAATCGAACTGAAGCTAAAAAAACATGGCGGTTGTGTCTGAGCCGGTCTGAGATATAGCGTGACGATTCTGTGACGATTGCGCTTGACAAATCAGTGGTCTGCAGTATTGCTAGCTCCACACTCAGGTCCCTGTCGGGCTCGGTAGTACCTAAACAGAGCAGTAGCTAAATTCAGCATTGGTACTTAGGTTCGGTACAGGTCGCTTGGCGGTGGAAAAAGCGACAAAACGTGGGAGCACGGATTGGTAACCGTGCCGTACCATACCGTCCGGTGGAAAACCCCTATTAGCTGGCAGCCGGAACACGCTTGAGGAACACACTGTGGGCATCGGGGTTTGGATACGTTTGTGTGGGGGATGGCAGTTAAATATTTAATGTTTTCCATTTCATTCTCTCTCCAAATCTTAACAGCAGTTTCCTTAATGAGCAATCTTCCAACTGTCCTCCTGTATGGCTGGATGTATGGACATGTGCGTGTTATTCAGCCCACGCAAATGCACTCACATTATTCCACTCGCACCTCCTTCAGAAACTCTCCAATGCTTCTCGCTGAACTTGTACGCTCAGTCTGTCTCCCCTCTCTCTCTCACACTCACACACACGCGCAAGAAAACGACATGTTGCCAGTCAAGCTATTTTTACTGATAGCCCACACACCGAAGTCTGTGCACTGAAACCAAATCCACATCCATTCAAACTGAGATAGAACAGACCAGATAGCTGTCTGTCACAGATGTGTCAAAAAGCTTTCTGAGCTGAAACTTCTCACAAACTTTCCCACTTCTAAAATTAAGTAGACCGGAGTTGCTGGAAATGGGTGATTTTTGGGGGCTGTTGACCTGCACATTTCAGCTAAAGCATCCGTTCTCAGTGCAGCGGTGGACCCAATGGAATCAAATCCTGAAAGTGCCAGTGTTGACGGACAGGCGGCCACACAGGGCAGTGCATAATTTGCCATAGTACAACTCAAGAGTGTGTCTGCCTGCAGCAGTTGCATAAGAAGTACAGTCCTCCGGTAAAATGACTGCACAGCTCAGCTGGTGAACTACAAACTGAAAAGAAATGGTGGATGGCTACACAAAAGAAAAGAAACTGTTTTGGACACACGTGCTAGTCTCTCCCCAATTTATGGAGGAATGTTGCATTGTTGAAACCGGCCTACAAATACAATTGGGCCTACCGAATTGAGATCACTGAGATGTTACAAAAGGTGATTTTACAATGAATATACTGGGGGAACATCTCCAAAATGAAGTTAATAACAGAAGTGCTTAGCATTATGAAGGATTCAGACATCTGGTTGCAAGCATGGGGGAGGGGGGGATAAATACATTTGCATTCGAATTCCTCTCCTGTCTGTCAAATAAGAAAAGAGAATATGGAGCCGAAAGCTCCACTTGTTTCGTTCTCTCTGCCGACAAGGGCAGCATTTGTGCGAGTGTCTGTGGGAGATCCCTTTCAGGTGTCCATGCCGTGGCTGCCTGGCGCTCTCGGGCCAACTCCATGCGCTACGCCACTTCTCAGGACTTGAGAGTGATTCCCTTTGTCGAAGCGCTCCCCTCACTGTCCCCCACCATCCAGGAACGATCCCCACGCAGAGGAGGCTGGCTGGGGGGACGCTTCTTGAGCTGCGTGCGATTTGGACGGCCCTCGCCGCCGAAGGGGGCCAGGCAACGTTGGCATTGTGTTCGATCCCTGTAATTAATGAACGTGCAGCAGGGGGACGATAATGCCCGCTTCGCCACGGCACAATGCTGGTCCCCATCTCCGCGGCTGGGGTCAAAGTTCACCCCCGTCTTTGTCTGCAGCGCCAATAGCCATAGACAAACAAGGAGCCCTTTGATAGCGGCAATGCTCTCACGCAAGTGAAAGAACTTAGCTTAGCTGAATGAGAGCATGCTGCAGAATATGAGAAAGGGATGTTTTGAGAAAAAGTGGGCCCTACTGCTGCTATGCATCACCGGTACTGTTTGTATAATGCAACACCTTTAACAAACAAACTCAAAGAAGTTCTTTGGTTGGGAATTTACCCTTGTTGAAAACAAACTTTTTAAGTTGAAAACTAAGTTGAAAACTAAGTTGAAAACTTAAAAAGTCCAGTCCCAGCAGCCCTCAGTAACAGAATGCGGCTCTGTACTCAGTCGCCTCAGGAAGGACACACAGGAGATCGTTGCCCTTGCACGATGCTATTTTCAGCTTCCGTGTGTCTCTAACTTCTCAGCAAAACTGCACTGTGAGACGTGCCCAGACTACTGTTCTTGAACTAAAGCAGAAGGGGAAATCATTTGAAAAGCTTAGCATAACTACCGCAACAAAAAACTATAAACAGCAAACAAACTGAAAGCGCTGACGACGTGCACCACAAACACAGCTGAGGGTCATCGGAGTTGGTCATGGGGGTCACCCTCGTCCCTCTCTCCCACCATTCCTACCTCCCTCTCCTCACCTCCTTCCCTGGCTCACTGACCCCTCCCTTCCTCCCTGTCCCCACCTCGCTCTTCCCCTCCATGTCCAAACCTCCCTCCCTCACTCACTCAATCACTTGGTCACTGCCTCCCTCTCTCACACTCTCTCTCTCTCCCTGGCTTCCTCCCTCTCTCCTTCCATCCTTCTACCCCTCTGCCTCAGTCCCTCCCTGCCTGTCTATTTAGCTGGCGGCGAGCATCCTGGGTCAGGCTGCAATGCGACAGGCTGACTCGGACCTTCCTCAACCCACCCCTCTCCCCCCAGAGCTCCTTGTCACGTACACCCCAAGCTCGCCTGCTGCAGAAGACGTGGAAGCACCACACTTTCCAGCGAAGCCTCAAAACGTAGCCACACCTTCCCGGCAAAGTTCTGTCTAAAAGTAAAAGCCATTTAGGCATTTTTTTATTATACATATTTGAGGTTGTGTGTACGATCACTCGTGGCTCTAAAAGTAAACACATTAAGCCTGATGCATTTAGAACTTGTTTATTATTAGAATTACAATTATCACTGTGATATCTTGGTCAAGGTCAGGGTCTGTGCTTGATGAGGTCATCCTCCCCATCTTAATAATAATAATGATAACAATTCAGCAATAAGAAGAGACTCATTAGTAAACCTTTCTACCATGCAAAAACAGCAAAAAGCTTCACTCTGAGCTAGTTGGCCTAGGGTTACAAACGATAATAGGAAGTCCTAAGAAGTGATGTCGAGGCATAGCATCATACAAACCCCATTACATTTCTTCACAATTCACTATTTATCAATAGCAGCAAATGGAAAATGCTTTATTAAAATATTTGAACACCCATGTCATGATCTTCACCATTCAAGTTACTATATTAAAGAAACACTCTGACCAAAATCCAAAACTTCATGATGTACTACTTACTATGCGTTTTATCGAATCATCCACATGGCATTGTTGATACTTTTGCATTTTTGTCTGTTCCCCTGTGAGCCATGAGCCCTTTATTTTTTTAAGCAATGCTAGTGAAACAGCAAGTGTTGTTGGCAGCAGGCAAGGAGACAAAAACAATTTGATAGTGAGAGAAAATGAGCTAAACAACATATTTGTCACCTATAGATCAGCAGCAAACCAAAATAACTACTATTACGTTTAGTTTATGTAAGTTTATGTTATAAACATGAACTGTGAATCAAATAAAAATAATGATCACAGAACAACTGCATCTAGCTAGCACTGTTTGACATTAGAAGCAACATAGCGAATGTTAGCTAGCAACATATCTTATGATTAGTATGTTTTTATGAATAAATAAAGTGGCTAACTTCACTATTATAGCTAACCAGTTAAGTTGTTAATATTAACTTTGTAAGGCAGATAATAACATTACAACAGGCTACATTAAAAAAGATTATAGAGAGCATTACTTACTCGTTCAAAAGATGGCCATCCAGTCCGGCTGGTTTAACATTAGAGTCCTTCAGAACCCGTTATTTCATGTCCCAGCTAGCTCAGCCAAACAACACAATTACAATTGGTCTGTGTAATCTTGGCTTGTAGATTGTCTTTGTCAGTCATTTGAGATTTGGACACTCGCGGCTCACAGGGAAACGGACATAAACGCAAAAACAGTGGAATGTGGACGGATCAACAACACACAGTAAATAGTACGTCATGAAATTATGGATTTTGGTCAGAGTGCTCCTTCAATCACAGTCACACAGTGCTGACCTGTCTTCAGGTACGCATTAAATGTATGAGTCACGGTTAAGAAACGGTTAACATTTAGATAAAGATGACTCCAAAACATTAATCTCACCTCCGGCTCCAAAAAATACTAGCTTGCCTCCTTTATGACAAAAGCAATTAAAAAGAAAACTCTGTTTTCTCTTGTGGTTTTTTGTAATGGTCCAATTTAATTGCCCAAAGAAGAATTTGCACGAATTAGCATCCCCTTCTGTATTTAAAATTATCTCTTTGCTTTTGTACAATACTATCAGGTTAAGGCACTTTCAATAGATACATGGTTAAGTAGGTCTACATTTACTTTCTTACAAAGTTTCATTATCGTTAACGCAGGACTGCTGTGCCATGCTGTTTGGCAAAGCGTGATAACATTCCACACAGTGGGAGAGAGTGGGTACAGTTAAAGCCGTGGGGTCATAAGACTCCATACAGAGTGGACAGAAATGCCATATTAAGCTATGAGTGAAAAGTCAGGCCAAGCTGTCTGTAGCACACACATCAGTGGATACAAAACTGACCCAGGTTGACCTGTGACGGGCTGTTCTCTTTAGTAGTGCACCTCATTCATAGGACCAGTGCTGCCCCCAGAACAGCAGCCATGGCCGTGTCGCTTGTGAGCAAGAGGAATCCTTCACGTACATTTGGCTTGGCAGAACGCAGTAAGAAATTCTATGACAAAATGAAAACTTTTTTCTTTTTTTTTCCGAGGGGGTGGGTAACTAGTGTTTGCTTGGTAAGCCCAACCAAACACTACCCAAGGAGTATTTTTAAAAGTCTTCCAGAAAACACAAAAGCTATGTCTAGCTCCAATTAGATATTACAGCGCATGACGCTTAAGTGATCACTGTGCGGTAAATGAGAGATCATTTCTCAGCCCTTTAAGCGCCCTTTAAACTGCCGGGCCATCTGCAGTGTTTGGATAAGTGAAAATAAGGGAAAGCCAATGGTCCCTGCAGGGCTGTCTTACCCAGGCTCCCATCTGTTCACCGCCGTGGGAATTACCTAGCCATGTCCGCTCTGTTAACTGGCAAGAAACTCCACAACAGCTGAAATAAAAGGTATTGATGTCAGAAGTAATGGCATACAACAACAGAAATCTGTAAATGTGAAACATTTTAACAACAACAAAATATAACAACACATAAACGGTTGTCTGTGTTAAAAAAGTTTGTGGTGACGATGACCCGGATGGGCCATCCGTTTGAGAGATAGAGTTGGACTAGCTCATGGGTTCCCAAAATATTTAATCTCCGGGCCTCCTAAAATGACCAGCCTGCGCCTAAGGACCCCCGCCTCAATAAAACGATTAACTTTTGACACCTTTATGTAACACCCACCACAGGCCACAATGCAGTGGCTATTTAACACACTAGTAGATTGGGGAGCACATATAAATCATGAGGTCATTATTTCATGGATACAACACATAGGCTATTGTGATCTAGTGTATTTTACAATGATGTGCAAACCAGACAAAATGTATTTCATCTGCAAGTCTAAAATACGTAATCTATGAAATATGAAGATTTAGCCTAAGCATAATATGTTTCTATCTGGTTGGGAATGCCTCAATATCATACATCTACCCCTGAGAGGAACCGGTATCATGTCTGGTATCATTTCAAAGCCAATAGAGTCAACTCAAGTCACACCAAAATGCTGTTGATTCCCCAAAAAAGCAGCAGGGCCAACAATCAAGCCACAAGACCACAAAGCCTAAGGATTTCAACAGGAAGAGCATCAAGGTGTGGTACCACATTCAACTCAATGCTATTGTATAGAGGGCATAGAAAGACCTCAAACAGCTGTTCACAATGCTGCATTTGCGCAGACTGACTGAATGTCAGACAGACTGAAATGTGCCGCCACCATTTGGGGAAAGTGACTCAAACCTGCAGAGGACACTTAACAGTTTCCGAAATACACGTTCCTTTCACGGCATGGCGGCAAATCCACAGGCATTTCTCAGATACACGGGGAAAACTTCAAACAACCGCTAAAATACATTTGAGCACAGAGCCACCGAAATTAAACTGGAACACTCAACACACACAAAAAACGGTGTGATGAACAGATCTGTAGACCCATCATGATTTGCATGGACGATCCACTTTCACTTTCCCCTCAAAGTGCCTGCAAAACATCCCAGCTAACACTTGTACAACCATTCAACTTGTAGCTCCACTTTCACTATCAAAAGCTACGGGAAGGGTGAACGACGCAGTTCATTTAGCCAGGATGACAGCAAAGCTACTTCTACATACAGATCGGAGCTTAACCGTCACTATGGGAACCCAAATCAGAAAAGAGTTTTTTTTCTTTCTTTTTCTTTGTATGGAAAGTTCTCTTTCCCTATACGTAGGAGGGAATCTCACACCCTCTCGAAGTGATCACTTCCACTGGAATTTTGCTATTGACTCTGTGACCCCACCCATTGCCATGGTTACAATGTGTGATCTGTCAGCAGTCTGGACAATGGCTCAAATTCAAAGTGGAAGGTCATTGGTTTTTCCTCTGTCCATTTCTTTCAAACTGAACTATGTGGATTTCAAAGAAAAATAAACATTAAAAAAATGTATCAAATTGGAGTTTAAATTGGGCTGTTAAAGGAAGCTTGTACCCAATGCAACAACTCATGATGCCTGCAGCACTATGCCTAACAAATGGCAGTTGAATAATTCAAAATACCTTTTTGGAACAACAGCTCTGGTAAACCTGAATCCTGTGTTGATGTGACTTCTTGACAAAAATTGGTTTTGGAAGAGCTTAAAATCAGTCATTTGTGTAGATTAGCAGTGTTCTATACAACAGTTGCATTATTAAACTTAGGTTTAATACTCCATTGTATGCTGATTTGTTAACTAGTAGCAGAGGCCCAGCACTTGCCAATTACATTGTGTTTTGGAATTCATTAAATGGGACCGTAATTAATTTTTCAAATAAAGGCCTAGTTTTTGGTCTTTGCACTGTTTACTCGTGCCTTCCAAATCCCCAGGATTTTGAGAAACGGCAATTGCAATAACTTTGGCCTACAACTAATCCTTAATTTTTTCATCACTGGCAGAGTGAGCAGATAAGCAGCCATTTTGTTAGAGCGGGGTAAACTCTTTGGTCCCGCAACATGCATTTTCTTTATTCATAGTCTATTTAGCCATTTCTCATTTCAGAAAGTTCCAGTCAGAGTAGGCTTGGCGCGGTGCAAGGTTGGGCTGCCCCGGGTGGGTGAGAGCATTCTACCAGCTTACCCGTCTGAAACCTCAGCTGCGCCAAGATTCCAAGCTCAGAGAACCCCCTGGGCCTGTATCTGCTCAATGGTTTTAGCAGCCTTGTGTCTTTCAGGGGTGTGGGGATGATTTGGCTTATTTTTCAAAAGCAAAAAAGGGAAGTGTTGGACACTCGCCCCCATTCAGAACCACCAGATCAAAACAGGGTCAAAAACACTTGACGCATTCAGGGGTGCGAGGGGGGGAGTGTGAAGAGTAATCTCACCTTGGCTTATCACACCCCGGACAAATCAAACACTAATCACAGTGATGTGCTAGAAGAGGAAGTATGTACAGTTGAGAAAAATGCAGGGGGGCATCATCCCCCAGGGTTCCACTCATCTCTCAGTTGACCCTCCGAGGCAGATTTCTCCCCCTCAACCCCCCACCCCTGGCTGCAGAGCCTACCAATCGTGCGAAACGCTGAGGAGGGAGGTCTTGATGAGGAGGGAATAGAAGAGGGCAAGATGCCATCAGCGGCGGGAGCAGATTCCACTAACGGGGTGGAGGCCAAGGACAACAGCGCTAACGACACAAGACAAAGCGGGCCACAAAGTCCCTGTTGCCGTGGAAACAACAGTTTACTTCCAGGCAATATCCTCCTATATGTCACTCAACAGAATCTGTCCTCCGTCCACGTCTGGGAAACTCCTGTGCGTCAAACCACTTCAGTGGAAAAAGAACCATTCAAAAGATTTAACGCTACGTTCTACAAGACATAAACAAATGCTAATATGTTACTCTACCTTCAAGGGGTGGTCTGACAAGATAAGTAGGCCAGATGGCTCGGCGTCTTATTCCACATTGAACTGAAGAGACCATTAGGGCTGCAGATGAGAAGGGGCTTTGATCTTTCAATCCGTCGAGGGAGACCGTGCTTCCAGAAAATCTCTTTGCCAATGTGGGCGTAATTTGAGTCCCTAAGAAAGCATGACTGAATTCCTTCTACACCAGCAAGGAACTGCATATCACTGAGAAGATCCATAAATCATGGGCATGAATCAGATCCTTATTCAAGGTCTAGTTTTGGTGGGCTTCTGAGCAACTCAGAAAAATGTGTACCTGTCATTAGCCAACTACAACAGGTCACAACTGGCCTCATCCCACCACGAGCAGGGAGGGTTTATGTTGGCCAGAATTCTACAGGTTACCAGTTGTCGTCAGTAAGAGTTACCAGGGCTGGAATTTCAGCACGCAATTGCAAGAACGATGCGTATTGTTTGTCAATCCCGCACATTAGTCCAGCTTTAAAGTGGGAAGATCCCATATGTATTATTACTGCAAAATATTTTTATTTCAGTATTTCTACAAATGAAATACTTATTTTACTCACTTAAGTCAGTGTGAGTGCACGGGACCAGGCATGTGAATGTATGGGTGCTCTTGTCTGTCTGATGTATGAGGTGACACAAGCCTTAATTTGAATATAGCCAGAGAAGTTAGCCAAAAGTTAACGAGTAGACGTTGTTAGCTAACCAATTTAAATGGAAGCGTGAAGCATAAGTCTTGCCTAATGCTATGTATAAAACACTGTTAATAATGATAAATAACGATTAACAGTTAATAGCACTGAAAAATGTCTCACATTGCAAATAACTTAGAAAATGTAGGCCTAAATTGAATGGACCACATGTGGTGTCAAAACGCATAGAATGTCACTTTATGCAACATCTAAATTGGAGATGTAGGATGCGATCACGAGCATATTTATGGATGATATAGAGGCAGGGTGAAAGCCAACCCTGTGATTGGTTTAATTCTGGATGAGTCAACAGATACAATGGCTAACTTCTAATTACTTATGGGCAGGGTACCACTTGCTATGAAACAGTTGATAATATTTACATTGTGTACAAAAAAAAAAAATGAACTTAGTTATTTAATAGTTATTCAATTGTTGTTTAACATGAGGGGATACTGCACTGGATACACTTCTCTGATCGTGGTGCTAGCTCTACATGCTGTGTGGTATGTAGGGTGTAAAATCAGACAATGGCTCATGGAAGTACAAATTCAGAATTGTGAGCCCGTTGTAAGCGAACATGCTTGCATGTGAAATAACATGTCATTGTATACCGCCTAACTAACTTAAATTAAACTATGAACAAGGAGGGAAACTTTAAATTAAGCCATGAATGAGGGGGTAGGGGTACTGTAATGTGCATATTGAGTTTAGACTAGTGAGCCAGTTTCAGCTACAATCCCTGATATATGGGTTTATCTTTGTAACAAGGGACCTGGTCCTATTTTTCTCAACTAAATGAGAACAGTGACTTAAACTTAAGCAGCCCACAGACTGTATTATAGGCAATTAGGCCCATGCTACGTGGGCACACTATGGCATGGAGCAATGACAGTTACATTAGCCACTGTAAAACATTGGAAGCAAACAGTCACATCCTATACAAAATCTAAAAATAAACAGCCAAAAAGCATTTACCATTTTAATATATTTTGCAATTCTGATACAACTTGTGGGCCACACATTTTTTTTTATCCTATGTCCTATTTTGTCTTGTGCGTGACAAAAAGAAGGCTTTTCCTTCGATGATAAACAAATTAATGTTACCAATTACAGACCATATCCAGATTCATTGTCTGACATATTCTACTTTCACTTTGACCTTCAGAAGAGTCAATGGACAGAATAAAGAGAATGCCATTTACACCTTAAAGAAATGAACATTTGAAAAAAATGTTAAAGGGGGTGTTAGGCATTACCTTTTGAAACAACAGTAAAGACCCAGGAAAATATGTTCTTTCTATTTAATTCCATCAAATTGTGATTTATTTCTCATTTTGGGGCAAATTTGTAGTTTTCTCTTCATTGAGTACATTGTTTTGCTCCGGCTCAAGCTGAAATCAGTATTGGCTATGTGCACATTTGTTCCATTAAAATGCAATTAACTTTGCAACAAGCTGGGCCGGCTGGGATATCTGCAGACAAATTGAGTACGTTGACTCCATGAAATATACAAATTGTGACATGGACCGATGATGACAAATTAATTGACAGAAAAAAAAGTGTTGTACATAGGCCTAAACATTGCAGAACATAAGAGAGAAAAACTGGAAATATTATATTATAATAATATAATGTTAGCAGCAGTTGAGCATTATTACAGTTGAGAATTTTGCATAGCCTACATTTGTTTTGGCCTGATACCCATGCTGATGTTTGCAAGGCCAGGTACACTGCTTAAATATCCAATTATTTCCATGTGATCCATACTAGAAAAATGCTAAATACCTGAAATGAACAAATTAAATTTAAGAAAAAACAAACAAACAAAACAAATCTATGAAAATACACTAAATCTACTTTTTTTCACTGGGAGAAATAGCAAATGAAAATGCTTTTTAGTCAAACTTAAATAAACTGCCTATGTTTTGGAGGTCTGCACTCTCCAAAATAGACAGAGGACATTGCAGCGATGAAACAGGCCTAAAAGCAGGGCTGGAATTTTGGCGTACGATTGCGAGAATCATGCATATTTTTTTGATAATCCTGCAAATTAGTTCAGCATAAAGCAGGATAATCCTGCAATGTATTATTGCTGGAAAATATTTTAATTCAAACAGGAGCTCTCCAGTGTATATTCTAGGTCAGTTTAAGTGTTTGAGATGTGTTTGCGGTGTGGGAGAGAGTGATGGGGGAAAAAAATTGTCATCAGGTGAGACTGGCAGGAAAGACTCAGCACAGAACACATTCTTCTGAATGAGGGGTCTTTTCACACAGGAGAGGTTCGTGACTGCAGTATATAAATACATCAATACAGCACAGGGCACCATTTGGCTCCAGACGCACCTAAAGATCGATCCTACAAGAGTGTTCCCTGCAGTGTCATTGTATTAAGGTGCGCTGTTCCCCTTTGACTAAATGCCCCCCAAAATGGGTTTTGCACGCAGCCTTCAATGAGGAACCAATTCACACCGGTCGTACAGGATGATTTGCCCGCCATCGCCTGCCGCTTCAAGGCAGGCCACTCTACTGAAACTGCTCTCCTCGCAGTCACTCAGGCTCTCCACTCGGCAAAGACGAAATCACTCAGCTCCGTCCTCCTCCTGCTCTAACTATTGACTGCATTTGACACCGCTGACCACTAGATCCTGCTCTCATCTCTTGCTGAGATGGGAATCTCAGGATCTGCACAGGCATGTTTTGAGTCATACCTGGCTGACTGGTCCTATCAGGTGGCCTGGAGAGAGTCCCTCTCCTCTCCTTACACCCTCTCAACTGGTGTCCCGCAGGGCTCGGTGCTAGGCCCCCACATGGTCTCCCTGTATACCAAGAGACTTGGTTCTGTTATCTCTGCCCATGGTTTGTCATATCACTGTTATGCTGATGACACTCAACTCTTTCTCTCCTTCTGAAACCCGGGTTCTGGCGAGTATCTCTGCATGCCTGACAGACATCTCTGCTTGGATGTCCACCCACCATCTGAAGCTTAATGTGGGGAAGAGCTAACTGCTCTTCCTCCCAGCAAAGGGCTCCCCGATGAAAACCAACCTCTTCAGACTCCACTACCACTGATTCTCTACATTAATAACTACCATCACCACTGTTTACATGTTTAAAAATGCGGGGGAAAACCCCACTCACTTTTCTTTCCCTGTGTTACAGGTACGTTGTGCAGCTGCCAAGGATGATGTCTGTTGCAGTGTTACTACGCCGATTTCTGGCACTAACTATGATTACTCTTACCATGTTTAAATGCACTTTTTGTAAGTCGCTCTAGATAAGACCGTCTGCTAAATGCCATAAATGTAAAATGACGGTTCAGTATGGCACAGAGCTAGGCCCTGCTCGAAACGCAGAAAGCACAAACCAGGCCAGAGGAAATCTTTCAGATTCGCTTTGAGTGGATGCCATTACATTGAGGAAGGAACAGCGGGACAAAATAAATAAATTAAACGGCAGCAGTGGGTTATGCAACATTTTCAGAGTGCCATACTGGTGCGCACTACATACAAACAGCCTAAAATGTGATTATGTGGTGCAACGTCAGTTCCCTATTGTGACTTCAAGCACCGGGTTTGACAAACTGATTCAACTCTGTCAATGTAGACAACCAACTAAAAAAGCCAGTGGTTTACACGTTTCAAAAGGTACAAACAAGGATTAAGGCCATGCTGAAATGATTACAAATGGGTTTGCAAACCACTGCCAATATTAAAAGGCAAACTGACCTTTTTTTCTTAAAACATTAAATCATAGTCTAGTCCAACCTAGTCAGAGTATAAGGGAATCAACAGGAAAACAATTTATGAGTATTTTGTTATGAATTTTTAGCACCGGCTTATAACAGAAACTGAGGCATTTCCAGTTGTTATCCAAAGACCTTTTGGAAGGAATATGATTAACAGAGTATTAACTGCAGAGCATCAGTGCTGCTTTCACTTTGGCTGGCATGGTTCAGGGCAAGGCAAACAGGAATTGGAAAGTGAGCCTCCCTTGTTTTTAAGATGGGAGAGGAAACTCCCTTATCACAAGCTTCAAAGGGCAGCGTAAATAATGGAATATGATTAAATATATGACAACAGGGACACATTTATATAGTATGTTTCCACACAGCTGCACGGTTGGTTTTTTTCATTGTTTTTTTAGGACTTCCAGGCCCGGACTCTTCTAATTTCACACACAGTATTTGAACAATGTACAACACACAGAGAATAAAATGACCAAGATCAGTAACAACACAAGTCGCTGTGACATAAACAAAATTACTTTTATAATTGGATCCTTGATCAAACATGGTCATAGGCCAGCATCCTAAAGACTGTGTACCTGATGCGTCATGGTCACTATAGGAGGAGGACAGGTCTTTTACAGAAATAACCTCTCCCGCTGCAAACACAGCACAGTTCAATCCTATTCTCTTTATCCCTCAACATAAAGCATGAGCCGAAACCTAGCAGAGGCCAATGAATAAACACACAAAATAAATTTAAAGTCAACCGAATGGTTGTTAAAAAACCTCCAAGCCATTTTGAGGAAAAGCATAATTAAAAAGGCGGGAAAAAATCTGATGCCACAACAAAGCTACTGCAGTGTCCCATGATTCCCTGTGACACAACCTTTTATCGTGTCCCAGTTGACATGTACTGCTCTACCGTATGAACCCTCTGCAAGATTAAAGAGAGAATTGCTGTACATGCTACATGCTTCTTCCTAAGGTTCTTTCACATTTTAGGCAATGTAGAAATTGCATCTACTGTGCTGAGCAGACTTATAAAGCATGTGGTGCAGATCAATCTCTGATTAACATTTTTCAATAATTAAAGAGTTTTTCTTGGGTAATGTGGCCTGTAATAACTAACTCATAGTCACGTGCATATTCATGTGCTTGATATATCTAGTATTTGGTGTTTGTATGCAGTATACCATATGATCTGAGGAAGTTTAGTGAAAGTGAAATAGAAAGCTTAGCTCATAAAATGAGATTTGTATACCAGTGTGTGGACTATGTATCAATTCCTAAGGGCATTCCCTGGAATACCATCACCTTCCTGTGTAGGTGCTGTGCAGATATTCTCAGTTTTAGCTTGGGGATTGTGTGCAAGAAAGACTACAACGCAAGGCAAGTTTGAACCCTAAATAACAAGGCTGCTAGTTTCTTCCCAACCATATACACAAACGTCTATCAAGTCCAGTTTAAAATGTAAAAATATTACCACGTGACAATTTCTAGGGGTTTTATTTGCTCAACTTGTAAGTCTAATGTTATATTCACAGACACACCACCAGCCATATCTTCATCTTCACATTAATCCTGGGAGGAGGAAATTAATGATATGATGGGGGTCTTCTGTGCATGCAGTCAGGAAGGTTGGGTTTGAACTCCCCTGGCCCTACTTGATCATGTGATCAAATTTCCTTTCAAAACAGCAGGCTTTGGCAGTTCTGAGGCCTGGGAAGCAGGTGCCCATGGTCAAAGGTCTCTCATGTCACTGAGACTAAGTGACTCTAGTTAACATCTTGGAACAAAGCAGACTGATCTTTTTCGTGTTAGCTAGATAGCAAGCACAAGGCTTAACATGTTTTAAAATGTACAATTCTTAACACATATTTCTAATGAACATACTTACAAACACTGACAAAGGGGCTTTTGGTTGTTCGGACGCTGTGTTTTACTTGTACTCAAATGATTTGATTAGGAAATATTCAAGCGTATCTCGGGAACTACAACGGGGTGGGGGCGGGGGGTATTTACTAACTGGATGCCATTACGAGTGTCCTTTATGGACGCCCCTATCCTCTAACTAGCTACTATATCCACATCACATCCAAAAAAGCCCTCACAAATGTAAAAGGCAAACATATGGAGGAGGAAAAAAGTATCCCGACAATGTACAAAATAGATACATTTCTTCAAGCTGGTGAACCGGTTTAATTCAAGTGCGCTACAGCCACTCCGCCGATTTCGCACTGAGGGAAAGAGGTCATTTCAGCACCACATTCAAAGGTGATCCTCACACTCAAACTAGTTAACGTTAGCAAGACAGCTACTGACGGTCCAAAACATTTCAGTTAACGTTGCGTGGGTATTCTCATAAGTAAATGGCTAGTTAATGAATATGGGGTCGCGTTACAGCATAAACATGGCACTGACGTCGTAAGATAGCTAACGTTAGGTGTAACGTTACTTACTGTAACTGGGTTGTAACATCCGCCAACATTACGAGCATTACAGGTGAGAACACCCCATTCCATTCCCTCATTTATCTCTGGCTAGCCAAGTTATTATCGAACGTTAGCTAGTTAAATCTACAGCTATTCGCTAACCGATCGGGATTTGTTGCATTTGTTATCACGTGTATTTATGTAGCTAAAAAGCTCGCAACAGATTGAGAATTAAAATTCAGCCAAGTAGTTAGCAAGGTATTATAGGCATAGCATACCTTGCCTTAAAGCTAGCTACGGCTAGCAATAACAGGCAATTCTATTGCATTGGCACACCCTCAGAATCCCTGCGGTAGCCAACAGCGAACGTTACCACTGATTTCAAACTTTTCAACATAAATTACCCAGTATTTCATTTAAGATCGCCATGCCATCGTCGTCATGTTAGGTAAGGTTACCTAACGTTAAGTTAGGCGATTTTGTACTTGGTAGGTGCAGCTAGCGAACGTCTGCTTGCTTGCTCTACGTGCATACTTAGCCGGCAGCAAATGTTAGCCAGCCCACCCCATGCTCATCACAAAAAGAGCGCAAAGCCAACCAACCAAACCAAGTAATGCAACTCAATAAAATACAAACACTGCGCCTTTACTTGCTTACCTGTGAGTGGTGAAAGTCTGTCGTCTTTTTTTCTGTCTCGCTTTACCGTTGGTTCTCCCCCTGCTCTTCTACGACAGCTGCAAAAGCACAGCTTGATCCTCCACCTCCAAAAAGCCGCATTATAATAAAACAAATGGCAAAGGTGGGCAATGTGATCGTATCCTATAGACTGTCAAGTAAGGTTGGTTAAATGCATTCCCGTGAGTCGGCACTTCAGATGCATGCGGTAAATCCGTGTTAAAATTCCGATATGTGAGAAGTCGATTGAGACTAGTTTAGGTACGGTGGGTAACGTTAGCTAGCTAACTAAAAGAACTGCCACCCCCTAGCTTTACAACCAGTTGTCAAGTATAAGGAAAATGTGTGACAACACGTGTTTTTATTTTATTTTATCCGTCTTGCATGAGTCTTTATCTTCGTAGATTTTCAGTCAGCTAACTGGCTAGTTAGGTAGTCAACTATCTCGCAAACGCATTCTGCTGCGAAGAGAGCGCGCTGCCTCCTCGTTGCGGACCTTCTCCTCCGCGTCCGCCAAATGTGTGCGCGCGCGCACTCGTTTCTGAACGCGCACTTCTGGGAGTCTCGCGCATGGCTACGAGTACGCGCCTTCGGGAGAGCGAGCAGAAGATGCAGAGGTTGCAGTCAGTGCGGTTTACACGACAAGGTTATGATGATGACGTTATTGATTTCTTTGCATACAGTGTTTCAGTTATTTTGTTCAGAATTCGTAGTAATGTGTAATTTATAATATACGTTATTTATATTCACATCCATGTCAACAGAAATGTATATTGGTTTTTTTGTGTGTGTGTTTTGTGTATTTGTCTGATATTATCTGTCTAAAGGTATATGCTGTTTGTGCACATCCACCAGATTATTAGGAAGATGCCCATCTGTGTTGTTTAAGGAGAACAGAACAGGCATAATTTGTCTAACAGGTTTTAGGTGTACACTTTATATTTATTGAAATGTTAAAGTGTTGGACAGTGTTTTAAGGTTATTTAATTATAAGAATACGGACCTGATTATGAGTACTACAAATGAACAGATATCAATACTTTTGCCATAGAACAACATTATTTAGAAACTGCTGGAAAAATGTCACTACTCAAACATCTTATAAGAGCTGTAGAATGATAGTATTAATTTGTTAAAACCTGATTGTATTTTATATAACACTACCATCGTGTGGAAATGTCCTGTAACTACATCATACATTTGTAGTCAAACTGTTCCTTCCCGTTTTCGTCATATTGACACTAAATCTTGACGACTTGAACATGGTACATCAAATAAGTGCATTAAAATTTTTGTTTGGGAGTGTAAGAATACAAACACATTAACCCCATTCCAACTCCTGCATACTAATAAATAAACATGTAAGCAAGTAGGTTTTTTGGTAAATTTTTATTATATCAAAATACAAAACATGTCTTAAGCAGAGTAAATGTTACATGGGACTTAAGCATCTGAAAATGTCAACTCAATCATTTCTGCCCAGACTGCATGGTATGGTGGGGCGGAGGCTGGCGACATCATCAGTACAACACTGCCTTCATTGGCAGGGCGAGCGTCTCATGGAAATAGAATGTTAATGTTCTAAAGCCGCTCTCTGGTGTTCAGCAAGACCTTGAGCACACCAGGTGACTGGCATATCATATCTCTCATCCTGCTCCACTTTAGCCTACAAGTGAAACTGGAAACCTGCTGCTGTTGTGTTAGTGTTACATTTTTATTATTTTACATCCAGGAAATGAAAATGGGGTAGTAGTGTAGTGTAGCGGTTAATGGGCTGAGGTTTTAACCAGAATGTTGCAGGTTTGAATCCCAGGTGGGTCACTGGTTGACTTGGTACTTAACATAAACTATTTTAATGAATAACCACCTGTATAAATGGATACTATGAAAATGTAACTAATGTAAGTTAGCCTGGATGAAGGCAGATGTAAATAAATGAAGAAAATGGCCCTTCCACATGAGTAATAGACATCAGCTCTGCTAAACTATGTCCTCTTATTTCATTACAAGTATGACACTGTTGTCATACATTGAAAAGTCAGGTACTAACCCAAGGATGGGAAGCTGGAATTAAGACTATCACACTGGAGGCCTGCTTCTTACTTACAATAAATTATGTGTGTGTGTGTGCTCGTTTGTGTGAAATTTAGTTACCCTGGACACCAAGCCCATAAAAAAAAATGAGTATAATTTCTTGTATATTTTTCACTCTGGTCAAGTATCAAAATGTGGTCTTTTAGAAGAGACTGCATGGGAGAGGACAGGGATTTATGGGAAGACTGTGTTCAGAATTCCGCATTTACTGATAGATTCTGTCAGTCAGGGATTCATGAGATCCAGTCAAAAGGGCATGTGCCCTTCAAAATGTGTAACACACATTCTCAGTGGGTGTGTTCAATATCCTGCTGAGCAGAGAACAAAACATGCAAGAAACAATACAGCAAAATATTATGTTACATAAGGCTTTGGTACAGCACCATATATGTGTTTTTTTCTTGTTTACAGAAAAAAAATGTCTCTGGAGAAAGAAAATGGTACCTGAAATGGTAAACATTAACCCTCTGGCTGCCTCAATTGTATTATTATTTGAAGTTATTAGTAATGAAATTGAGTACTATAATGACACAAAAAATATATAAAATTAACCCAGAACCTAAACATTTTGGATTTTAAATCATTTTTGAAAAAATAAAACCATGTTTTTTAATTATATGAAATGTATCAGGATGGAACAATCTGGAAAATATAAATTCTAACAGTTGTATAGTTTACCATTTCTTTCAATGTGGTAAAACAAATAAAAATAAACATCACATTATGAAGTCATTCCAGTAAAAAGCAAAACAGTATACGAAGCGTTTGATGGAAATACATGACAAGTATAGACACACAGCAATCATATATTATTTTTTAACAAACATTGATGTTATCTGTTAAAATTAAAACATATTATTTCTGTAAGCATTATTAGTTGAGGATAAATGATGAAAAATCTAATACAAAGGCAAAAATGTCGTGTATAAAGCATATTACATTCTGTTCATGTGTTCAGTGCTTGTAAACCTTTGAAAGTGTACAGCATAACCTTGAGTATTTTTACAGATGAAGATGTAAAAATGTTTTAATATTTATGGTGAACACCTTTTAATGCATGCCAGCACGATTCATATTTTTAGGATACCTCAAAATATACTGAAGTCACAAACCAGATAACCTGCATTATTGAGCATAATATTTGTTATCTAACTAGTTCAAGTTTTGAGTTTTCAGCACAGGCGTTCAAATGTGTTTTTCTCGTTTATCCTCCACAAATAGATCGTGAACGTAAAACAGAATAGCCAACACCAATTAAACGGAAGCCAAAGATAGTTGCCCTCTTTCGCGTCAATGCGAACTCATCACGGACTGTGATTGGAATAGCCTACATAGGGAAGACAAGGCTAGCAGTGCATTAGACATCCATAGTGCATTCATTGGAGCTCTCATGTCGTGAAAATGTGAGCGGGCGGAAAACAGACACATACGAACAAATAAAGCGGAAAAAACCAACGTTCGGTGCAGTCAAGAGGCCACCAAAAGGATAATATCACTGCAGTTGTGTGCTTGTAAACAGTGTTCAGACAACATTTGTATTTATAAACCTGTAAAAAGTATTTGAAAGCGTGTCTTCACCACCAGTACCGGCACTGGAGATTTGGGCTTGGAAGGAACGTTCTATTTCGAGAAACCCAGTGTCAAACAATAATAGTAATAATATTAATAATTATTAAGAAAGCAAAAACATGCTCATAACCTCTTTAAGTAGTTGTGTATCGGATGCTAAGAAAAAAACATCAAATGATACAGTAAATGTGTTTCCAATCTATGACTCACTTTGCTCTTTTCATTTTTGAAAGGGCTATTTCCTAATTCCCTGAAGTGTCGACACCGACTGCTCCAATTTATAATTGTGTTAAGCAGGACCTTCCTTCTGATTCTTGGCATTTTTTATGCTTGTCTTTAGGAACATCTCACTTTATGATGATACGGTTCTTACAGTTGTAATACGTCTAAACCCCACAGTTTGCCCAGCCTCTTTGCGTGATTAATCTAATGTCACTCTGCTTGTTCCACATCTATAGTAAATACAGTGAACACTCAGCACAACAACAGTTAAGATTAAATTTATTGCCTGCACAACTACTGACTGTGTCTTTTACGTAAAGTACTACATTACAACTTTCTCAGTTGATTAAAAACAGTGCTTACGATGTGAGTGAAGCAAAGTGTTTTACTGTGATCAAGAGCACCACAAAACATTTTGAAAATAGCACCAGGTTATAATGTATACAATGCATTTGCAAAGTCGACACGCGCCAACAAAATGTTTCAAGACAATATTAAGATGACACGTGCAGTTAGGAGAGTCCGACTTCTGCAACGTAAGACATGTTCATTTTGTTTTTTTTTCTATCAGAAAGCAGGCCTGCACTGCTGCTATTCTAACCAACAGACTTTTGCAACCCTGAACCGCTAGAGGCAGGACACATAGCCTATCATTTCATAACAAAGAGCCTAAATTGGAAACACACTTTTTTTTCCTTTTTTTTGTTTCTTTAAAAAAGTGCGGGACCCCCAATTCTGACAGCTTTATTTTATTTTTTTCAGGGCAGCTTTAAATAGTATTGTTTACGTACACATACGCAGTAAAATATTAACTAGTACAAGTACAGTCTGTTGACTAGAGGGATATTGACTACACATTTCTTGTACTGAGCTGCTTTACATGTCGCCAGGGGGTCCCCTTTAGGAAAACGATCCCAAAAGTCACGAAGAGTCCGAGATATAAGATACAGGGTTTAAGTGCCCATCAAAACGTTATTTTTCACGACTGGCAAACTTGGCAAGCTCAGGTAGCAACTTGGCCATTCACTTATACAGTATAGGAGTCACACAATGTACATACCATAAGGTCACCAAGTCAGGTGCAATAGCCAAGTTAACCATCATGGCAGGTCTAAATGTGCGGCGCTCTCAATCAAGATAGCAGCAAAATTGGGAGAGTTGCAGTTTTGTTTCCTCCACAATTTTCACATTTTTTCAAACTGGTTATGATTATCTATATGACAGCTTTCAAATGAAGAAAAATAAAACTAGCCATATGTTTTCCTATTCTCTCCATATATCGTAGAACAATAGTTGTAGGCTACGTAATATGAGTCTTTGAGTGAGTTACAATAGCATTGGTGCATGCAGGGGCCTTGAATATGGTTTGTAACAGATCACTTTAAGTTACAAATTGTTAGGAATATCAAATATCACGGATCAAAATACAATGCCCTTTCCTGTGCCGAGTCCATTTCTTATCGAAGGTAAATACATAATCATAACCAGATCATGGATAAAAGCGGTCACTCATCAATAAATTGTTTGAAAAACCGCACTGAATCAAAGTTTGATTCCATTATCTGAGAGAACCGAGATAATGTTATTAAATATTGTAGGTTTATGCATTCAATAAAAACCCTGTATCTGCCTCGCACTCTTTAAGAACAACTTATGTCACTCAGAAAATGTATGGTGTACACTGTATTTATTAATTTCGTTGTATACAGAACTGACATGTTTTGCTTCTAAGAAGCCTATATGTGAATAAAATATCAATATTTGTTTTATGTTACACTATTGCTTAAAGCAGCAATGGATATAAAAATAAAATAAAGTAACTTTCTTATATCTCGAAAAAACAAACACTCTTAAGCAAACAAAAATAACCATTCCCCCCATGCGGCTGATGACATACGCATTGTTTATTAACTTTTTATATAATTATATTTAATAATATTTATTCTTAAACCTAAAGATATTTTTAGCATTTAGCAGAATTTGATTATTCACATTGTAGAGACCTATCAATAGAGGTCTACGTCTCGTCACACCTTAGCCTACCACTGAAATAGATTATAAACAACATATTTCCCATTCAACCATCAGCTTCCTTTGTGTGCGTCATTTTCAATTATACAAAAAATATATATTGCCAGATCTTGCTTATTTACACTGTTGTGACAAGTGTTGTATTTCCCTGTCTGTGTCTGCGACAGGCTAGACAGTAGAATATGCTAGAGATAGAATTTGGACACTTTTTAACTCAAACTTGGAATTTACCATATCCCGAGTTCATCAACAAAGCTAACACCAAATGCCCTGACTGTTGAAACCAGCTTCTGCTTCGCTTTCTCTAGATTTTCACCAAATCGCCGTGCGCAATGCCACCATACATGTATCACAGCACTATAGCCTTAGCTATGTTTCCTTTAAAATAAATGGGCGAAGACTACTGTAGGTTACATCAGTAAGCACACGGCCATCTTTATCCACAGGACCTCTGGGCACACGATCAATGTGTCAAGGGGAACAAAACTATGAGGATCAATGAAAATGACCTGAGTGAGTGCGCAGTGCCCGGGTATCAATATGCGAATCAATTTAACACTTCAAGACTATGGTCCGAGAGACTTCAACGCATTCTCTTGACTTAATGAGCTCAGGCTTACGGGGTGGTGAGTGGCGAAATCTCATCAAAGCTCTCTCCCAGGTTATGCGGAGACGTACGTAGGTTAATGCACGTTTACCCTGGACTGGATAGTGATTATTTACGTCTTGAAATCAAAAGATGGAGAATCTCCTGTGCAGTCAGGTTCTACAGTTTCACGAGAGGAGGAAGATTGAATTACGGATGCATTACGTCATGTACGTTAAACAATTTTTAATGCATATTATTGAACTACCGCGAAACATTAAGATTTTATATTCTGACTCCAATTGTGGTCTGATATAATCTGACCGAAGCTCTATAAAATAAAATATCTGACCTTTAGTAGGCCTACATGATTATATGCACACGCACGCTTATTGTGAATGTACAGACATACACACGCACATATTTACTCACGGTATACGATAACACGTAGAGCTTAACAACGAAATTGCTAAAAATATATATTATTTAAATCAATAAATGTATTTAAACATTATATACTTCAACACGCCAGATACATTGTATTGAGTAGAAATGAATTTTCTTTGTTCCCCGCGCCGTGGCATAATTAAGCAGCAGTAACCGTCTTGTCTTCTCTGAATTCAAATTTATTATAAAAATATCTTCTGATAAATAGCAAACCCACATCAAGACAAAGATGTCCATACCTTGGCATATGACTACTTGGATGGGTCTCTGGTTTGACACATTCACTTGGCCGTCAGCAGACACAACACGACCGAATTATATGACAAAGCCAATTACTCTTGTACCAAGAGTTGCAGACGCATATGCAAACGGCAGCCATTCACTCACTCAGGATGTATAGAAGTAAATATTCAAAATCCGACACATACTGCGTCGACATAACACGATTCCTCACAAAGAAGTAACATACGCCAGCATAGCATATCCAAAAATCAAAGCAAAAATGTAAATACATGTTCGAATATACATCTGACAATAATAATGTATTAGAAAATGTATAAATCACTGTCACTTTCATAGATGCAATTCTATGCATATACTGTAGGCTATGTTGTAACCTGTATATTATAAAAGTACATAAATTGTACAAATATATTGCGCAATATATGATTTAAATTGCATGTATGAATGTGGCAATAATCGATGTTTTGAAATATACAGCGTGAACCAAAAGATAGAGGTTTTCAACGCTTAAAATGAACAAAGTTAATCAGTTAATGTTAAGCCAACGTTACTATGATTCAATACAATATGATTTGTATTATTAAACGTGTTCAAGTGTATTGAGACATTAAATGTATCATGTATATATATATATATATGCACCATACATCAACCTTTGTTAATTTATATTAATAATGGGGGTTGGTTTTTCTAAAGTAAATTCAACCACTGCTGAACAGTGTGCTGTTGTATAACTGCCATGAGGCAGACCCATTGCTAACTTACATAGATTTACTCGGTGTCTGCATATATTCTTCATAACTCTCCAGTACTCTTCATTAAACATCTATCCCTAATGCTGTGAAAACTTCAAATGAACAAAAATAAGAATCTGCATTGCCCAGTGTGCATTACTGCAGCTGCCTTGAGGAGGTCAAATTCGGAACATAATTTAAAAAAAGTAGTTTTAAAGGTTGTTTATGTTTTTTGCCACAAAATGGATGTGGCATGCCACTTTTTCCACTTAACAGGATAAGCAAGGTAAGCAGATGTGATAGTTCACTTCTGATCTTCTTAGTATTTATTTTAACAGTCACATTTATTAATGTTTTACATTTATCAGTCACATTTATTACATAAAAGTTGTGTATAGTGTCCTTGAAAATGTCCTTGCTACTCTAAACAAAATATTTGAGAATATTACCTATATAAATGGTTAGAGCTGTCACATTTTATTGACAGTAAATTATGTGGTACTAAATATATAGACAGAAAGGATAAATAGTTGTACTGTGGTGCACTTTATTATATGCACATTTGTTGTATGAATACAGGTCCAATTCCAAGCGGGTAAAGTGTTTTGATATTTCCAGGTCATAAGTTTGCAAGAAATGTATGCCTGTTACATGTAACTTTAAAGCAAGATCTGAATTTTGGTTTAGCACTCACTACTTGTCAAAGAACATGATTTGATCTTGAGAGTGAATTTCATAATTTTTTCTTAAATTTATTAAACTTAACATTAAACTGCAACATTAAATTTATTTAACTGAAAGGCATAGCATTACTAAAATAAAGCAAGCTGCATAATTAGAATATGTGAATAGATAGCACTTGGATGGGCTGTTGCTGGGCCACACTTTCATCATAGCACAAGGGGATTTTCAATTACTCTCAACACAAATAAACCATGGCTGCGACAGAAAACTTCCATTAGCATCCACCTGCAATTTTTTATAATGGGCTCAGCAAAAGATTAGAAGAACCACTATGCACATTAGCGTATCTCCATCAATGAAGGTCTGGTCATGGAAAATAAAATGTCCATAAAATAACGAAGGAACATTGTAAGCTTATGTTTTAATTTTACCAAAAATATTAAGGACTGCTTAAGTAAGTGGACCTGCCTCATAGTGTTTGTTGGTGTTAGGAAAGCAGATTATAATTTCAGTTGTGGGTTCAATCATTATGCACTAGCCTAGTATTTTAATTTTTAGGAACCAACTAGCTTGAAGTGCTACTGAAAATGATTAACGATTTCATATATTTAAGACAAATAGTACTGCAACTATGACTGAAATAATGATCAGCTGGAAATAAATGGGCTAACAACATCATGCCAAAACTGACCTCAGTATCTGGCTGCACCCTATCAATAATTCAACTCAGCCTAGCTCAAAGGTAACAGAGCTGCATCCTGATTGGCCAGCTCTGTGGGTGGGCATATGTTTATTTCAATACCATCTATGAATTTATTTTCCATTTTAAAGCCTAAACCATTTACCGTGCACGTAAAATCTCTCTTCTATACAGTATGTACATTGCTTTCATTACATCATATATCTGTTTTTCTGTTATCATTTATTACTGACATTCTTTGTCTTTAATGTAGCAACACCCCTTACCAAAATGACTGTGTATTTAAAAAAAAAGAAGAATACAGAATGAACAACAATTAAAAAAATGATCAAGCAGATGTGTTTTCAATCCTTGTTAATCCTCAACCAATCAGTTTCATTCCAAACCAGTAAAGCGGGAAATGAAAAATAATTATGTATGCATCACACCAGAATATCCTGAAAGAATATCTTCCAAAAATTTGGGGTCAGCCTTCTAAATTAAGTTATCCACTGACCAAATATTACTCTACAACTGTATTTTTAGATTTAAAAGTATTGGAAAATGTTTAGGCTCAGTAAAAATAAAACCTTTAATTGTTAAGATTTTCTGCATCCAGTCTACACAGCATAAACACTCTTGGTAGCCCTTTGGAAACAGTTGGAGCAGTCAGCACAGGATGAAGGTTTATAAAAGGCAAATGATAATTTCTGCAGAGTGCATACCCATCCCACTCTCTACAGTCCTTTCCAATCCAAGCTCCACTGCGTGCTATATATACCTGCCCAATGGTTTTGGTATCTGGAGCACTCTCAATTACAGATCCCATCCCCATGCTATGTAATCACTCTACAGCATTGGTTTCAGTTATGGTATGCTTGGTATCTCCTGACACATATTCAGCTTTGCAAAGTAACAAAAAGTTTGTAACGATTCCATGTCTATGCTCCCGCGTCAATCTAACTGCCATTGACTTTTGTCTTGAAAAACACATATGTGACTCTTTCACTTCTCTGTCCTGTCAGTTCTCACACATCACACAACATTTTCCTCATAATGTATCACAAAAGTAATAATGAAGTCATTTGAGACAAAGCGCATAGCAGTTAGATATAATCTGGGTATAAGCATGTAATAGAAAATAAGTCATACATTTAAATACAACATGTAATGTATGATCATATATAACTTGTTTTGTAAAAGGTTTAAGATTTGTACTTTTTAAAATATGATCCATATGCTTTTATTGAACGAATGACAAGTCCTTCCGACCAAACCTGCTGTCGATAATAATAATATTTCATAAACATTAGGGGCTAGCAAAGACAGCCGCCCCCTTGTCAACCATTGTTCTCACTTAACTCTAAAAGTTTGGGAAATTAATTTAACTGAAATCCCAAATCAATGAACAAAAATAAATCATTTCAGGAGTGAAACAAAAAGAAATAAATGGAACACAAATGCCGGCATTTATCAATCTGCATCAATATTGCAATATATAACAGTCAACCTCCTGGATACACGGTACATTCTAGAATAAGGTGTGGTACCAATTGACACAGGATCAATAGTTACAGTTCCTTTTGTTAATAACTGGAAAAGATAATAGTAGTTTAATAGAAGTCCACCACAAAAAGGCTGTAGAAAATAACATGTGAGTGATAAACCTTTTTTGTGTAAAAGTGTAAAAAAACATGAGAGTGTATGAAAGTGAGGAAATCAAGTAAATGACCACGCATTTACCCTGACTTTGTGGTGTAAAAACAAATTTAAAAAAATAATATATAAAAGCGATGTAAGACACTTGGTAGTTTTTCAACTCTATTGTAATCCGACAGCAAGTGTCTATTTGGCTATTCAATGGAAAAAAAATCTGCATTAAATGTATTAATCTAAAAACCCACCATTCCTATACAAAAGGAAAGTATTTATTGCAAGTCCTATCCCATATTGTTTCAACCATTGACAATCAGCAGATAGCAAATGTTACAATAATGAACCCCCCACCAAAAAAAAAGACCATGCTGAAAACAGATGAGTCTTCAGATGAGCACTTCTGCTGATACTGCTTATCCAAAGAGCATGAAATACTCACAGCAAACCTATTTCAGATTTTTATGCTGCAGTACTGAAGTATGACTTTCAGTACCACAACTTGCCGGACTAAAATTAAACATGAGTCAAGTAGTATAAATAAGAACATTCATAGCCAAAATGGGAATGGGTTTGAAACTGTTTACACCACTCAGCAGTTTTGATAGCACAACACCAAAACGCCAGCTTCTTCAACTCACAAGTCTAGAACAACAGTGTGCACCATTTCAACAAACTGCAGTTGTTTTTGCATTAAACATCAAATCACGGGTAGTGGAGGCTAACTTCCGGAGGGAGAGTTGCCTCTAAAATATACAATTTTTTTCCATGTACTATTGGGCTTTCTATTCAGTCTAACCGCAAGGTGCTTTGTCCGTAACTTTGAATAATGAAATGAAGAGAGTGCTCAATTGTCTCTTAGCCTGCACAATTTTCTTTATGTGCAGCAACCACAAAGCTCTCTATGTTGCATCAACCACCAAAAAAACTAAAGTATCACCTGCGTGCATTTTTTTGTCAATTTATTTTGAGTGGACTAGTAAAAGTGTCCTCATCTGTCATCCAATAAAGCAAAATCAGCACGACTGTGTAAACAGAACGATGAGTTCAAAGTATCTTTTTTGTTGACCCATACAACATGTCAATGTGGAGACATAGCACCAACATTGATATCACATTTACACAAAAAAAATGCCAGGAAGAAGTGGACTTCAAATACTTCAAGTACACATTTCAGCTGAAATTTCCATAACTAAAACAATGACTAAAAATAAGTCATGTTCAAATAATTTAATGGTTTATCAATGTTCTTGAAATATACCCAGTGGAGCCATTAAAGTGGATGTCTGTAAAGGACACACAATTCTCCACAGAACCACCATTGAATAAATGAAGCTAAAACATCAAAATGTTATTTTTCCAAACAGATCCCTGCTCACACTAGGACATATATTGTTGTACTTTAGAGTACATAAACACAATCAATAGAAGTTTCAAACTGTGATGCTTGTCGACTATACAAATTTAACCTCTTTAACCCTTTAACCTTTAATGCCTACGCCATAAGGATTTCAATGCATATGCTTAGCTTTAGTCACCTTATGTCACTGTCATGGTGGTTTCTCTGCACTGCCTAGCCAAACGCTATGTGGCAAGTTGTTAATCACAGACTTACATAGTGTATGCAGATATATTTGTGACAACAAATATAAATAGCCACATATGTTGCTTTTCTCTTTGCACATAAGATGTACTCGTCTGTGGTTGGATTCTATACTAATCAGTGGAGAGTTAGCACTGTGTATGAAGGGGGAAAAAACAACACTTCTAACTTCCGACTCACCCAAGTACCCAGATCAAATAGCAATCATTGTCTTTCTGCAGCTCACAAAGGATTTGCAAGCGTGTTTTTCTTTCTTTGAACTAGTCAGTCCACAGAAAGTCAAAGAGATGGACGATATGAAGCAACTTAATGAAACAGCTTCAAGAGACCTCCCAGCCTTTAGCGACCTTAGATAACCTTCTCTCCGTGATGAAATTGTGTTTTTACTCAGTTGAGCAGTAACAAATTAACAGTGGCCCGGCACCACACGCATTTCGATCAAACAACCTCAGCCCTCCAAGAGGGTCAAAAGCCCAAACTATCCTGACATCCACCTGCTATATATATTATGTATATAGAGAGAAATAACTTACAAGATTTATATAAAGTGAAGTTTATACTCAGATTCCATTAGTAAAACATATGAAATGTGAAAAATCATCATAGTGGAAAAGAGTTTGATCTGAGCCGCCGTGTTGAGAGATATTGCGCAGTGGGTGTTTAAAGGCTTGCTGCAGACAGACCTTAAATCAAAAATACTGTTGTGTCAATCTTTTGTCCAGTCAATTCAGTGATGGTCCCCATTACCCTTGAATAATAAAAATTTCACTTAAGAGTACCAAAATGCTCTAAAAATGTGCAATGCAAAGCACAATTTCTTAGAATCTGCACTCTATATCCAGGACAGTAATCTCCAACTCAGGTGCTAAAGAGCCACAAACTAATTAAAAAGAAGGTGGTCATTGTCTTTCATTTCTATGCATTCTTTTATAATCCAATGATGATTTCAATGAGTTAAACTGTTTTTGGTTTGTTTATTTTTTACCAATTAAAGAGCATTTAATCACACATTCAAATCTTAGTGCACTGCTGACCAGTGAGTCAGCGATGGACCAATAGCTCCATTCAGGTGACTTAAGACAGTGGTTGTGCTGCTGTTCGCTTAGCATACTTCACATGCGCACCTCTTTGATTGGCCCAGGCGTGTCACATGGGGTGCCTCAACCAATCAGGGAACAGTAAAAACTGTGTACAGTGAGAAAAGCAACACAACCAAGGCGAGCTGTAGACCTTTCCAAAATGGGTGAAACTGGAACCTGCCCTATTGACACTTATTTGAACCCACCTCTATGTCCTTTGGTATCTCTCAGGGCCAGCCTTAACTATAGCCAAGTGATGCAGCCACATGGGTACACCCATATGGTGATGCAAACATTTCCTCATCTCTCTACAAACGTCTCGCCTCTATAGCTCTCATCTGAGAGGAGGATGATCACAACAGGAGGTCAACAGCACCGTCCAGATGACATCCAGTCAGGACCCATAAAATACAACCAAAAAATCCTGGTAAAACACACCTCTGGTCACGCTGACTTCTTCGAGCTGATGCACGGACTCAACTAACACGGATGTGGGGGCAGCAGGATGCCTGCAGCATTACCACTACCACCCCACTGCAGCAAACACGCAATGGTTCAGTCAAGACCAGCCCAGATTTGTCCATTCCTACTGGAGAATACACAAAGATATGTACAGATTAAGCACCCTTTGATATTTAGAACTAAATAAAAACACTTGAGCTGCAGTCAAAGGCCTTTTGTAGCCCCACTATCACATAAACACATTTGTCACATCTCAGTGAGTTTGAGGCCTCTTCATGGTGTGCAGACGTGGACTTTGGACATGCCTGCAGGCGACAGCTAGGCAACTCCACAAAGTAACCAACAAACAGCAACAACCAAAAGGATGCCAAGGCTACAAGAATTACCAACAAAGGCAGTTAATTTAGTTTTACAAATAAAAAAGAAACCTAAGAATGCAAAAGACAAAAGTGAAACAGGCAACTGGATACATGATGAGCCCTAGCAAGACCCATAAGAAGCCTTCTATAAATTGAAGTTAGGACCCTCCCCAACATGAAATAAAAAATACTATAGTATCTTATGGCACAAAATCCTATCCTCCTCACGGTACAGTACATTTGTTGTTTTTATTGATTAAGGAAGTGGTAGTATTTTTGGCATTACTATAGTACTTTTTGTGTATAGGGCCCTCTAAAACAAACATACTGGTGAGAGTGCAAGGAATCCGATTAAAATGTGACAACAAATATAAATAGCCACAGAGCACCATAACCAAGATTTTGCTCCAGTGCAATTGCCTTTTTTGGCTTGCTTATGAAGCTAATAAGCCAAATCTTAATAGTAAAAATGGATGTGGAAAACTCAAAAGCTTCAGTCATAATGATTACAATTAAATGCTCACCATGTTTTTTGTTTTGTTTTTTTTATCAACACTTCGTTCACACAAAACGAAGAAGGAAACAACCCTCTCCTGGTTTTGTTCAAAACGGGTGCATCTCTGTTTGTGCTTTGCATTAGAAAGCCTTGTTGATTGACAACATGAAGCACTCCTCTGTGGTGTGAGCAAGGAATCTGTGACTCTTCTGTTTTTGTTAATGTTTGAGAAGACATCCTAGTCCAGGAATAGTGGAAAAAAAGAGAAAAAGCCAAGTACAATCTGCCTATATTCAAAGCTATCGGCTCTTAGCATGAATTTTACAAAGCATGCTATCCTATTTTACAGAGCTTTCAGTGTGTCTTTAAGTAGAAGATCAACACAGCAAAGTCAACACCGTAATCAGTGTGAGTGACTTTAACAATTGGTCAATTTATTAGTCAAAATTATGCTGAAAATATAAACAAATAAAAATGAAATATGCCTATGAGAAGGTGCACGTCAACGTGTTACTAAACCCTAGTCTGTGGTAAACTGTTCAGTACTCTGAGGTATATATTGTAGAAGCAAAAACCCTGTGTTCTACTAATGAGGTGATTGTCCCTTAAGGAAGGGACTGCTGGCAGACTAAAGCATGAGACGGAATGTGAGCAGTGTGAACGATCGCTGTAAACGGTGACCCACTAGAGTATAGGTTGATAAATCTTGAGATGGTTTTTTAAGTTACAGGAACACTGAGCTTAGCTTCTTGTCAAAATATTGTAATAATACTGTAATATAATTTTGGAAAAAAAGGTTTGACATACAATTTTAAATGATTAAACATAAAAATAAATTTTACTATCTCAATTTTTTTAATAAATTCCTAGTCATCTGGCCCCTTGGAAATTAGGTGACCTTTTTAAAAAATGTGCCTTCCTAGGAGATTCTTGGTTATTTTTCCCTCTAATTTCCTGTTTTGTGTTTTGCACTGGAGTAAAACTTTGGAAAACAAGGAAAAAAGCACTCTTCCTTCAGTTAATGAAACAACAACAGAACGACCCCAAAGGGTCTGGATCTGGATGGCAACCAGTGAGTCGCTGGGTGGTTTACGATGGAGATGGTCACATGGTCACGTGGCTTTTGCAAAGGGGGAGAGACGTGATTTTGGCTGGGTGGTCTCAGAGGAGCGTGGCGTGGTCTGGGTCCCCTGTGTCCATGCTGGCCAAAATGGCTTTTTGGTCCTCCCGGGGCGGGCGACGGTACAGCAGGGCGGAGAAGCGGGCATACGGGTCCTGCCTGGCTGGCCTTTTCTTCTTTTTGCGGAGGTAGAGAGCTTCTTCGGGCTGGAGTACCTGAGAGGCGTGGAACTGCTGGGTCTGAGAGGTAGCCACACCTGGTGAGGGTAAGGATAGGAAAGTCATGGGACTAGCAGAGAGGGGAGACGGGAACTAAAGCGGTCGCATGTTACAGGGCACAGCGAGTGGAAGGCAAACAGTCATGATCACCAAAGACAAACAGAAATGAACACTACACAAATTTGGGTTCATATAGCCAACCATGTAGTAAGCCCCACAACTTTAAAAAGGCTCCACAAATATGAAAACAAGCAAGGTATATGTTCTTGATAGCTGATTTACTGCCCTAACCCAGAGGTACAAGTACTGCAGTATATTTCCAACATTAAATATACATTACCCTCCAAAATGATTCACACCCATGACAAAGATAAGCAAAGAAGGTTGTATAAACTAAACAATGTCAGTAATGAGCTATATTGTATGCTAAAAATGACAAATTATACAGTTTTATGCTAAGCCTGGACATCAGTATGGTGGAGAAAAGGTTAATGAATAAATGTAAAAAATAGGATTGAAAGGAGATAAATAAAAAGGAACAAGTGAATGAAGAGCCTCATGAGTGTGAAACACCTATTCTGTAAAAGAAAAAGAAAGGAGACTCCAAAAAGAAGTCAATTTCAACTTGATTAATTGATTGCTCAGAGAAAAAGATTTTGTTTAACAAGTAATATTTTTTGTGTCACAATTGTTCCCACTCCTAATAATTATTTGTAAATAAAATCCAGCAAAAATAAATCTGCATCAACATGCTACTTTTTCAAATTCATCATCCCATGACTATTTCATTGGGGTATAAAAATGAGGTAAAGAACAAAAACAAGACAAAGGGTTGTTAACCTTCACAACTCAAGAGATGGTTACAAACTAATAAATAACAAACAAAACATACCACGTTCCACGATTAGTCAAGGGAATCATGACCTTAACAAGAGCTGCAGGAAGCTGCAAATGGATCTTTCAGCAAGACAATGATCTGTAGCATACCTCGAAATCAACCACCAAATTGTTAACTGACCACATAATTACTTTTTTGCAATGGCCATCTCAGTTTCCAGACTTGAACCCAATCTAAAATTTGTGGTTTGAATTGAAAAGGGCAGTCCACAAGTGCATACCGAAGGATCTGAAGGATCTTGAAAGATTCTGTGTGGAGGAATGGTCAAAGGCCTCCCCCAATATGTTCACCAATCTCATAAAACACCATAATGATGACACAGAAGTAGTGTTATCCTTGCAAGGGGAGGGTTCACAAAGTACTGAAAACAGGGCTGTGAATAATGTGACACATATTTTTGGGAAAAACAAAGATGACTTCTCTTACAATTCTCTGAGCAATTGTATCAGTACAAAATAATATAATTTAGCTTTTTTTTAGCATAGCTCATTACCTGTATTGTTTATTTTATACAGCCTTCTTTGCTCATCAAATTAAACTGTAAATATGCAACCTTTTTCCAATTTTTGGAATTACTGCATGCTCTGCCCTTAATCTATTTATGGTGCTTTGTCTGGACCATTATATAATGTCCATTTAAACAGTCTTAAACCTTTAAACAGTCTGGACCAGATTTACTAAGATAGTCGAAGCATAAAGACGGTCACTATTTTGTTGCGGCTATTTTGTGGTCTGAAATAGTGACACATTAATGACCAATTTAGACTGGTTCTAATTATGCAATCAAAGAAATGAAATGCTTTCATTTGCAGTTTGCGGTGGGAAACACCCATAGAAACGGGTCTGAAACAACATGGCACGCTCACACGTCCAGATCAACACAACACAGGAAAATATATATAATTACATTTTCTGCAAAGATAACTGTAAAAATAATAGTCCTGAGTCCACTGTGTATGTGGCTGCAGGTAGGTTGTAGATGCAATGAGTCATCACAAAAACTGATCAAAACGAAAGCTCAAAAAATATTGTATCCATCAAAATTCTTTCAAGATTAAAATAGCTTAATATTGTATACATTTGAGCACAGGAACATATCTGACCCTCTTTTCCTCTATTACACAGTATGCAGTCTAGTATCTTTTTCCTGTTTGTACTACTGTGACTACTATAATGCATGCCTCTTGCATGATATAGTTGTAGGAAACCTCTTTGTAAGAATGTGCCAGCTATTCAGAATAATTGCAGGTTCCATTTAAGCCCTACAGTAATCGTGGTGGCTATCACCATAATGTATTTCCATGAACATTCAGGACAAGGTTAGGCAGCCATGAATACGAAGATGAGTGAGTGCTTCGTTGCATGATTCAGAGGGTGAATGGTTTTGACTTTCTGGTGGTACAGTGTGTTTGAAAGTGATGCGGAGTATTATTCATGACATAGGTCAGCATCCTGGTTAGGTTTGTAGGAGAGGGAACAGTACAGAAGCCATGACAGCCACTCGTCAGGTGTGGCTACAGCTACTGGAGGAGTGATTAACAATAATACCTTCTTACACCTCAGTGGAGGGATGCTGGGAAGTCAGAATCACCTGGTGCATATACACAATCTGATTGAGGCCTGCAAGATAGGAAGTGCCCTGTTAATCCCTGTCGACCACATTTTACTGACAGAATGGGACTGCAGCTCTGCGGTACAAACGACCCATGATAAAAAGGTTTCACTACTTCATCCATTTTCTCAAGTTTTTCTAAAACTATTTTGAACGCTGATTTTTTTTATTTCACTCCCAATTTGGAATTCCCGGTTGTATTTGTAGGCTTCAGGTCAGGTGATTGACTTGGCCATTGCAGAACATTCCACTTCTTTGCCTTAAAAAGTATTGGGTTGCTTTCGCAGTATGCTTCGGGTCATTGTCCATCTGCACTGTGAAGCGCCGTCCAATGAGTTTTGAAGCATTTGGCTGAATCTGAGCAGGTAATATATAGCCCTATACACTTCAGAATTCATCCTGCTGCTTTTGTCACCAGTCACATCATCAATAAATACAAGGGAACCAGTTCCATTGGCAGCCATACATGCCCACACCATAACACTACCTCCACCATGCTTCACAGGTGGTATGCTTCAGATCATGAGCAGTTCCTTCCCTTCTCCATACTCTTCTCTTCCCATCATTCTGGTACAAGTTGATGTTTGTCTCATCTGTCCATAGGATGTTGTTCCAGAACTATACAGGCTTTTTAAGATGTTTTTTGGCAAACTCTGATCTGGTCTTCCTGTTTTTGAGGCTTACCAATGGTTTACATCTTGTGGTAAACCCTCTGTATTTACTCTGGTGAAGTCTTCTCTTGATTGTTGACTTTGACACAGATACGCCTACCTCCTGGAGGGTGTTCTTTATCTGGCCAACTGTTGTGAAGGGGTTTTTCTTCACCAGGGAAAGAATTCTTCTGTCATCCACCACAGTTGTTTGCCGTGGTCTTCTGGGCATTTTGGTGTTCCTGAGCTCACCAGTGCGTTCTTTCTTTTTAAGAGTACCAAATAGTTGATTTGGCCATACCTAATGTTTTTGCTATCTCTCTGATGGGTTTGTTTTGATTTTTCAGCCTAATGATGGCTTGCTTCACTGGCAGTGACAGCTCTTTGGACTTCATATTGAGAGTTAACAGCAACAGATTCCAAATGCAAATGCCACACTTGCCACTCTAATCAACTGTAGACCTTTTATCTGCTTACTTGTAAATGAAATACACTTGTCAACTCCAATATGTTGTGACAGCTAGCGTTATATAGCTAAAATAACAATAACTTTGCCAATGTCCAAATATTTATGGACCTGACTGTATATGACATAATTAACCTTTTTTTCTCAAAATGTGATAATAATTTTTCACATTTAAACAACTTATATCATACAAAAATGTCCAGTTCAAGATGACTAGATTTGATTACAACTTAAACAGATCAGCATGTTGCAACTAGCCTACAGTTAAAAAAAAAAGGCAAAACGGTACAGATTAAAAGGTTCCATTAGCGAGTATGTAAGGCTCACCTGTTTTTCTTCTCGATTTAGAGTTGTTGTTGTTGATGGCAACCTTCTTGGCTTTTTTTATGCGTTGGTATCTCAGTACATCAAACCTCTCAGACCCTGCAGTGGCACTCGATGCACCTAGACGTTTTCTGGGAAAGGGACAGGGGAAAAATAGAAAATTAGTCAGGGACAGACTTTAGCCTAGTCCTATTTGTGTTTCCAGCACACTTTCCACAAGTCAAGTGGTGCCAGTGGCGTGCAATAGGCTGCCTCTGATTACCTACAAATCAACTTGAGTTACATCCTCTGATTGACCCAAGCGACATGGCATCATTATTATTAGTTATTATTATTCTTGTTATTAATATTGCAAATAATAATAATTATGTGTGTGACGAAAACACAGATAATTTGAGTAATGTGGAATAATATGCATACAACACTTTTATGATACAACATTTGATCGCAATTTGATTATGATCATCACTTATGATTTGAGACATATGTGAGTAATGCTACTTTACTCAGTTTCAAATCAGCACATGTATGTGAAGGCTACTTGATTTTTTATAATTCAACATTATATGAGAGTAAAACACAAACTATTCGTTTACCTCCTGCTGAGCACTCCTGTTTTGTAGTTTTAATACTCCATTTTATCTTAGGAGGGGGGAAGGAAGAAAATACTAGGTGGTGGTTAAAAAATATATTCAATAATTGTGGCCAGGACTAAGATCATGCTCAAATGTTCAAAGTTCTATGTGTGTGTGAGGGGGTTGTGCACACATAAGTGTGTGTGTGTGTGTGTGTGTGTGTGTGTGTGTGTGTGATGTCTGATGTCTTCCTGTCAAGACTTGAAGGCATAATTTTTTGTTTAACGGTCTGCAGATTCTGCCAAAAACACACACAGGGTTTCACGAGGCATGGAAACAAGGGAAACAGCGTTATAGGGAGGCTGTCCTTCTGCTGTTGCTGTGGAAAGAGAGATTGGAAGCCATTAGCAGAGGGGGGAAAACACAACTGAGCGACAAAAGCATCATCGATACTGTATGCGTTCATAGACATGGATACTGTCTACAATGGGCTTCACCATGCTGACAGGGGGAGAGATGGCGGGAGGGGGAAATGGCTACTTGGGAACAGTCACAGAAATAAAATAAACCAAAACACTCGGACGACAAATGTAACAACTTTATTAAGAGGTTGTTTTTTTTGTTGGTTTTTTTGGAACTGAAGAGCAATATTTAGCGATGGCATGCATGGCATTTTGCACATGGAACATGACTTTAAAGGGGAATACTCTCAAAAGCATTTCACGGTGCAGTCAACCGCAAATTCAGCAGCAACCAAGCTGCCATAGTTCCTATCCTTTGGGGTATTTCCCCACTATTCAAGGCAGTGAATAGTGATTTCCATGGAGTTTTGAAAAAAGAAAAGAAAAAAGAGGCTGTTCTGCAGTCCAAAATATAACTTACAAGAACATGCTTTAAGTTTCTGAGTAGATAATTTGCTCAACATTCCTCACTAACATTTGTCTATACTATTACTGGTATATAGACATATATCTACAGGTCCAAAAATTGGGGATATTTTTCTGTGATTCATAGACTAATTTTGTATTGTAAATAATTATAACCTTTAGCTTTCAGTTAGTTGCGCATTTATGTTAAAGTGCAAATACAGTGAAAAATGTGTGTCCTTGTTCTCTTTTCACTTTTATCACCAAGTAGGATAAAAGATCAAAACACCTGTGTTTTTTATCACTCAAAATTGATGGAATGTACAAAAAAAAGAGACTCCTTTCAAACAATGACTGACTGTCAGTGTGAAATGGCTGGAAGAAAGGAGGTGTGTGTTAAGTGACATCACTTAAGACCTTGTGGGAGTGAACAAGGGAGTGGACATCCTAGAGAAAGTGAAGGCAAAACAATTAGTCACCTATATATGTTCTCACAATATTTGTGAAAAAAGTCACGTTTTCACGTAATCACGCTTTTCCCAGGTCACATTACAGAAACTCATCTTGTTAAAGTTGTCAATGATCTACTTGTGTCTCCTGACCAAGGCTATGTCCCTTTCCCCCACCCGACTAAATAAGACTAGCTGGCCTAGCGAAGGAAGCTCTCTTGTGGTTCACGTCATACCTATCAGACAAGACTTTCAGTTTGTATGTTTAATGTCCATAGTGAAATGTTCCTGGGCCTCTACTTTCCTCTCTATAAGTATTACCAATTATATAGGTTATTCAGAGACTGGGTTTCCACTGCAGTACATGTGATATGAGACTTTACACCTCAATGATGTAACACATCCAGATTTTTCAAAGATTTTTTAAATTACATATCATCTTCCCTATCCTCTCTTAACTGGCTTCATGTTAAATACTGAGCAGGTGAAACAGCTTTCAGCCACAGGGCTTGAAAATAATGGAATTATTTATACACAGTGGGTATAAAAAGTATTCACCCCATTTGGAATTTTTCACATTTTATTTTCTTACCTCATGGAATCAACATGGATTTCATTAGGATTTATTGCCATTGATCAACACAAAATACTCTATAATGTAAGATAAATCTAAAGCTTTTTCTTAATTAATTAAAAATAAAAAACAGACAATAATTGATTGCATAAGTATTCACCCCTTTTGCTAAAACACACCTAAATAAACTCTGGTGCAATATCTTGTCCTCAGAGGTCACATATTTATTTTATTGGAGTCCACCTGTGTACAATTAAGATGTTTAAAATTATTTAAAATTGAATACACCTGTCTGTGAGAGGTCCCACAGTTGGTTACTGCATTTCCAAACAAGACCTTCATCATGAAGACCAAAGGTCATTCAAAGCAAATCCAGCAAAGAGGTTCTTTAAAGCACCATCAGGGGAACGATATAAGAAGATTTCAAAGACTTTTAATAACCCTCGGAGCCATCATAAAAAAGTCCATCATAAAAAATTGAGAGAATATGACACAACTGTCAATTTGCCTAGAACAGGCCATCCTCCATAACTGAGCATCCGTGCGAGAAGGGCAGTTGTTAGGGAGGCCACCAAGAGGCCTATGGCAACTCTGACGGAGTTACAGCCTTCCATGTCAGAGATGGAAGAAACTGTCCACAGGAGAACAATAGCCCGGGCGCTTCACAAATGTGCGCTTTATGGGAGGGTGGCAAACAGAACCATTGTTGAAGAAAACTCACATAAATCTCACCTAGAGTTTGCCAAAATGCATATGGGAGACTCTCAAACCAAGGGGAGGAAGATTCTATGGTCTGATGAGACCAAATTTGAACATTTTGATCTCAACATTAGGTACTATGTTTGGTGCAAACCAAACACTGCACATCATCCCAAGAACACTATCTCTACCGTGAAACATAATGCTACCCCAAATGTCATGTTATGGGGATGCTTCTCTGCTGAAGGGACTGGAAAACTTGTCAAACTAGAGGGCTAAATGGATGGACCAAAATATAGACAAATCTTAGAGGAAAACAGTGCTGTCTTGAAGAGACCTGGAACTTGGGAGAAGACTTATATTCCAGAAGGACAATGACCCAAAGCATACAGCAAAAGCCACATTGGAGTAACTTAAAAACAAAAAAATCTATGTCCTGGAGTGGCCCTATCAAAGCCCAGACCTCAATCCCATTGAGAATCTGTGGAAAATGTATGTTTACCAACAGTCCCCATCCAACCCGAACAAGCTCAAGTAATTGTGTAAAGAAGAATGGGTGAACATTGCAGTGTTTCAAACAAAAAGCTTTTGTTTTGATTCGACATTATAGAGTATTTTGTGTTGATCAGTTGCAAGAAATTGCAATTAAATCCACATTGATTCCATGAAGTAAGAAAATATAATGTGAAAAATTCCAAAGGAGGTGAATATTTTTTATACCCACTGTATATACTGTATATATATATATACATTTATTATTTATGTATTATATATATTCAAATTTCCCCCTCCCCATTTTCTCCTAGTTTGGTGGCTAATTGTACCTTCTTCTAGTTCAACTATTCCCCTCTCTCATATTATGAGTTCACCATTGCAACCCCCGGTAGTGACAAAGGCAAACTGAACCACCTCCTTGGATATGGAACTCGCCAAGCTGCTGACCATAACCCCTGACATAGAGCAGATTGCACATGGTAAACTCATCTTGGCTTCCCTTCCCCCCTCCCCTGGTTGGCAGACAGCCAATCGCCCAGGCTGCAATGGGCAACCTACATTTATAACAAGTGCCTTTGTCGGTTGTGTCATTCTGGGGACCCAGACTATCTCAATATTTTAAATCAGATTTAACATTTCTGTAGCCTTTCTTTCTTTTATCCTCCTCTCCACTGGAAGTTATAGTGGGTCCTTATGTTTTATGCTGTCACAGTTTAACCACTGCCAAGATTCCTACATGTCACTTTGGTGTGGACTGAAATATTCTACTATAGAACTAACACACACCTACCATCAGCCACATATTACCTGGGTCCACAGGCCCTCTTCTCTTTTGTGCTTCTATCTTATCCACTTGTACCCCCATATCATTGAGACCCTATACCCACTCCCACACCTACTTCACTTTTGGATCTCTGCAAGGCAACTCAACCACGGTCAGTAGTTTCCTTTTTCTAACCCGCAACCTGTGGCTGTTTCTGTTAATAATTCGGCTGTGATTTTACTGTAAACTGTGTACCTCTGTTATAGGTTAGGTTATTTTTATGTCAGCTTAAATGTGTGATGTACTGAAAAAAAGAAACCTCTGCATTAGGACAGCTCTCCGTCAACCTACTTGCATAGATTTAACTCGTCACTGTTCTCTGTTAAAAGCACCTGTGGTATTTCCTAATGCATAGCACACCTGCTTGCAGAAAGTCCAAGCCATTACTGTGAAAGAGAATGATGAATTTTATTGGTCTTCTGCTTTTATTTTTTTCTGTAGCCGCACCCAAACATATACCGAGGCATGTATTGTGGGAACCTGTTGTGACATCATCAAGACCAGGGTGTCACATATCATTAGAACAGGCATTTTTTACGTTTTTTTTGTTTCTGGGTTTTCTCCCAATTTGGTGGGCAATTGTACCCTTTATTTATTTCGATTTGCTCTCCCCCACAATCCCACCGCCCGTCAAACGGGTCAAGCTAATACGAGGCCAGCAATGATCTGCCTCCTCCGAGACGGAAATTGCCCACCTGACTTTACAGGGATGCCCTTCGTGCTTTTCAGCGAGCTTGTGCCGGCTCTCCCTCCCCCCTCTGCCTGGGGCAGACAGCCAATCGCCGCCCCCGAGTGCAGCTGCATGCAACCTGCATTCCGGGCGATGCTTTGACTGTTACACCACCCGAGGTCCCAAAGGGGGCATTTTTTCATGTTTTAACCTTTAACTCAACGATCAATTACAAAAAAACTGCTCATAACAAAATAAATTATAATCTAAAATCACTGTATTTGATCTTTAATAAGCACATTCCAAAAATAAAAACTTGGCATAAAATCTGTTTCTGTACTGCATTTATATCTCATTATTCTGCACATTGTCCAGTCAGACTGCAAAATTATTTAAGACTGCAGAACTTATATTCGAAGCTTAAAAGGATAAAATAAAATATGACCTGCAAGTTGGCACGGGTATATAGTTGGCACGAATTAAAGAAAGCAAGACCCGTAGACTTGTATTCCCCTTTAAAGGAAGAGGTGATTATAAGCCCCACCTGCTGCCCCCCCCCTTTCAGACATGGATCCAACCCTTACCTATTGCGATGGAGAAGACCTGGTCACAACAACGCTGCCCAGATAGCTGAGATCAATCAAAAAACAAAGCAGGTCAGACTCCCGAGGCCACCAGAATAACCAAACTGTCCCTAATTGAGAATGATGGAGACATTGCAACAAGATGAAAGCGGACAATCGAGCTGCAACATGTGGGTTTTTTTGGCCAAATGAGCCCCCCTTGGCAGTCAGACCTGGGGTTCCCTAGGGCAGGGGATGGGAGAGAGGGGTATGGGAACAGGCGGTCATGCGGTCAGGCCACTATAGAGGAGGATAGCCCCCGCCACCTCCTTGCTCTACCCCTGTGCCTGTTGTGTTGTGTGGCACACTCCTTACTGTAAGCACTCTCCACATCGCATCACAGACAACGGGGTTTCCTAAAAAGCCTGGAGTTAGTCACAACAAGAACTTTTGTTTCGTCTCAATTGAGATGGGCGTGTGTTGGGGTGGGGAGGGGTAAGCGGTTGGGGGGGTCCTGTTGATGAGTGAAAGAGAGGTAAAGCGGTGATGACACATACACACACAAAAAATAAAAAACAAACAACATAAAAACTGTGGAAACTGGGATCCTTTGGTAATCTCCTTGAATTATAGGCTTTTTAAGAATTTATTGAACTACAAGTACTGAATTTCCAAGTTTTCTGTGAAAGGTTATTGCTTTTTTATTTCTTTATTTCTTTTTTTTTTAAACAGATTTCTAAGAGATTGTATCATCTGTGAAGCAAATGATATCAGCCATATGGAGGCAGTAGTATAGTGTTCTGCAATAATTGTTTTCTAAAATTAATGTTTAAATATTTATTTATATGATTATTTATTTATATGTTTCCAGATACGTTTCTTTTTGTTTTCTTTCTTACATTTCTTAATAATCCAGTCAGAATGTTACTTACTAGTATTTGGGGGGGATTTTGATCCCCTTCACAGTAGATGGTGGCTGATATTTACCAGCAATTCAATGTCTCAGATTTGTTATTTAGTAATACTTAATGAAAACAACATAACAAAACCCCAATTATGTTCCATTCTGAATGCGTATCCGCATTCAGCGTCAGGGTTGATGAAGCTGTTATGCGGTTGAAGTTTTGTTCACAAACTTTGAAATGTGACCACTGTGTTTAATCTAGTTTGTGTTCAGTGGCTGAAGAGACACCAAGGATCCTGTCATGAATGTCCTGTCTTTGATATCACCATTCAAAACAAGTGGTTGCTAGAAGTGGTGGAATCAAATCAGAAATGCAAGTTCAAGAAATGAACTACACTGTGAAATGTAAAAAATTCCAAGCTTTGGAAAAAAGGTTTTTCACTCTTGAATTGTGTTATAAGAGTATTTGGTATTGTTAATCATGCAAAATCTACACAGCTTTGCTGTTTTTAAGACATAAAGAAGATTTTCTATCTGGGGTAGCTAGCATTTTTGGATTTTAAAGGTGGCAACCATACCAGTTTTTCACAGTGCTTCACACACTTCATGGATGAGTGGTAGAAATTGGACGCTAGACGTAGACACAAGAAGTAGCAGAGTGACATGAGAGCTATTCATCATGAACTATTTAGATGAACAGAGTGACTTCATAATCAAAAAATGGACATATTTTTTCTAGTAGACTAGAGCTCTGTTATGAATTTCACATTAGCATGTAGCTGTTTGATAAAAATATATAGTGTAAGAGCAGGTAAATCCTTGGAACTGTTGTTTATCTAAAAACAAATCAATCACTGATAATCTGTTTTGAACACCTCTAGAAAACTTCAAAGGATTTCAATATCAAGGTCATATACGCGATGCAGCGTTTTAAGTCAACTTTTAAATGTTTTTGTGAATTCAAACCTCTGGGAATTTGACAAATAAGAAAGATTGATTAGGGGTTGGTGGAGGAGGGCAGTCCTTCTCTGACGGTTTGGGTTGGGGGAATGAGAGCTGCTTTCCCTTGATAGCCTAGTGCACCTACCCAGAAGCTGACAACTGAGGTGGAGAGGGCTCTGATGGAAGCATCTCCTCATCTGTCCTCCTCTGGGACGGCATCTGCCCGAAAACGTCGCTGCTTTCCATGGGGGGTGATGGGGACTGGGATGGGTAGCTTGTGGCGGTGGTGGCAAAGGTCATGTGAGAGCGGTAGCTGGGGCTGGCTCGCCTGCTACCCTGGCCTTGGGCAGGCGAGGAGGAGGGAGACGACCTACGGGAGAAGCTGGCTGCAGCTGGGGGCTGCAGGGTGATCTCAGACATCTCTGGAGGTATGGAGGGCTGGATGATGCTGGGGCGGGGCCGGGGGCGGACTACAATCTCCGGGGAGCCCTCGTGAGAGCTCAGGGGGCTCTGGGTCAGAGGGGAGAGTCGTGACGGCTGGAGGACCACCTGGTGCATGCTGGGCTCCATCCTGCGAGCGGCCCTGGGGCTAAGCCGGGGCCCAGGATCGTACCAGTGGGTGTCCAGGCTACCGAGTGTGCTTGGGCCGCCAATGTAGGCTGCCGGGTCAGGGTAAGGCAATACCGGTACACCCATACCGTGGCTCGTGTGTCTTAGCTGCCCTAAACTCTGTGCCCCTTGCATAGGTAAACGCTTGGCTGGAGGGCCCTGAGGCTTAACCTTGCTGGGAGACACGCCTGGGCGGCTCTTTGGGGCCTCCAACTGCAGGACGCCAGGGTAAGAGGGGACCTGGAGGGATGAGGGCTGGAGGCTGCTGGGAGGAAGGAGGTGGGGTGGGGGCAGGGGAGGGTCCCGGTGAAGATGCAAAGGGTGGTGAGGTGGGAAGATGAAGTGGGGCCCCTCCAGACTGGAGAAAGGGAAATCGTGGCGCTGCCAGATGTCCGGGGAGCGGGAGGAAGGAGCGTGCGTCAAAGGGAGGCTACTGCCAGAAGAGACGTAGTGCTGGATCTCCCCCTCCCCGATCTCCTCTGGGATAGTAGGGTGACCAAAGGGCCCCTCAGGCAGGTAAGGGGGTGAGGACATAACGGAGCTAAGCGGGCTGGTATCAGGCATGTAGAAGGGGGGTTGGGGGTCGGGATCCCCGGGGCTGCCAAGGTAGCCATAGTACTGGCCATGGGTATAGACCCTGTGGTACTGTGAGGCTCTGATCTGCCCTGTAGCTTGAAGCCGGCTGCTCTCCATGATAGTCATACCTTCCATTGGTCTGTGGAACCGGGGGCTGTAGGCCGGGGGCTGCATGTATGACTCCTGGCTGGAGGACATGGGGGAGATTTGGTGGGGTCTGAGCGTAGCCATTACTGGGGGCATGGGCCCGGGGTCGTCGTTCTCCTCGTCTGACTGCCGGAACTCTGGGTACAGGTCGGACTCCTCCACGAAGGGGAAGCCCTCGATGCGGCGCAGCTTGCCGGAGGTCTCCATGTCGGATGGGTCCATAACAAAGCGGCCGTCGGGGCCGCGGCTGATCAGCTCGATGGGCGTGGTGGCCTCCGCCTCATGCTTGGACACGCTGTACTTCTTGCTGGTAATGGCCCTCTTGGTCTTCTTGTAGAGGGACAGCTCCTTCTCCTTGCCTGGGCTGTGGGGAACCTTCTTCACGCGCAGGCCCCGCCCATCCTCTGAGGACTCGGATGGGGGTCCAAGGGAGCGGGCACTCTCTGGGCTCACCTTCCCAGAGGACCTGCGGAACGGAGAGAGGACAGAAGTTCAGTCAGTACTTTGTCCGCACATTCACAGCCCATGAAGGTCAAGAGGTCAACCTGCGATGTTCTCCACCTTCAGGAAAAAAGGTTGAGCTAGCCATACATACAACAGAGCAACTGAAACTTTTTGCTGCAGACATTCAGATCTTATAATGGCATTCACCAGAACAAGAAAGATAATCGGAGAAGAAAACTGTCCATTTTTTTATCTTGAAAAAAACAACTGTGATACAACTGCAGCCACTGTACATCACCCACACGTGGGTATCAGCACACTAACCCAATGCAGTCAATTGATTGTTTACACCTGTCCATTGATTACAGTCCCACAGAAAATTTAAGTGTAACCTCTAATATCAACTGAATAATTGAATGACAAAAGACACATTATTTGAGGGCACAGTGCGTAAGGGCACATGAGCTGCTGTGGTGAGTGGCTCAGCCATTTTAGCAATTGAGTTTTACGGCACTATGAGGACTTGGTTGTGAATACAGACAACAATCTCAAGTCATGTGACTTCACTGGCCAGGCATTGAGTCACATGACCCCTTATAAATCCTAGCACTGCAATGCATTGTGGGTGTCTATCTCTGAGGTCACCAACATTCATTTAAATTGTTTTCAGTTGAAACAATTTAAATTAAGGCCTGTGGCTGTGCGTTATAATTAAGGGCAATGTCTCATCTGATCAGAATGGGCAGGGCAAGTGACCTCATCTTCAGTGTCACACCCAACCATCCCGTTTCCATCATTGATCATGTTCTTATCTTATCACTAGGAAATTGTTCACCAAAAACCCTGCTGTGTCTGCCGTGCAAAGGTTAATTCAAAATTAATTTGGTTAGTGAAACGTATGTACTCTGTTACATCTTATTATCTGTGGAATGTTCTGTATTTATTCTGACGGCCTACATTCCCAGGCTGGGGGTTTACCCATTGACATATTTTACCAGGGCTACAAGCAGCCCATAGAAGACCCCAATAAAAGTTGTAACACACATCCCTATAGTCCCAGTGAGTCCTGATCTCCATGAGTCAGTTGCATTATCTGCCAGCACACTGGGCTCTGGTCAGACTTTCTCTTATTTTTTCTGGATACGTCTTGTCATTACTCAACCTTCCCTGGGACACATACTCTCCAATCAGTGACGTTTTCACTTTCACCATTTGTTCCCAGAAAATATATTTGTAATTTTTCAAGCTATGATGGAATTTTGTAATTCTTTGTTTGAAAATACATAGGCTATTCTTGATATTAAATATCAGGTATTAAAGTAATTGTGAATATTTACTCACAGCATGGCTTAAAGTTTGTCACGGAAAATGTGCACTTAGAATATATTAAATTCTAAGTTTAACAGTGTATTGTAAATTCCAATGTTTCCGTGTGTACCAGTATGATAAATGTGAATTGAGAGAGTATTTATTACCAAGAGATGAGAAGGAACAACAAGCATATTCCAGAAAACAAACAGAGAAATTAAGACCATTCTTTCCCAATCCATAACAATTTATTGACAATGGCAAAAATACAGCTTGTATCTGAAGTTTATAGCTTCTTTTTCCCCCCTGAAACATCAGTTTCAACAGCTAGGTTTGTGCTCATGATGGCTGTCGTGACAAGACTGTATTTCCACGGCAACCGACTGTCGAAGCAACGGCGTTCCTTCTGCCACTTAAGCCAAGCCAAGGCCGTTCTCCTTCACGATGTCTTCTGAAACCTTTTGAGGTGCAGTGTGTGACAGAAATACAGTCTACTGTCCATTGATCTACAGCTTAGGTTGCAATGAGTTGACACTTTTAAAATGACTGTAAAAGCACTGAAATGTATACATAATTTGATTTGATCCAAAACAATCAAAACACCGCAGATAATAAACCAGCACTGAATTGTAGTGTATTCTTCCTTCATGCTGTCCGCTGATTGTGGGAAAATATTCATATATTCAAAATAGTTTTCATGCTTTATTTTACTATACTATACTTTATTTGTATTATACAACTATACTAAACAGACATTTGTTGATTGTCTCTGCAAGGGTGATCTCTGGATTGAGTCACATTTGTGATAAATGTGAATTGATAAAGTACTACGGGATATCGATGCAGATGAGAATGCAAACATAATCTAGGTTCCCCAAAAAATTATTGCATTCAGATTTGTTCATCATAATGTAATAGATTTAATAATAATAATAATAATAATAATAATAATAATAATAATAATAACAGTCACTAATAAATGACTACTACATGAAATTATATACAGGCAACTAGAAGCCAGAACACATTTTTGGCACCAAAGGTTTTACCACTGTACATAAGCTTATAGCCTGTATATTAATCATTAATGCTGAACTTCTAAGAATTAATAACACCATATAGTTCGAAAGAACGTATAAAAATTTTAGAGGTACCGGTCAGTAACAGAAGCACCATGAATACATAAACAGTAAGCTGTGCTGCATATCACCACACATGAATAAAAAATTTGAAAAACAAAAGACAAAAGTGCGCGGGTAGACCCGCATCGGGAATGACTGGCACGGTGCGGTCAAGCTCGGGTGTGCTGAAGCGTGTTCGTCACAATGAGGCAGTGATTCAGGGGCTGTTTTGCTGGGAAAAATCTGGAAAAATATGAGGCACATTCAGAGGATCACCCACCGATACAGACTGTAAGGGAAATCACTGGCACCCTCAGAGCATTCGACTGTATTACAGAAGCCCTTTTGCCAATCGCAATGCCTACATTTAACAGTTTCCGTTTCCCAACTAGTCCCTTTACATTTAGTGCTGATTCATTCCAATCCCCCAGAGAGTACGTTCACTGAATTTGTGACCAGGCAATGACGTAGTACCTCTTACAGTAAGATTGGCAGCAGCGACAAACAGTAGACAGTCTGTGTATATCTGGAGGCTACAGGTGGTGATGGGGTCCTGTCCTGGTCCTCACCTGTACCCCACATATGTGGTTGTTTACCTACTGCAGCTGGAGAAACCACACTGATTTTCTCCTTGTCATGACTATGAGCTATAACTTTTGGTTTATCTGTGATCAGACTATGCGACATTCACATTGCAATCGTGCAATAACAACCAAATAGCACTCATTAGGTAACATTTCTTTGCCTCTTTCCGCAGTTAGCTACGATATGCATAAAAGGGAGATATTTGGTAAAGATATTGTACATTTTCTAAAATGTGGTGAGGGACAAAACTAAAACGTGGAACTGCACTTCCAGACATCTCCACAATGCAAGTCTTTATTTTGGCATCTTCTGTACCCCTTCTCATCACACTGCAGACAGAAAGTGCCCAACAGTGCATCTAAAACTGATTTGATTTGGGAAATCAAAAAGTGCATAAAATAACTACTTTTTGTATGTGAATATATTGTAGCAGTTGCTTCTGCAATAAGGATATATTTGTCAGTCTACAATCCATTGTAGTTAAAAAATGGAGTGGAATGTATTTTTAAGAGTGAACAAAATGTCATATTAAGGCACAAAAAACTATAAAATATAATATATTAAATAATAATAAAGTGGGGAGAGAAATCTGCTCATGTTTTTGTGGCCTAAGTCCCCTACACTACAAACCCACAAAGTGTCAAATGGCAGTCGTATGTCACGACAAATGGCAGGTGGCAACGGTGAGGATCAATTCGCAAGAACACTTAGTACGATAGCCCTTCAACATTAGTTTTGCTTGGACCTCCCAGAACCCTGTGATGACGACAGTCAGAACTGTGCTTCGTCTGTTCAACACTGATAGGGTCAACCACAGTGGCACCCATTGTTACCCAAAGCTTAGCTTGGGAGTGTCCTTGTTGGCAGGAGGAGGGGAAAGGAAGGGGGGAGGTGTTGGGGGGGTTGTAGGGAGGGGACATGGCTGCGACCTGTAGGAGTAAGGTTGCCATGGTTCAGGGGAACAAGGTTGCCATGACGCAGGTAGAATGATAAGCAGCAGCGGGGAGGGAAGGATGACACTAATGGGATGGGAGGAGTCTGGCTGAGGAGGGGAGGAGCCAGCGGATCGATGCTGCTGAGGCAGCCGTTTGCCGTGGCGACGCCTGGCAATGCCCAGCAAGACGGGCCTCTATAAACTCACAGGAAAGTCAAATTCACTCTATTCCACCACGTTTTTAGCATCTGAGCTGTTTGGGTCTTACGTGTCCAGCAGCTACCATCAATAAAATGAACACCTCTTTGTTATGAAAATAAGATATGTGTTTGCATGGGGGCTTCCTATAAAGCTGTTTCTGGCTTACATCTGCAGAGACAGCAGTTAAAGGTAAAGGTCACTGCTGGTGAGGAGCAGAGGATGTTTATACCCCCTGTCTGTACTTGTGCTGTGTGCAAGCCTGATACCATAAAACTATCTTTTTTTATTAGGTTATGACACATCTACCTCTGTAAATATGATGCATAAAGTGGCCACTTTAACTATAACAACAAAAATGTTGCCACCTGCTGGCCACCTACGACACAGACCGCTACACAGATGAAATTACCCAGAGCCGAGTGAAGGGACAACCTCGGTTGGTTGTGGGGAAAAAATAAACTTCTATGTTTTTTTATTTGCTTGTTAAGTTTTTTGTTTTATTTTGGCATTGCCTGTGAGTGGACCGCGCCAAGCACCACACATGAAACATGCCGCCAAGCCAGCGCACACTGCTGAACGAGGTGCGGGCACTCACTGAGGACTGGCGGGTGGGGGCCTGTAGCTGCTCCTTTCTGGCCCCTCCCAGTAGGGCTCAGTGCCAGGCAAGGGGGTAAGAGGAGTCCTGTGGAGGAGGAGACACAATAGAGACGGGGGGGGAGAGTTGGCTGTCAATTAGGCTACACGCTTCCAAAAGGCAACAGAGCAAGAGACAGAAAGAGGGAGGGGGTAGATTGAGTGAGAGAGAGAGAAAGAGAGAAAGGGGGTTTAAGGAGGGGGCGAAAGAGGCGAAGAGCACAACTAGGTGCGTATTAATGTGAGATGTCAGTGATTAGAGAGAGAAGGTTTGAGGGCAAGGGAAGGAGAAAGAGAATGAGAAAGAGGGAGAGAGCAAAAGAAAGGAAAAGATAAGGAGAGTGAGAGAGCAAGAGACACAAGAAGAGATGTGGCCGCTGCACTTCAGACAATTTCTCAGTTTATTAGTCACAATGATTCATACATCATACAGTTCAAGGCCCCCGCATGCTGAGAATATATAATAACTGCATGCAATTTAGCTCTAACATCCCTCAGCAGTCTTATCAATATACCTTTGTATCTGTATGACTTTTGGTGGACATCTTCTAATATATTTTGACTCAGTTAATATACATGCTATTAAAGGGGACTTGGGGAAGAGTGCTGAGCTAAGGTGGACTGCACAACATTAAAAGTATAAAAAGCTACACTGAAAATAAATCTTAAGAAGCTGATTTAACGTTGTCATAACGGAGATTGAAGCACACAAAACAAGCTGGTTCTAGATCAGGTGAGGCAGCTGAAATAAGGCATTGGCATTTCAACCTCACTCCACCATCTAGGTAGGGCACCATTAGATTCGAAGGCAGTGGTTCACAACATATGTAAAATCAAAGTAACTTTTCATTAAGCTTGCCAAGATTCAATGAAGTGGAACAAAAATTATGGATACAACTGACTGGATACAACTTATTATCAGCATATCTTTTTGGATGTTTATTAATGTTTATTTTCAGGATATCACATAACCGGGACCAGGTGAATTACAATTTTTAAATGGACAACAAAGACTAAAGTGGCAAATGGAAAACTTGAGCTACACATGTTCTCTCAATGCAAATAGGAAGGAACCTGCCCATCAAATACAGCTGGGCACTACATCGGTGATGGCTGAGGCCACTGCAAAGAGCTTTGAGATCCTGAGAGAAGATGGAAAGCTCTTCATAAATGCGATATAATAATAATAACTATGATTTTCATACACATCACAGAATCTTGTGTGTAATTTCACAATCTTCAATGCCGGGCTTTATCAATGGGATGGGGTTATTGTCAGTTGGATAGAGTTGTGTGAAAACAACATTTAACAGTGTTTAAAGATGATAACGGAATCTTGGCAAGCCTATGCATACTATTGTCGCTGTGATCTTCTTCGAAGAGGTCAGTATTACGAGGCAGTTAAAGTGGCACGAGAGGTTTACATCGTCAACATATCTTGTTACTGTTGCGATGCTTTTCATTTCAGAATGTTGGTGAGGAGTGCTCTGGAGCAAACTACTCTAGGTAAAAATGTATTGCCAGTTGTAAATCCCATGAAATTTTAAGAGCCTTGTAAAATTAAATGTGGAGGTACAGTGCATGGGGTAAAAGGAAACAGGATCTGCTTTTCAGTCTACTCAACGGGAAGCAGGGAGAAAAGCGGCACACTGCTTGTCTTATGAAATCATTCAGGAGCTTTGATAGAATACCAATAAATATTAATACATGATTCATTTGTTTACTACTTGGTGTTCACAGACCACATTATCTGCATAATAGAATATATCTATGAGACACTGGAAATGTCTTCAAGGTTCTACTGTTTGCAAAACGATGGCATAATTAATCAAGGTATTATACGTTTACTCTGTAATGGAGATAATGTTCAGCAACAAAACCCAGTACTGACAGTGGCTGTTAGAGTAGTTACAATGCTGTATAGCACACAATGCAATATAAACATAGCATCAAAATATACAGAGGGGAACTGCTTTATATACGCCAAAGGCAAATCCAAAAGTCATCAAAGGTTGAAGTTATTATAACTGGAAGAAGAAAAACACACACAAAAAGAAGAGTTAATAAAATAAAAAATAATTCCTCATTAGATGGTTCAAATGCAGGATGTATTTTTGCTTTGTTTTGCAGTATTGTCTTCCCTATTTTAATACATTGCATAATCAATCTAATACACAAATAGTGAAATTATTGAACCACAGCTTACTGGCTTTAATGTTAGTTTACCATGGTAAAAAAAACCTTGGAGGAGTGTATCAAAGCATCATAAAAGCAGGAAAAGCCATAGCCAAGCATGGTAGAAAAGCGTATTGAACAGTCAAAGCAAAGTACACCACATGCACATTTACCATGGTAAACTTCAGCAGAAAATCGCTGCATGGTTGCCAGACACACATATACAGTATACGTGACTGTAAAGTTCATTGTCAACACTGGAAGTATTCTCAGACAGAAATTGAACACAATTTAAAATATTGATGTAGGAAATAAAAGGGCAGCAAGGTATATCTCTCACTATTGGCCTTTACTGTAAAACACATTCATCCCATATGGAGATTACTTCATGAAAGACACCTGTTGCATTTACCAGACCAATGAGGTTTAGCATTTCCTTCAAAGACTGATGGATTTCCTGTTTCACAAATCTGTCAGGTTTGGACAAGAGCAATGTTTAAGAACACTTGTATGTGCACTGCATTGTACAGATGTGCATATCACAATTGTGCACGTGATTGAAGGTGTTTCTTTGACCGATTTGTGGGTTGCGTAAAAAAACAAAAAAAACAAAAACACTCACATGTACCGTCTGTAATTTGATAACGAGCCACTTTTCAACCACTGCTTTTCAGTCAATGTCTCTGTCGTCCTGATCACACAGTAGCATGGGGACAGAAGAAAAACTCAGACTGAAACCCAATGACAATGTGAATGCTATCTGTTTTCACTCCATTTTCTGACCGAGACCCAATGGAAATGTGAATTCTGTATACATCCTAGTTTCTGACTGAGACCCAGTATGAATACTATATGTTATGAGGAAGCTAACCTGTTCCCATTTAAACTTGATAGATGTCAGCTGCCCTCTGACAGCTAGGATAATAGAACCTTAAATACAAAGAAAGGTATTTCTACACAATAATAACTGACTCTACATTAAATGCTGTGATTAAATACATTCATAAAAGTGTTTGGAGATTGAACAGATTTGTCAGTCACATGTGACATTAACATGTTCACAATGATGTTGCAAACAAAACAAAAATGTTCCTTTTGCCATGTTAATAAAATTGTATGAAAATAGATCAAAAACAACCCTGTGTTGTCTGCTTTTCCTGTTAAAGTCAGGTATATTTTGGGCATCAACACCTTAAAATTAGATTGAGGAACCCCAAAAACAGCTGGTACATGCATATTCTTAACAAATTATGTTGTTCTGTGTAATTCTTACATCCGAGGTGTGTGCAGGTGTGATTTCAAACAAGACACACCTTCATGTATCAGAGGACCAATCAGCATAATGGACATGGCTACACACCACCCACAAGGGTTGACATTAATGATGACAACACCGACTCAAATCAAGGTCTAATTTTGTGCTCTTTGTATGCCTTTTACTTATTGTACCGATTGAGTCATAAAAGCTATGATGGTTGATTTGTTGCTGTTACTGCAACAATATTCCAAATGCACTGAACAGGGGTTAATACAGCACAGCTTGGAGAACACAGATCGGTGACAAGGAAATCCAGTCCTCAAAATTCAGGAGCCAGCGGCACTATAGACACCTGTCCATTAGACAGCAATGGAAATGGTGCAAACGATTGCCTCAGTTTAGTTCCATTCAGTCACCAAGCTTTGTTGAGATATTTCAGGATTTCAAGGACTTGCATACCCCTCATAATTATAATCAGTATCTTCACAGTACGTGCTACTGAAGCAAAGCACACAATATATGCATATTAATATATAATACAACCCATTATTGTATTCTTCTTTTTCCTAAAATTGAATGTAAATAAGAAGCCCTTGACAAAAAAATAGCAACAGGTAGCATACTTTGCACAAAAATGAAACCAAATCTAAAATCAAAATGTGATGTAACTAATTTAGGAAATCATTGCCTGTAATGCAGATATTTTTGTTTTCACTCTACTCAATCAAGAATGAAAAATAAAAAAATAGTGTGAATTGAAGAATTTCTATTACATTATTCATTTGGATCAATTAAATCCATATCTAAAAATGTAAGATTTAATTAAAATACAATCTAGACGTCACTCTATGGTTTTATTTATTAAATTAACAGCAAAATGCAATCTTAATAATGAATAGGTTCCAATCATAATTTGATAGTTAACATCAAGCACAATTTTGTAGTAAATGTTTTGCATTTTAGCACTTACAGTTAGATTTTCTGCAAATATTTTCTAATTCCCAACAATTGTTTACATGGCTTAAGGGTTATGCAAATATGTATGTATTAACCATATCTGCAAATTATTGGAATGGAAATTATTATTCAATTAAGAGCAACAAAAATCGACTGTTCAGTTCAAATCCTAATAAAGATCTACCTCTTATTAAATATATCTTGATTTGGGCAATAGCATCTTAATAACAAGACATTTTATATCACTGGCTAGTGTAGTCCTAAACTTACATATATTAAACAGATTGTATTACTGGTATATAAATTAGGCAATGGTTTACTAAAAATTGCTTATACGCCAGACATGCAGTTCTGATTTAACATGAAAGTTATTTATAATTTGGACAGCTAAATAGGAACTGTTAGCCAATCAAAAGAATAACTCGATTTGAAATATTCATAAGGTAAATTCTGTCTATTGGTTAAAATGATAGGTTTTGGAGAGGTGGACTTTGGCAGCAGCTATGTAACTAGACAACAGTCAATCACAGGGAATCAGAGATTGAAGTGATCAGAACTAGCTAGGTGTTTTAATCCCAAGACAGCGGCTCTAATATAGCCAGAGCTGTGCAAAGCCACCTGCCAGATACCTTTACTGGGATATACTACGGCGCAAAAAAACATTGTCAATCATCATTTGATTTATTACTTACGGAGTTTCAACGCTTTTTCTGCAGTGTGTGATCGAAAGAGGGGGATCTAGAAGAGAAGATGGAGACAGATAAAAAAGAAACTCAAGATGAGCTTGTTAATGTCAGATCAAACATTTTGGAGGAAAACAACAAAAGAACACTCTCAGGCCTGATAGGCTTATATCCCAAAGGATAAGTTACGTGGGTAGAGTTCAGCCCATTTGTCAAGTCATGTCTCAGAGCTGACAAAAATGTATGTAGAATTTTTAATATATGGAATGCAAGCTGTGTGGCAGATTGGGTCAAACTGGGAGAGTGAGGGAGCACAACTTGAAAGATGAACTGCCATATTGGTTTTCCCACACGGAACGCAGCATACCTTTTGATTTATTGCCATATTGGTGACAATAATAATATGATTCACCAAATTCCTACTGTACAGTCTTAGCCCTTAGCACCTACAATTGTTAGAGAGAAAAAATGACAATTTGAGGCTTAATATGATTACGACTTCATGAATTCTCCCGTTCCCATTATTTATTACATATTAATTGTTTAGCAGAAATTCACACAGTCATAATCAGTCGGTACAGCTGCACATTTACTGAAGTGGTTCAGACAAAGAACCTCACCCACTACAGGCTACAACGCTAGCACCTTACCTGGGATTCAAAACTGCATACTTCTGGCTATAAGTTAGGTGTGGAGCCATTACTGCTGTTCTCTGACTAGTGGTTCCCCAACTTTTCTCACAACCTACTTACATGTCTTACTGTTTTTATCAATGTGATGCACTGTGTGCTATATGCTTGAAAAGTGCTACAGAAATAAAGTTATTACTATTATTGGTATTATCTATGAAAAGTATGCGCAATAACTTATTGTTTATCCCTGTGTCATATCGCAACCCCCCTTAACCCCTTCCTGTTTGGGAACCACGGCTCTAACAGGCCCAGAGACACTGTTGGTGGTAAGTGTCTCTGCTCCTATGATCTACACATGACGGTAAGTCTGTTGATGGCCAGCAGGGGGCGACGGTGAGACACCCACCTCGCCTTCTCTTGAGCTTACGCCGGCGCTGCTTGTTGACAAAGCAGGCCGCCAACGTGCTGAACAAGATGGCGGCCGCCAGGAAACAGATGGTCGCTACGATGCCGGCCACCACAGGCCGCGCCAGGCCTTCGTCCGCCATCTCTGGAGGGAAGAAATCTGAGGGAGACAGAGAGGCACACCTCCAGGGTCAGCCACCAGCGTGGTATCATAAGAGATACAGTATAAATCCAAGAGGCCTTATACTGAGCATCCTGCATTGGAGCTTATTAAGGTCAATCAAGCACCAGAGTGTGTAGTCACCCTAACGGTCTCCCAAATTGTTTTGTGCCTCCAGTCAATTTGTGCTGTCAGGTCAATCATGCACATTCACACCAAACAACCCATGTTCGGTCAGAACCACAAACCCTCTGTCAATACTTTACAAAAAAATTGTAAAAATGACATGCTTATATTTTTTCAGTAGCATGCAGTACAAAACAACCAAAACACATTACAACCATCCTGATATCATAGCCTGGTGTCCGGAATGGACGATGGTAGAGGTTGTGTCCAAGTGTCAACATACAAGGTTCATGGTTGTTTTAAATTTTTGGCAGGTATGCCATTCGCCAAGTTATGAGTTGGCGGGACCTAAACAGCACTGAGAGTTTGCCACTTTCCAGGGTACTACAATGGCCACAGACTCTCAGTCCTTACAAACATTAGCTCCTGTACCCTCTGACCTCATGTAAACACACTGAATTAATTCAGATACAACTTCAAACAGCCACACAATAAAGCTCCAAACTTTTGTATTTCTTCTTTATCTTCTTCTTCTTTTGCTTGACCTTCTTCTTAATTCTCCTGCCACTTGCATCATAAGAAATGCAAAAAAAACTAATAAAAAAAAAAATATATATCATTTTTTTGTCTGTTAAAAATCATAATCCGAGGGGCGGCGGATAGCATATCGGTATAATGTATCTTGACTGGTCCGATACGAGTGTGAGTTGCCTATCAGGGACGTGGTTGGAAACCCGAAGAAACCAGAGCCGGTCTGACCGTTAGCCCTGATCGGGGGCGGCGTTTAGCTGTCCGCCTGAGGGGGAGGGGGGAGGGTGAGCCGGCTCGAGTTTGCCGTGAAGCACGTAAGGGTGTCTCCAGAACATGGGTGGGTGAATTCCGTCTCAAAGGAAGCTCCCTCATAGAGCTTGCCTTGTAGAGACGAGCGGCCAAGTTGTGTGGGGAGGGCAAATCAAAATAAACAGAGCGTATATTTGGCCACTAAATTAGCAGAAAAATAAAAAAGATAATAATCATAATTCATAAAGTCATATGGTCAGATGAGTCATCCGTCACTCTGTTCTCAGGAAGCGGACAAGTGCATGTGTGGTGTACACCAAAAGAAACCTACAAGTTCGAGTGCTTGTTTCCAACAGTGAATGGATTCTGGCGGCTCTGTTATGGTATGGGGTGCATTTTCCTGCCATGGTTTAGGTCCACCTCTAAAGGTCTAAATATACTTCACTTTAAATACGCATTGGGTGTGCACCTTGTGCGAACCTCAAGAATGAACATTACGCATATACGCGGTGCAATACCAACATAAATTGTGGGGGCAGGCAAGAAAGTGGAGGGTGATGGCAAGACGCTCTGCTTCACCCAGTGGCTCACTGTGCGTGTTTTGATGTGTAATCTGTCGAGACACCCGACAAAGCAAGTCATGAAATTTCCTGGTGGACATACGGAAATACTGATGATGCTTTTCATCGTAAATTTCTCTGATCAGTAGAATGAGAGAAACATACTCTCCGTCGTTACGCCGGGACACATTTAATGGTCTAATACCATCTATACTATCTCCGTTGTTTAGTTTAGTTTAGCTTATTTGACATTTAACTTACATCCCGATGTACATGTTGGCGACGCTGCCGCTGTTTCTGCCGTCTTCTCAAGATATACATCAAAACAACCTTGTTGTGCAGAATTGGAAGTAGTTGTCCTTCCAATTCCAATACTTCACTTACGCACGCATATATTTAGGCCTTTAGAGGGCAAGGCAGTGCTTAATTAGTGGCAAGAATCCGATTTTGCACCCCGGCAAATGTCTTACTCAGAATCAGAGCCCCGGGCTCCTAAATATCTAAAGTGCGACAACAACGCATATTTTAAACTGGTATTAAACAACGTTAAGTCCAGTGAACATTACAAATGTAAATAGAATGCAGAAATGCAGCGACACAGAGGTCGGAAAAGTTTACCCTTTTTCCTCCGCTGGGGGGGGGGCGAGTTGAGGGCATCTCTTATTTTACAAATTAAGCACTGGGGCAAGGTAAACACCAATAAATACAATGCCATTCTGAGTGATCACATCCAATGCCCCCATCCACATATTTTTTAATTTGTATTATTATTGATTGATCATGTACTGTTGTAAATAAAACAGATGAATGTGTAAAGACCGAAAGTTGTTTCAAATTATTTCAGAAGATATTGAACATCATCATGTGCAAGGATGCTACACAGGGATGTGGATCACAATTTAAAATCTTGCAGGAATGCACTTAAAAACTTCACATATATCTATCACATAGGTAGATGTTGAAGATATATATCTTAGTAAACAATTATATTTAATTTAATGTTGCAAAGAATGCAAATAATTATAATGTACAACTATAATCATTGAATCACTTGCTGGACAAGTCTGTACCTAACAGCTTTACATGTAGAAAGTGGATCCGATTTTTATCCTGCAGGGGGCAGCAATTCACTTTTTCTTAAGAGACTGGAGGAACAGGTCTCAAAAAGCAAAGAATGCGGCATTCTTCACACAGCACGCCTTGGGCTGCTGGAAACCAAATGACGTCACCTCTCTATGTTTCCTGATAAAACAATGTAACCCAACTACTGTTTTTAAAAGACAAAGTACACCATGGCACCATCACCTTACTCATTTTGGATGAGCTGCACATAACGTTCAAGTTGAATTTTTCACCACAAAAAGACTATTGAATGCATTTCATGGGGGCAAATACAAATCTCTTTTTCTTGGTTGTGGTGCCGCTGTGGTTACCGTCTTATGCGCGGCTCGTCCTTTTCACTCACCTGTACTCGAAACTCCCACTATGTTACTGGGCTCACTGGTCAGGTCCTCCATAACGGCCATCACACGAAACTCATACCACGACTCCTGCAGTGAAAAGAACCAGGAGACCGTGCTGAGTACCTGCAAACTGTAAACAGGCCATTGCTAATGGTCCTTACTTTCCTGCATTGGCGACACCAAGGATGCTTTGTCAGCAACGTGAATAACAGACGAGCCGTGGCCTTGTGAAATGTAGAGGCGATATGCCGTCGTTTAACAGTGGCATCAGCCTCTGGTACAGCCACCGAGTGAGACGGAACTTGCTGGCCCTTCATTAGCGGTGAGAAAGGAGGCCTTCGCCTACTGTGCTCAATAACGTGGAGAGCAACAGAACCGCGGCCTGCCATTAAATCCTCCCACGTCTGGTCACGCACTTCTCATCTCTCTTCAACTCCCAACACCTCAATTCAGAGGGTCACATGCAGAGGCCACGGCACAGGTTCCAGAAAATTCAGCTGCTGTCATAGCAACAGCCGCCTCACACACATATAACACATTACGGTAATTGAGGTCTGCAGGGGTTACAGTTAAAATGCCCTCTGCAAACTTCCATGCTAATCAATACTTCTGGGAGGAACAAAAGGCAATTTTTCAGAAGAGATATCAAGAAACAAGACATCAACTATAATTCACAGAAGCTGAGAAGGAAAGCATCATATTTAGTATGATGTAACTGTCAGAAGGCAATCCCCCCACCCCCAAACAAAGAAATGGTTGCATTGCTATCTTGGATGTCTCTTAAGCAAATGTAATGATAACAGACAGGAATTGTCATCCCATCTAGTCTTGCCATTCTGGATAAGAACGCCACATCAATGATGCTGATTATATTTTACCCAAGATTGAAATGTTGTAGTTCAGGAGTAGTTCAGTTGTTCAGTACTGTACTTTCATGACAATTTCATTCATTTATAAGGGCACAGGATCCCTCGATAGGAAAGGGCCTCAGAGGCCACTGGGGGGCGCTACTGTCAAAAAAGTCAAAAGGAAGATTTGGGAAGGGAGATAATTGATTCTGTACTTCAAAATTATCAGCAACATTTTTACATGGTAAAAAAACTGATGTTTTACTTAGGAAAAACTGTTTCATAAATGTGTGTTTCTATCATAGAAGCATAGACTGAAGATTGTGATTGGCTAAAAAGCATCCAAGCTGAATGCATTGTTAACTGAATCTAAACATTCACCAAACCCAAGGAGTGTTGATAAAGTACAGTATTTGCTGCCTTTGCTGGCTACCGGGCTAATTCAACTAGCAGGTTTCTTCAGACTTAAAAAAACCTTATGTAATGTGAAATAATGTGATGTTTCACAGCTTCAGTGGCTCTTCTTGGTGGAAAAAAGCCCAAATATATATTTCCATGTTTTCTTTTTCTCGAGACGAAATGTCAAGGTAAAATTAGCTACCGCACTGAAATACTGCTTTCAGCGGCAAAGCTGGGTACATTGCTGACTGTTAGTCGGTTATTGATAAGTACATCAAGAGCACAGCCAAAGAGACGGATGGCACTAACTGCTGATGATAAAATCATAGGTTGAGAATGCAAGCATACACTAGAAGCGATACTGTATGCAATGACAGGAGAAATTACAGCAATCAGTTTTCTACACGATACTATATGCCTCTTTTCCCTTGTCCCCCCTTAGATTTTTTACCTCTGCACTGTCCCGCATATGCAAGCCCAATTAGTATTCTAAAAACGATTTTGTTATACCTTCAATGTAGGATCATGCATTAGAATGACATAAAGCCTTCATAAGCCCAAAAAAGCAATATTCAAAAGCATTATATGAACATAAGACAGTCACATAAACTGCCATAGTGTGCTATGTCACCTTGTCATAAGTGACATTACCATTCATATTTCATATGCCATGACAGTCTATGTCAGTTGGCATAAGTGTTTACGAATGTTACTGCAGTGCTTATAAAGCCATTATGTAGTGTTCAGGAAGACTCTATGTTTGAACTCTCGATTACCTTTGTCTCTGTATTGGATCTGAAGCCAGACAGTTATGCTCAAATCAGCATAATATGATGTTAATGCAGAAAAGCTCAAGAAGTGGCTGCGCACACTAAGTGGCTGGATAATGCATTCTTCTAAAAACATTATCCGTCCTACTCATTCATTTTGTATATCAGCAAATGCCAACTTGATATGTTCACCCAATTTTCTCCCTCCCAGAGATTTTCAGTTATTTTTGTCCATTTCCACAACCAATGCCTGACCTGAGAATCATGTACACCCAAGGTCATATGATGATATCCATAATAATGCGGCAGGTATTATTTCCTTTCCTTACTGTAGTTCTAATTATATGCATTTGTTTTCAGCAGTGCTCTGTAGTAAGTGCAGCACCCTCGATGCCCGCATTGAATATCCCTGCATTCATTATTATAACTTCATTAAAGTGGGGAATGCCAGAGGAGACAGGCCTCGATGGAAGTTAAAAGGTATTCAATTATTCAAAAGGAGTGTATTCGAAATTAAACTAACTGGCAAATTGTTTCCGTGCTCTGTCGTTAAACGGCATGGCTGGGTCTCCAGCTGCCAGGTAAAACCACACTGCGGGAAGCAACAAGGCCTGTACCTGGATGAGTTTTCTCTCCAGCAGTTCTGTCTCTCCAGCGGGGATGGCATCGTCCAGGACGTCCCACTTCTCCCCGAGGCGGAACTCCATAACGTAATGATCGATTGGCGATGTGTGATTGGCTGGAGGGATCCATGTCAATAGGACTCCCTGCTGTGTCCGATTGGCTGTGAGGCACCTCGGTGGGGTAAGCAGCACCAATGGTTCAGGGGTACTTATAGGAAATACTGAGAAAGAGAGAGAGAGAGAAACAGGGAGGGGGTTCAGAACATTTCTACTGGCATATACAAGCCAAATTTTTTCAACTGTTGATATATTGACATTATTCTATTCTTAATTCAATTTTTAACCAATTAGAAACTAAGGAAGACCTTGATTAAATTATACAGAAAAAATAATTAAAATACATTAAAACACTATAAATACATAAGAGATATAGTGTATGTATCTATACTATATCTACATTAAAGATGGAGACAGATAGATCAATAGAAAGACAGATAGATGATAGCTAGATAGATAGGCAGACAGGTAGATAGACAGATAAATGAATAGATTTATAGACAGACATTTGGACAGATATATTATAGGCCTACAGGAGGAGCATTCTGTTTCCTGTCACCCACCTAGCGTGTTCACAGTGACGACCTCGCTGAAGGGACCTGTGCCCAGCTTGTTCTGTGCCAAGACACTGAACTGGTATGCCGTCTCAGGCTCCAGCCCCTGTGCCAGCAGCCAGCTCTGAGTGCTGGGTACGGGCATGGAGAGCCAGTCGTGGGGTCCGAGCTGTTCCCTCTTCACCCTACACCAAGACAAGTGGGCACAAGCAACCCGCACGGTCATTTCATGCCCACGGACGGACTAGACGGCAGGAATTTACACCACACACACACACATAGGCACCCGGCTCTCCCAGAGGAAACAAAGATAAAACCACTGTACCTGTGGGACTCAGCAAAGTCACATCTCTGTCTCAGCTCTGCCTTACCTTAACTTTGTGACCTAATCATGCAGTTTGGGGGAGAGAACAGATGAAAGGAATACAATTACCCCAGTTTTCAACTTGTGCCAGACTCACCTCAGCGCTAGATTGACTCTGTGGGTTATCATGACTGTTTATGTCTTGAGCACAGAATAGGTGACCTACTGTCTCCATCTCCTTGGCTACCAGGTGAATGTCATGAAACTTAAACTTCAGATATCTGCACTACTGAACATATGCAGTTGTGCAAGCCAGACTGAGACTTTGGGACTTCTACAGTAGAAGTCTTTTAGGAAATCACACAGAACATCCATGCACCACTAACTCTATCAGGGGTTCACCCCAGTTTGATTAGGGGCTGGCATAGACATATTGCCATGCATCATATTGCTCAATTATTTTCAAGGACTAGAATTTCCCCTAAATTAAAGTAAAGGTGACACTTCTCACAAATTCAGAACATACAAAAAGACAAGCCTGATGTCCACGGTCCTTTAAGACCTTGTCTTATGCCCACTGCTATTGCATGTGCGATTGTGTTAAGACTGGTGCACTGGCTGCGATGTGAAGGGATGCGCGTGGGTAAGTGTGGCAACCATACCTTCTCATGTATGACAGACACATCTAAATATGGACTGCCAATTAATAAAGGAGTGGGCATTCGTGCCAACTCTACACTGTTATTCTTACACCTGCACAAAAAACCCTGTGACATTGTGAGTCTATTATCCATCTCATACAGTAGTAATGATTTGATTTACAAAATAATATTCATAGATCCATCCCCTTCAATACACTCTTGAAAAGCACTGAAGGGGCCACTGCTCACTCATATGTTCACGTAACCACCTTCTACAGCGTACCCACTGCAAGCCTGGATTTGCATTTTGATGAAAGAAAAGTAACTTGCAAATGCAATACTGACCATGGCCAGATTTTTTTTCCAATGATCTGAAACACATACTACCATACCTCCCTTAAAAATGAGATTGGTCTTTCACAGTAATTTGGGGAGGTTTGATTTCAAATTTGTTTACAGCAACATGTAAATAAAATACAAGATTTACATTTTCAGCTGCATTTTACTCAAGGTGCTCATTAATGAAAATCACTCCTAGCTTACACCTCATCATCTTATTTAAAGCTAAGATGTTTCTCTGATACTTAATTTTGTCACATAATTTTGTCACCTTTTCTTTCTTTCCCTGTGTTACAGGTACGGTATGCAGCTCCCAACACTAATGTCTCAATTAACAGGCATTAAAACACATTCGGAAATGTGTACAGTAATTTAAATGACAACAGATCACAAACTTACAGTATAGAACGCAGATCATTTAATATAAGTAGCTATTTAAAAGCCATTATATTCCCCCTGATTTTTTTATTGCAATATTCAGTGATAGCGAGGAAAAAGGAATATCATTGTAAGTGACAGACATGGCATGCTGGTGAGCAATTGTGAGCCTGAACAGGAAGGAGCAGGACTAGCGCTCGCGATAAATCAAAGAATGCTTACAGTGCGTTTACTGTCAACCTGGGCCGGCGTGATATACAGTATGTTACATGTGCTGACGCAATTCGTTCCTCCCAAAACACAGATGATAAAGTTGTAAAAAAAAACACAAACACACACACACACATAATATAGTGTCTTCTCTAATGGCAGCCGGAGGACGGAAAGGGCATGCCGTTGTACTTTGGTTGAACGATGTGTCCCTGTCTTTGTGTGCATAGGTACTGTACATCTGTCAGTGAGGCTTCGGGGAGGGCTTCATTGAAAGGTGCATCAAAGGGCAGCTCTGGTGATGGATGAAATGCTATCGTCGCTGGTAAGCACTGACGCCTGTTATTGCACCGAGGGCTAATAATGAGTCATTATTATCCCTGACAAAAACAGAACATATTACAGTTCATTGGCAGGGAGGACAAAAGCACAGACAACTTAATTATGGGTAGCACTTTCTTGTCAAAATGTCTGAGAGGCAAAACAAGGGAACCGGCCAGTATCGGCCATGGCACCTCCGACGGACACTCATTTACTCAAGTGTTACCTCAAGGTCTAATCGTTAGTTTGTATTGTTGTCATCATACAGTTAATTTTTTTGTTTTTTTTATTTTTTCCGTTTGTCTCCCAATTTAGTGGCCAATTCAACCCTCTATTTATTTATATTTATTTCCCTCCCCTCACAAGCCTGCCGCCCATCCTCCGGGTCAAGCTATTATCCCTGTGGCCGGCAATGATCCGCCTCCTCCGAGATGGAACTTCGCCCACCTGCTCTTTTGGAACGCCCTACTGCTCTTCAGCAAGCTCGTGCCGACTTTCCCTCCCCCCACTCCCTGGGATGGACAGCCAAATGCCACCCCTGATCAAGGCTCCCAGCCAGAGTCAGACTGACGCAGTCGGATTTCGAACCACGGCCGCAATAGGTAGCTCACATTTGCAAAGCGCCAGTCAATGCAGGTGCATTAGACCACTACACTACTAGAGGCCCCATACAGTTACATTTAAAATTGATTTATTTTCATTCTATTTTCCTAAAAAATAAAAGTTTATATGTTTGATTATATGTTCAAAAATATTTTTCCTGTGTATGATTTATTTTATGTTGTTAATGAAAGCTTGAATGACCTAATGAACGGTGGTGCAGTGGATTGTCGCCTCACAGCAAGAAGGTCTGTTTCCAGGCCGGGGGCCTTTCTTGTGGAGTTTGCATGTTCTCCCCGTCCGGCGTGGGTTTCCTCCGGGTACTCCGGTTTCTTTTCCTAGGCTAATTGGAGAGTCTAAATTGCCCGATGAGTTAGTGAATGTAGTGCCCTGCGATGGATTGGCGACCTGTCCTGCCTCTCGCCCCAATGCATGCTGGGATAGGCTCCAAGCCCTAACTAGGAATAAGCGGCTGAAGATGAGATGAGATGAGATGAATGACCTAATGATGCATATTAGAAGAGAATGCAGCACAGAAGCAGATGAATAAACGTGTGTGTTCAGCTCAGGGAGACTGGGAGACAGGAAATTGATGTGGTCTCTACCCACATCTCAGAGCCCAGTGGCGGCAGGGTCTTCAAACCCTGACAATCCACATCTCAGAAGAGCCATCTCAATACAGCTTAAGGGCAGGGTCTTCAACCACTCACCAGCACATAACAATGGTTATGGGCCATAGGTAATGGCAGAGGGGTGATAAAATACAGCTTGCATCCACGTTACTGCTCTTCTTCTGTACATGAGCAGCAGTAGCCTGCTTCAGCAGGAGCAGGTGCAGCGTGAAAAGCGCATTTGTATTCTAATCAGGCCTCTGCTGTCCTTAAAGTTCACAGCGACTGTCCACTTAACAGAGACTATAAAGAATGGATCATTCAGTACGCAGAGCTTCTGCATCACAGGCCGTACTGACTTTACCCAGGCTGCATCTGAGGCAGAACACATACGGTTAGCAGATCAGAGATGGAAAAGGGGGATTCTGAACCACCATTCAGCTATTGAGAGCGGTTATACAGATTTAATGCAGGGCTTCCATGGCCAGGTTGAGCACTAACATTGTATATAATATAGTGTAAATGATATTCTGTATGAAACCATTCCCAGATCAATTCATGGTGATGGGATGCTCAGTTGATAGGAATTCTGGAAATACAGATTGGGAGTGGTACAGGGAGAGAGGATATGCAGGATTTGTGTGTGTGTGTGTGTGTTCAGTTTGTATGTTTTGTGCATGTACACATGCATGTGTGTATGTACCATATGTATGAGAGTGTGCGTATGTGTGTGTTTGTGTGTGTGTGTGTGTGTGCATGTGTGCAAGTGTAGCCTTTGCTAAAGGACCTTGAAATTAGCCTGCTGGTTCACGTTAATCTCCCCAGCAGTGCGTGCTTCTCTCTGAATACTGACGCTGTCCTCCTCTGCGAGCCCTGCTGCTCAGTCAGGACATGAGACGCCTGATCAGTCAAACCCCCCCATCTCCTCCCCCGTCTGCACGTCATGGACAGCAAGGTTACCCTCACCTCCTGTCTTCTCTCAGGCTAGTGCACCAGGACACAACCACAGTGCGTAAAGATGTCACGCTGGAAACCAGTCGCAATTGATGTGCACGGGTTTGTCTATTCACCCCCCTGAGGAGAGGGAGATGTAGGGAGACGTTGGTGCTAAAATGGGAGAACCGATTGGTCTAACATTTCTGAGATTCACATTTGAAGATGCCCTGCAGCGACAAAGGATGAAATCGCCTGTATGATAACGGGCAGGATACATAAATGACTTCAACAGTTTCAGTACAAATCAGTCAAGCGAAACAACAACAGAGCAAATATCCCACCACCACAAAAAAGCGCAGAACTGCAAAGCAGGATTCCATTCTATAGGAGCACGAGCAGAGGGGTCTATAGAATGCTGATATTCAGCGGGAATATCATCAGAATGGGGTTTGCAGAGGGGGAGCACAGCCGCATAGAGATGCACATTTTTATTTCTGCACAAGGCAGCAGAGAAGGGAAAGCAGAAGCAGAGTGTAGCCCATCAATCGAGTACTCATAGCACCAGGAGGAAGCGTTTTCACTTCCTGTCACCCTGCGATTCACCCATTCTCATGCCCCCATGCCGTCTTCCATCCAGCCTGCGACCTTTCACCTTTCACCTTCACAAGTCTTATGTAGGTCTTTATCAACTGCCATGTGGACATGTACCATCACTTTTTTCTTAAATGTCACCAACATAATTGGACAAGTATTGAATTCGCTAAATCATTTGGGTAAATAAAACAGGAAGTTTAGTTCTGGTCTATAAACTGCCTGCAGGTGTTAAGCGAACTTTTTTGACAGCATCACTGGTTTCTGCCGCTTAAGCTTAAACTGTGAAATGTGTGTAAGCTGGTACCATAAATTACTAATGGATTGTATGTCCTTGGTCCTCCCACTACACACTCTCAAACAGGGGAAAGACGGAGGATGCAGGGAGAGAGGCGGGCGTTGCAGTGAAGGAGAGAGGGATCTCTCTGTGATGACCATGACCGTTTGCCCTTTCCCCCAGGGAGCGCATGGAAAAGACAATAAACCTGCACAGGTCCTCCCCCTCAATATTAAATATAAACCAAGCTTTACTGGCAAAAACATCTGAAGCTCTGAAGCTTTGGGCATCGCCATGCCCGCGGCTACCATCGTTGTCTGGAATCAGTCATGTGCAATGCAATACTCAATTCAATAGAAATGATCTCAAATAAAATCAATTAATTGACAAGGGAGATTGATCTAATCATACACAAAATACCAAGGTCAAACCAGTACCATTACTAAATCTTAAGCACGCACAGGGAAATGTGATATATTATTTGCACTACATATAAACAAGTCTAGGTTCTGGCAGTAAAGAATCCCTGTGACATTCTGCACCACACTTCATCAGAATAGTGGCGGTGTAGTTGGCATCAGTGTTCTGTACAAGCCAAACAGCGCTTGTTTTCTATCACTGGAAAGAGCAATTTTCACAGCCAGAAGACACCAGCAGTACATTCTCCACTTCAGACAGTGAAGAAAACAATAAATTCAAGTGAAAAAGCCACAAACATAACGTGGACAAGCCTAGTAAAGAAACAACTGAATTAGCTGTTTACATTCATACCGTCTGAAATGACACGCTGTGTAAAATGTTATTAAAAGAGGGTGAATTAATTTCCTAAGCATAAGTGTGAACCCGTTTATGATGTGTTTATAGATGCAGCATATGGAAAGGGTTGCATGCCATTAGCCTTTAAATCACACAAATCCCTTTACTTTTCATTGTGTTTGAAGGCCAGGCTAATTACGCACAACAGTAACACAACTCTGTAATTGTCTTGTCCTGTTAATGAGGTGGTTTATAGGTGCTGCCTGCTTTTCATAACGACTCAGTCCCAGGACAGTTATGGCCTGATGATTTCACTGCGGTTATATTTTTATATACCACGGTCGGGGTCCAAGCTTACTGTCCGACCGCTCGGTGTGCATGACTGCCCTATGACTCTGCAGATTTGCACAGCGGGCAGATGTCTCCACAGCAGGAAATGCAGCAGAATTCAATAAGAGCCCCAGACACATCTCTCTCCTCTGCAATGGGAGCATCTCTTTTAAAATACTTTCTCCAGTGACGGTTTAGCCATTGAACTCAAGTCTAAAAATACTACAAGTATTGTTATCTGTGGGAAAAGTCAAAGGGTCACAAAGAAGCTACACGCAAGGTGGAGCAAACATAGTTTTTTTGTTGCTAAAATTGAGTTGAATAAATTAGTTACAGTTTGTGACCTGCCTGATAACCAAACTACAACTTGAAATACCCACGTTACACAGTAAACATACAGCTAAAATGTCATTCAAACTACACTATACAGGAAAATCTGTGAAAAGTAAATAAATTGTGCTGCTTGTAGATGACTGATTCCTTAGAGAATGACCAATTTGTTCAAAATGAAACTGTGCGCATGTGCTCTCTTCCTGTTCTCCCTCTCCCCCCCCCCTGCACCGCAGCAGCCCGGTCTCTCTTTCCCCCAGACCCCCTGCAGCCCCAGTGCCAAAGCCTCACAGAAGCAGGGTAGAGCTCAGGTACAAATGATAAGGAAGGAAGCAGAAAGCAAAGCATGCTGGGATGACTCACACATGGCCGTACCAGACTGAGAATGTCTGCTCGTATCCGCCATCGTATCCAGCTTCCCAGGAGACGTTTGCTGAGGTCGTCGAGGCCGAAACGTGGACGTTGGTCGGGGCATGTGGGCTTGTGCCTGAGGAGACAGAGCAGGCATCATCAGCACCCAGATACAGATAGAGATCCCAGATTAGTCCTGGCCGGCAGATTTCACAACCCTATGCACAGAGGTAGTGATCCAAGCTCAGTCTTGCCCTGGAGATCTCATAGAATGATGTGCACAGGTACTTATCCCAGGTCAGTCCTGTAGACCTGGGAGATCTCTCAGTGTAACACATACAGGTCTGTCTAGCAGGAAAGATATGGGTCTAATACAGGCAAATATCATCTGTAATACAGTGATATGCTCTGTGCAGATTTTGGAACCTCTTGCCTACTCTCAGAAATACACACACACACACACACACACACATACACACACTAACACGCACACTTATACATACTATCATACATATCTGTTCATACAATATGTAATATATAATACAATGTATAATGTAACTTTCACACAGTCTGAGCAGAAAGGTCTGCTGATAATATCACCTCAACCCTCATATTTAGTAATTAAAATAAGTGACATTGTAAATATAGTAAATATAACTAATGCCAAAGGGTCCAGAATAGTAATCATCAATAGCTACTTTCATACCTGGAGAGCTGTTTCTACCAACTTACAGTGCATTAGATTAAGTATCATAACCTTTGCTTAATGCCAAGAACATCAGTTACCATGACAACGCTGGAAATTTACCAAGATTTGGCTGTAAATAAACAGAGCCATTTCAGACCAATATTTCAGTTGAACTTCACTTTCAATCCAAAACCTGCAGTACATGCTTTGTTTGAGAACAAGTTGATGTTGCCAATGTAGCATAGTTGCTGGGAATTTAACTGACAACCAGAAGGCAACAGATTTGCATTCTGAGAGGGAAAGTGCTTGAGTGAGGTATTTGAGGTACCCTGAACTGCTTCAGTAAGCATGCAGCTGTACCTGGTTAGCACCCGCTGTGTAAGTCACCCTGCAGAAGGGTGTCTGCTAAGCAAATAATAAGTGTCATGCAATGTCTGGCTGTGCAATGGGCCACAGGACTGTGCTAAGAGGGAGAGCAGATGTTGCATAAAGCAATGTGAGGTCTGGTTCAGGTCTGGGACAGTCGTAACGGTCACCTTGACACCATTTAAAACATTAATCTCCACAGGCCAGCCACACTCTGCCTTTATAAAGTTCTGCTGATTTCCACATTAAACTGTCAAAGCTCATCTCCTGCCTGGCACCCCAGCACCTCTGGGGCTGCTGGGAGTTTTTGATAATGATGTCAATGTGATGTGTCTGCTGGCAGGGGGTCACAGGTCAAACCCATTTCATTTAGAGGCAGGTTTCCCAAATTCTGCAGGCTTCACTAAGCACCTCTCTAGGATACAATTAAACATCTGGCTGATTAAAAAAATAAAGAAACAATATTCATATCAATGTTAATTAAGGCTACATATGAAAATTCGTTTTTTACGATTCAGCGGAAATAGTTTGACTTTTACTATTTTACTAAATACATTTACATTTTGGAACCTCCATTCCCCACACTAGTGGTGCTTTCCACACAGTTCTAAATGAAGTTGTACATCTGACACCTAACTGTATATTAAGATAAGGTATCACATCAGAACAGCCCTTTATTCAAACCAAATTCAACAGAATAAAAAAGAGAATAAAAATATAATGATATGTTTTTAAAATGAAATCTTTTCAATTTTTTCCCGCTTTTCTCCGAATTTAGTAGCCAATTATACCCTTTATTTATTTCAATTCGCCCTCCCCCCAAACTCACCGCCCATCCTCCAGGTCAAGCCAATTCCCTGAGGCCAGCGATGATCCACCTCCTCCGATAAGGAACTCGCCCACCTACCTCTGGAGATACCCTTCGCGCTTCTCCGTGAGTGCTTGCCGGCTCAGCGTTCCCCGTTCCCCTGGGGCAGACAGTTAAATGCTGCCCCCGATTGGGGCTCCTGATCAGGGCCGGTCTGGCACAGTCAGGTTTTCGAACCATGACTGCAATAGGCAGCTCACACTTGCAAAACACCAGTAAATGCGAGTGCGTTAGACCGTTACGCTATCTGAGGCCCCTACGATATGGTTTTTAATACTATCAATCTACTGTTTGTATTTGATTCTGTTCGTTACTATAGCTCCACTCCATGTATGCTATAAATCTGCATTGACTCTCTGTAATGCACTCTGTGGGGTGTTCTGTGAGACTGCTATATTCAGCAAAATTTGATTGGTGGATTGATTGAATGTGCAATTTGTGCCTGTGTTACACTGGCCTCCCCTCCCCAAAAAACCCAGCTTGTAATAGATTTTTTAACACTCCTGTTAAGGCTTGTTGCAAAAAATTACAGAAGCCTGATCTGAAATAACAATTTTTGGGGCCGAAAAATTTACAAAAAAACTCAAAACCAAACAGAGCTCTGCAAAGCTGTTTATTTATGCAGCCACTCACTTAGCACACTTCCTGCCAGGGGAGAATGGAGAGAGCAAAAATATGTTTTTTTCAGCCACAACTGAGGAGAGCAGCAGCCAATTCGATATAACCAGGCCTGGAAAACAAGTACTCAGCACCTTGTCATTGGCAGGAGGTGATGACTGCCTGGTTGCGAACCAGAAAAAGACTGTGAGCACACAAATCTCACTAAAGAGCCCCCAATTATGGCACAGCGACAGTCCAGCAGCCACACACAACAAGACCCACACAGACATTATCAGTAAACTAGTCCCACACTCTGTCCCATAATGTACAGTCTGAATACTCCAAAACCATGGACTGAATAAGCAAATGCAAATATTAGATTTTTTCCCAAAATGCTGCTTGCAAAAAAGCCCCTGAAACTTCCTGGGAGTTTTTATACAAAACAGAAATTTGCTCAACTGTTTAATGCAAGCATCACTTTATGACACCTGCAAATTGCACAAAGACAACTTTATTGGATTCACCACACAACAACAGGGTTAGGGTTAGGGTTAGGGTTAGGTAATGGTTAAAGAACCTGGCTTCTAATCGGAGGTTCGGAGGTTCAAATGTGGCCCTGTTGTAACTTTGAGAATGGCTTCAGTAAACATCCACCCATATAAGGTTAATATGTGAGCTATGTACCAGTAAGGCGCTTAGAGTTACACCTATGGCACCTCCTAAGAGGTTACTTTGGAGTAAAATCACTCTTCGCTTAAAGTGGTAGGTAAAACGTAGTTATCAAGCAGCTCACACTTTCTCTTAGGGAAGTCTTCAGATATTCTCAAGAGTAGCTCGTAAGTGTGTTTTTGTGACAATCACGGGTGCCGCAAATTAAAAGATTAAGATGAGGTCATCAATCAGCGAAATTGCAAAGAGGAAGAAGTTGGGTTGCCAACCATAACTTTGTGGTTTTACTGACATGACTGACTAAGTTGCACAATTGCAACATGCCATATTTTTTACTGACATTTTTTACTGATATTTTTTACTGAAATCTTTTACTGAAAATTATACTCACGCTGTGGTGCAGAGCTACCATGCTGGCTTTTGTGGTCATACATCGTAGTATTTGCAGCATTTATAATTTCTTTAGTGGGTCGGAAGCTTTTGCTGTCTTTCACAGTTTTAACTGTCAATATTCCATTCAGGTACATTGACCTATCTATGCTCTTTGTGGAAGGCGTCGGTCTCGGCAGCTAATCAGGGCAATTAGCAGCCATGCCTACTGGCAGAGCAGCCAGCGCACACACCAGTCCAGGCTTTGACAATTACACCTGTGTGCTTAAAATTGCTCTGCTCCCTTCAGTAGGTGGCTGGAACCAGGAAGGAGAAGGCGGTCCGAGGAGCGAAAGAACGAGAAAGAAAGAGAAAAGTAAAAGTTTGACCAGGAACTGAAAAGTTTCGGTCCGAGATGATTTAATTTGGTTTGTTATTTTCTGTTTATTGTTTTTGTCCCAAACCCGTGAGGGCAAGGGACAAAGAAGTTCTGTTTTATTTTACCCTCCCGGTCTCCTTCTCTGCCCTGTGTCTGGGGAAAGAGAACTTTGATTCATTAATAAAAACCCGGTCCGTAGACCGGCAAAATCCACTCCGTCTCCGACTGCTCTGTTCCTGTCCAGGGATTGTCACGTGGCGTGTGACACTCTTCATCAAACTTTAGTTGAACAAAATGTTCGTAACTAGGAGGAAAGTTTGACGGCAGTCAAAAATATAGCAACGAAGGAAGTATAGGGTGATGAAAAATCTATGCAGCAGTTATACCACGGAGAGACTTTTCGATCATTCTGTACTAAATGGGACATTTTTGCGGACAGACAAACTTTTTTACGGATTTACGGACAAGGTGAAATTAAGATATTTTTTTACGGACTGTCCGTAAATTTATGGACGGTTGGCAACCCTGGGAAGAACCAATCTGCTTTTGGAAAATCTGTTTTCTTTGATGGTCAACACAAATTTCCAATAAAGTTAAACAGACCTTCATTATAAAAGATGCCTTTTTGGCTTATGTTAGGCTAGGCAAAATTGATTTAAAAAGAAACCGAATTGAACTTTAGAGGAGGTAGAAAATATATAGGAAGGGAAGATATAGCCCTACACAACACAAGTCGTCATAAAAAAGAGGTATGGAGGCAGATCACAGACAACAAATGCAAGCTTTGCCTCCACCATTCGGAGCCCAGAGGAAAGCGTGGTTCTGTGTGGCTCAGTAGGTAGAGCATACCGTAGGCAATGCTTAGGTTGTGGGTTCAATCCCCACTGGCAACACATATACTGAAAAATGCATGCATTCACTAATGTAAGTCGCTTTGGCTAAAAGCGTCTCCTAAATGGCATATATATCATATATATATTTTAAAAAATTGTACAATGTTCCATCCAAAGCACGTCAGGAAAATCTCCACTTTCAAGAAAGCAACATCTGGCACTGGTACATCCCGCACAAGTTCAGTGACAAAGATGATTCCCTGATGACCTAGGCCAGGGATATTCAACTGGTGGCCAAATCTGGCCCCTGGGGAGCTTTCTTGTGGCCCTTGGAACGCATTCCATATTCCAATATATATATATTTTTATAATAATTAAAATAAATGCAAATATATGTTCGCTATTATGTTATCAGAATTAAATGAGTCCAAATTATTTCTCTTTCAATAGTTCTTAAAAGGCAATCTTTCATTGGACTGATCCAAAATGAGCGGAGAGAAACGGCAGAAAATTGACGGTGAAAACTGACAGTTCAACCCCAAATGGATGGATGATTTTGTATTTATTTTACCATCGCATGCCAATCCTAGACCTTTATGTTTAATATGTCAAACAATCGTTTCAATCTGCAAGGTTGCTAATGTGAGGCGCCACTTTGACACCAAGCATGCGGCTAACTTCAATGCTGCTTACCCGCCTGGTAGCACAGCTAGACGTGGTAAAATAGAAACTCTTAAATCTTCTTACGCTGCATCAACCAGTATTCTTACAACTGCTACTACAGCCTGTGAGCAGCGTAGCAATGACTGGAATGAAGGGACTATTTAACCCCCTGAGGTCCGTGCTAAGCTTTTAATGTTTTTAGATTTTGGCATGGTCTGATATTTATCTCAATTTCATCAATTTAACACACACTTACTCCAAAGTGTTTGATATTTTTATTTGAAGGACAATCACAGCTACATTTGTATGCCATCAATAGTTTGGTCAGTATCATATGCAGCTTGTAAATAGATCTACAAACACACAAGTTAAAAATAGTAAATTTTTCTGCTGTCACAAAAGATGTGAAAGCACACACTAAACTATAGTGACGAATTGTTTTGCCAATGTGCGTTTGTTCACCAAGGTCTTGGTTATGTAAGGGTGTGAAAATAGTTTAGCACATCTGAGATCTAAATAGCTAAAAACCTGTTTTTATCAGAACTGGTCACATTTATTTCAGGCTGTGGGAGGGCTAAATGCTAAATACCTGAATATTCATTTTGGCTCTTTGTTACGTTGCAACACTTGGAATGTTTGGCGTCACAACACGCGATATTCATAGGCTATATTTTCGAGTATTTGAAAACAAGCGAAATAAAATTAATATCAGCATAGACTGTTGCTGGCAGATTGCAAGCGTAAACACAGACAAGATGTAAAAAAATAAAAAAACAAGCGAAATAAAATCAATAGCATAGACTGTTGCTGGCAGATTGCAAGCGTAAACACAGACATACGATATATTTTATAACATTTTACGCTGTTTGAAAAGTATTTTGTGTGCCTATTGCAATTTGTTACATTGCGACATGCGGAATATGTAGTCACAAGGCGCGGAATTCATATATTTTTACGAGTATTTGAAAATATACTCGTGAATATACTGTTGCTGGCAGATTGCAAGCGTAAACACAGACATACGATATATTTTATAACATTTTAGGCTGTTTGAAAAGTATTTTCTGTGCCTATTGCAATTTGTTACATTGCGACATGCGGAATATGTAGTCACAAGCGGAATTTATATATATTTTCACGAGTATTTGAAAACAAGCGAAATAAAATAAATATCAGCATAGACTGTCCTCTTCAGTTTGTGTTGTTTATGCCGGCGTTTTCACACATGGCCGGACGCACCTCCCCGAAATTAGCACCTCGTTAACATGTCAATAGAAGGGGGACGTTACTAAAAGGTAAAAAACAGAGTAAAAAGCAAGGTTTACTTTTGGTCTAATTAAGCTAATTTTAAAAATCCCATTTGATTTGCCAGTGCTCAAATCGGAAAGTCGCGATTCTAAGGTTTCTGTCAATGTTTTTGCCGCGTGTGTATGATAAAATATCGCGAAGTTAGAAATAGTAATATACTTGTATTGCTGCTTGGATCGGCGCCGATCCAGCCGACCTCAGGGGGTTAAAAGCCTGGCTGAAAACTTCAAAGAGCAATTCAACGACTTCAGGATTCCAAAACAGGTTATTTTATTTGTGCGCAATCAATTTGCAGTCGATGTTTCCGGGTCCTGTCCAGACAAGGTGAAAGCCGTGATGCCCGGTATTGACGAGGCGGCATTGCAGCTGGAGTTGGTGCAAATTCAGAGCTCCGATGTGCTGAAAGCAAAATTCGGAGAAGAGGGACTGTGCGAGTTCGGGGCTCATTCTACTTATCAGTTTCATCATTGCCGGAGACTGGCTATCTACCTGTTAACCATGTTTGGATCTACTTAGATATGCGAGTCCAGATTTTCGACAATGAACTTGATAAAGAATCAACATCGCAATCGACTCACGGATTAGCATCTCAACCAGTGCATGCAGCTTGCTCTGACCTCACACCTGAATTCAGCAAGCTGGCTAAAATGCAACTTCTCACACTGATTGTCAGGCAGCTTCTATTTTTATTATTATTTTCATTTATTTTGTAATGATGGGACGCTGCCTATGCTTGCATCTTTGTTAATATCTGTTGCATAGGTCAACAAATATTTTCCATGAACTTCAACTTTGGGCTACCTCAGATGGACTTCTATGCCTCCTCTGCCTCTTACTGATTGCATTTGCTATCACAGGCCTAGCATTGTTTTCTGGTATGGGTTGCCACCCAACGTTTTGGTGTTATAATACTCAAATCTATACGGATTCATTATAATAAAGTAGCCTACATTACTAGTATTTTGGTTGCCTATTTTACAACTACTGCTACTACAATAATAATAACAACAATATTAATTATTATTATTATTATCGTTATTATTATTATTATTATTGTTATTATTAATAACAATGGCATATTTGTTCATTTTCATTGTCAGTCTTGTGGCCCTCGACTCCAAGTCATTTTACAATTGTGGCCTCCTTCCTAATCTAGTTGAATACCCCTGATCTAGGCAATAAAGTTTGATTAACTGTGCATCATCAAACATTTCGAAAACATTCTTCCTTTCTTGGAAGGTGCGCGCATGTCTCCGTCTCTGCAACTGTGCCATCTTGCCTACTCCTAGCTGGGTTAAGAGAGCTCCAGAGGTCTCTTAAATATCTAACAGTTTAAGAGTACTTTTAAGTCTAGAGAAATTGTAGATAAGTCACTTTTATTCTTAAATTTGAGTCTAGGAGTTAAAGTCACCAATTCTTACAATTAAATTACACTTGAGACCAATTTTTTACTTTGAGTGGCTTGATACATATGGCCCCAGGTGATTAGGGAGGCTATGGAAGCTGTTTGACTTCATCCTGGTGTTCATGAAGCCACTCCTGAATCCATTTACTAGTGTGTATAGGGGCGTTAGTCCAACTCTCACCCATATGACATAGAAAAAACCTCATATGGAGTCCCGGGAGTGAAGGGAGGGAGTGGAGGGAGCCACTTAAATGGAATTTGGCCATTGACTTGCTGAGCGCTTGTCACGTCCACACTTTTCCTGGGGTTCATTTCCAAATACAAACTGAATATTAACTTTAAAAAAACAAATTCTAAACAATTTGGAATCGCAATTCAGCCTTGAGTTACCATTGTACCCCCGCACACAGTGCAAGGATTACTGCTCCAATGCATTAACCTACTTTCCACAGAGACATATCTCTCACTGATCACTGGAGATCACTGGAAGGAACTAATGCAGCAGTAACCTGTGGAGCCCTGGCTGATTTAAACCCACCCCACCCCTGCTGGGATGAACCAATTGTGTCCCACCATCACGGACTGCCAGTCACACTTAGCTAATGATGCCTGTCCACCTGAAAGGCCCTGACTGACTGATACTCACAGGAGCCAATGGACATGTAACTGGATCAAATTGTTTATTCATACTAAATTCTAAATGTAAGGTGGAATGGTTATAAGTCCCTGAGTTGACGGCTAAGAGGGTCATACCTATCACAAGGACGTGCGTGCTGGCAGTGATGCTTGTGGCCACGTTGGTAGCGACACACTCCCACTCCCCATGGTCCTCCTTGCTGAGGGATTTTAACTGTAAGCTGCCTCTTGGTAGGACGTTGTGCTTGCTCCTGCTGGGCTTCCCTACCTTTACACATAAGAAACATAACAAAAACATCAGCAGAGAGATGCAGACAAAGACAGAAAGAAACAGTGAAAGACTGATAGACAGACAGACATAGTGATGCAGATGAGTACACTGCAACAGTCAAATGCAGACAGAAAGACATACAGACACAAAGAGAGACATGTACAGAAAAAGACAGAAAAGTAGCAACAGACAAAGGCAGGGAGAAAGACAGACAGACAGAGAGACATGTACAGACAATGACAGACAGATGGCATCTATCAAAGGCAGGCAGAGTACCAACTTACAGACAAAGAGAAAAACTGAAAAACCTATACAGACACACAGGCAGATAAGTGAAGACAAACACAGACAGAGAGATGTAGACACATCGACAAAGACAGACAAAAACGACAAGCAAACAGAGACAAAAAAAAAGTATGTCGGAAAGATAGGGTTACAGGGTGACATTATGAGAAAATACAACCTGGGGACATGGTTTGTTTGAATGTATTGTACTAATCGTACATAATTATTCATGTCCAACTAAACCCTTTCCCTGGGGTTCAGTCTAAAATGCACATTGACCTCTTCCAGTGGGATTTCAAGCTCCAATTACACATGTATGCATTCAGTTCATCTGTTTGGTAAACTAGTTATGCTGTTGGCCAGGATTTATAATAAGATGAATAACAGTTGAAAGATATAATGAGTCAATACTATCAGTGAGGATTCTGGAAGATGCTCAGTGTTCAGCAAGCAGAGGGATCGGAGGTAACCTACCTTTCTCCATGTGATGTTTGGAAATGGGTCTCCCTCCGCCTCACAAGGGATGACCAGCTCTCTCCCTGCCTCCTGTCGGTATTCTCCTCCCGGTACCACCGAGAATTTAGGGGGATCCTGTGGGCCATGGGGAAACAGGAAAAGTCAAGGGTCCCATCTCAAACAGCTCCGGTCCAACTTTGAGTTTAGACCCGGAAGGCGCATTTATGTGGAACTGTACCTTTAGCACCAGGGGGGCCGGGGGGGATTGTCCCATGGTACCCAGGGCGTTGTAAGGCACACAGGTGTAGGTGCCAAGAGAATCCTCTGTCACCTCCGCCACGCGAATGCTCCCATCATCCATTTGGCTCCAGCCGGGGTACTAGGAAAGGTAAGGAGGACATAGACGAAGAGGAAGAGGGCTTATTAACACTATGCACTGACATACTAATTATGGGTACGACTTTTTTAACATTAAAATAAGGGCTCTTTACTAATCTATCATGGGGTCATGGTAGAAGCGTTCTCGTCGCGGCCCTGTTTCAACTAATTCTACCACCACCATATACGCCAAAGGATCTAATTCAGCTACTAACGTTCGTCAAAGTGATCAACATGCCCAGAGACCGAAGCAGACGTCGGTGTCAAAAACCCGGGTCTTCTCTAAGACCGGCACTGACTGTTCTGTCTGCTAACATCGAAGGGCTATCAGCAGCGAAACAAGACCTACTCGCTGCGATTTGCAAGGAAATGCAATGCGACGTCCTATGCCTACAAGAGACACATCGCGGCAGTGATAACAATCGCCCTGCGATACCCGGAATGACTATGGCAACTGAAAGACCACATTGCCAGTACGGAAGTGCCATCTTCGTCAAAATGGACTCAGTCATAGAAGCTACAGCTAAAACGGAGGTAAACAACATTGAAATTCTAACGGTAGAGTTTAGCAGAGCCATGGTCACCTCTGTGTATAAACCACCAGACGCAGAATTCACCTTTACAAATCACCTACTAAACCCCCATAACAAGGCGCAGATTATAATCGGGGATTTCAACAGCCACAGCAACCAATGGGGGTACAGTGAAACAAATCCTGATGGTGAAGCAGTGGAGGAATGGATGGACGCCAACCAGCTTAGCCTCATCCATGACTCGAAACAGCTGAGTTCCTTCAACAGTGCTAGATGGAAGCGGGGATCCAACCCAGACCTCGTATTCACAAGCAATAGCAAGGCTGGCACCAGCAAGAAACTTGTTATGGCTGTAATACCCAAGAATCGCCCCATCGGTGTCCAAATACACGCAGCAGTGGTACCAACCATCGTCCCATTTAGAAGACGTTTCAATTTTAAAAAGGCAAACTGGGAAGGATTCACACAAGAACTGGATCATAAGGTCAGCCACATCAGACCACTCCCAGAGAACTACTGCCTGTTCATCAAAGCAGTTCAGAAAACAGCCAGAAGAAAAATCCCCCGAGGTGGCAAAATAAATTACATCCCAGGCCTAACCCCTGAGAATGCTGAACTTTATAATGAGTACATCACCATGTTCAAATCTGATCCCTTCTCTGAAGAAACAATAACAACAGGAGAGCAGCTGATGACCGGTATCTTCCAAGAGCGCCAAAACACCTGGAATACTCTGATAGAGACAACGGACATGTCAAAGAACAGCAAAAAAGCATGGGCCCTTATTCGCAAACTCGGAGGTGATCCAAAGACAACTAAAGAACACTGCAATACCACAGCTGACCAAGTCGCCCACCAACTGCGGCTGAATGGAAAAGGCCCTAGGAAACGACAAAAAGCCAAACTAGACAGGAAAAGGTACCATGCGAACCCAGGCTTCACAAGACCTTTTACTATGATTGAACTGGAAACAGGAATACATAGCTTGAAATCAGGGAAAGCAGTTGGTCTGGATAACATGGCAACAGAACAGATCAAGTACTTGGGAGGACAAACAAAGTTATGGCTCCTCAATCTATTCAATAACTGTATGGCTACACATAAGCTACCAAACATCTGGCTCAAGGCACGAGTACTAGCACTCCTGAAACCTGGAAAGGACCCGTCTGATGCTAAGAGTTTCCGGCCAATCTCACTTCTATGTCATACATACAAACTGTTTGAGCGCCTGATACTGAACAGGATTGCACCATCCATAGACGAGAAGATCATTCCAGAACAAACAGGGTTCCGTCCAGGCAAATCAACAACTAGCCAACTCGTCAACCTCACACAACATATTGAGGATGGATTTGAGAGAGGACAGATTACAGGTGCTGTCTTTGTGGACCTGTCTGCTGCTTATGACACAGTCAACCACAGACGACTCCTATGTAAGATCTTGGAGATCACAAAAGATATCCACCTAACAGAGCTAATGGAAGCCATGCTCCAGAACCGCAGATTCTATGTTGAATTAGGCGGAAAACGCAGCAGATGGCGCAACCAAAAGAATGGCCTCCCACAAGGCTGTGTGCTCGCCCCACTGCAGTACAATATCTATACAAACGACCAACCCAGAGATGATGCCACCCGTCGCTTTGCATATGCAGATGACCTGTGCATCACCGCCCAAGGCACAGACTTCATTAGTATCGAGGAAACTCTGAAAGACGCCCCTGCGCTTTTCACCTGAGAAACAAGGAAGCTAAGCGCCAACTGAATGTGTCCTGGTGCGGAACACCACTGTCACCCTCCGAGCATCCTGTCTACCTCGGAGTCACACTCGACAGATGTCTCACTTTCAAGACACACATCACAAAGACAAAGGCAAAAGTGAGCACCCGCAACAACATCCTGCGCAAACTCACTAACACCAGATGGGGTGCATGCCCCAAAACACTACGTGCCACAGCCCTTGCCCTCTGCTTCTCTACTGCAGAAAATGCCTGCCCAGCGTGGGAAAGATCCACTCACGCCAAAAAGCTGGATCCCGCCCTTAACGAAAGCTGTAGATGCATCACTGGGTGCCTGAAGCCAACCAACACTAAAAACCTGTACATCCTGGCAGGTATTGCCCCTCCAGACATCAGAAGAGCGGTAGCCAGCAGGACAGAGCGGCGCAGGCAAACCACAGATGAGAGGCACCCCCTACATGGCCACGTACCTGCCCACAGTCGATTAAAATCACGGAAAAGTTTCCTGACCAGCACTGCTCCACTGGAAACAACACCATCTGAAGCTCGCCTCGCAATGTGGAAGGAAAAGCTGAACAACCACCCACACAGCCCGACCATGCACATCCCCGCCGCCGAAAGCCTCCCACCAGGAGATAACAACTGGGCAAAGTGGAAATGCCTGAACCGGCTCCCGCTCAGGCGTGGGCCGTTCAGGAAGCCCTAAGCAGATGGGGGTACCTGAGTGGTCCAACAACGTGTGACTGTGGCACAGAACCCCAGACCATGGAACATCTCCTCCGATGTCCTCTACTAGGCGGACCCTGCACAGCAAAGGACCTAGCACTATACAACACCAAGGCACAGCAATGTACCAATCACTGGCTGGACATCATATAATCTGAATAGCGACTTTTGTATATGGACACGAAAATAAGAAGACTAATCTATCTAGCTCCTTAGCTCAGACATGTCTTCACTAAACCCATCCATTTCAACAACTGACACATTTAGAATTCTACAGTACCGTTTAATCTGACTGACAATAGCAATGCCATGTTGTTCTGAGCTCTCTTCTGCTTAAATTGCAATGCCATAGGATGTAGTTACAAAACTGTACTGGCTTTTTTGAGATGTTTTCTGATCTGGTCTTCCTGTTTTTGAGGCTTACCAATGGTTTACATCTTGTGGTTTGAGTCCTACCTGGCTGACCGGTCCTACCAGGTGGCCTGGAGAGGATCCCTCTCCTCTCCCCGCACCCTCTCTACCGGTGTCCCGCAGGGCTCGGTGCTAGGCCCTGTCCTATTTTCTCTGTACACCAAGTCACTTGGCTCTGTTATTTCTGCTCATGGTTTTTCCTATCACTGTTATGCTGATGACACTCAACTGTTTCTCTCCTTCCCTCCATCTGATACCCAGATCCCGGCACGGATCTCTGCATGCCTGGCTGACATCTCCGCATGGATGTCCACCCACCACCTGAAGCTGAACCTGGGGAAGACAGAGCTGCTCTTCCTCCCAGCGAAGGACTCCCGATGATTGATGCGTAAATTACCGTGGAAGGCTCCATAGTGTCTCCATCCCAGTCTGCCAGGAGTCTTGGGGTAACCCTGGACAACCAGCTGTGCTTCTCGAGCCATATTGCAGCGATCTCTCGGACCTGCCGTTTCTCCCTCCACAACATCCGGAGGATCAGACCGTTCCTCACCCAAGAGGCCACTCAACTCCTGGTCCAGGCCCTGGTGATCTCACGTCTGGACTACTGCAATTCCTTGCTGGCAGGCCTTCCGGCCTGTGCCATCAAGCCACTGCAACTAGTCCAGAACGCTGCTGCTCGCCTGGTGTTCAACCAGCCAAAGTTCACCCATGTCACCCCTCTACTCTCCTCTCTGCATTGGCTCCCCATCGCAGCACGCATCAGATTCAAGTCACTGGTGCTGGCTTTTCAAGCGGCCAGAGGTACTGCTCCCCCGTACCTCCAGTCACTCATCACGCCCTACACCCCGTCCAGACCCCTCCGCTCCGCCTCCGCTGGCAGACTGACTGCCCCATCCCTCCGGGCGCCTGGCAGCCGCTCCTCGCGGTCTCGCCTCTTCTCTGTCCTGGTCCCTCGTTGGTGGAACGACCTCCCGCAATCGGTCAGGACTGCGGAATCACTTCCAATCTTCCGCAAGAGACTCAAAACCCACCTCTTCAGACTCCACTACCACTGAACACTGTCCATCTAGTCAATCTGTCGTCACCACTGTTTACTTGTTCAAAAAAAAAAAAAAAAAAAAAAAAAAAAAAAAAACACCCACTAACCTTTTCTTTCCCAATGTTACAGGTATGATACGCAGACGCCTGCAATGATGTCTTTTGCCGTTTTACTGCACTGATCTTGTACGCTAACTTTGATTGTTCTCACCTTGTATTAATGCACATCTTGTAAGTCGCTCTGGATAAGAGCGTCTGCTAAATGCTTAAAATGTAAAAATGTAAAATATGGTAAACCCTCTGTATTTACTCTGGTGAAGTCTTCTCTTGATTGTTGACTTTGACCTCCTGGAGGTGTTCTTGATCTGGCTAACTGTTGTGAAGGGGTTTTTCTTCACCAGGGAAATAATTATTCTGTCATCCACCACAGTTGTTTTCCGTGGTCTTCCAGGCCTTTTGGTGTTCCTCAGATCACCAGTGAGTTCTTTATTTTTTATTTTATTTTTCCAATTTTACCCTGTTTTTCTCCCAATTTGGTAGCCAATTACTCCCGCTGTGCTTAGTTCAATCCCCTCCCTCGTAGTTTGCTGCCATAGCCCTGTGACCGGCAGTGACAATGGTGAAGTGCTGCCTCCTCTGAGACAGTACTCGTCATGCTGTCTATTGTAATTCCCGCACCCCAGAACCACTCCTGTGCGCAGCAAACTGTGTTGGCTTCCCTCCCCCCTCCCTGGGGCGGACAGCCAATTGCCGCCCCGATGGCACTCCCGGCCAGAGCCGACTCTGGTGTGATGGGGAATCGAACCCCGGCCGCTGTGGCCAGTGTCGGATGTTGAAACCACTAGATCACGCGGGAGGCCGAGTTCTTTCTTTTAAAGAATGTACCAAATAGTTGATTTGGCCACACCTAATGTTTTTGCTATCTCTCTGATGGGTTTGTTTTGATTTTTCAAATTAAAGCTGAAAGTCTGCACTTTGAGCTCATATTCATTATTTAATTTCAACTCCAATATGCTGTGGTAGACAGCTGAAATAACAATAACTTTGTCAATGTCCAAACATTTATGGAACTGACTGTATAAAAATGCTGGACAGGCCCAGTTGGCCATTACTTTGGCTACCATGACTAGAAGAAGAGATTTTAGTGACTTTGAAAGAGGGGTAATTGTTGGGGCACATTTGGCAGGAGCTTCAGTGACAAAGACTGCTCACCTTGTTAATGTTTCACAAGGAAGTCTGGGATGGAAGTCTGAGGGAAAGACATTATCAATTAGGGGCAACTGTGGTCAAACGCGCATACTCCTTGACCATGATGTCCATGCATTGGTTCGAGATGCAAGGCAAAACAGATGAGCAACTCTGAATCAGCTGACTGCAAATATCAATCTAGGGCGTGAGCAGGCAGTTTAATCAAGAACAGTCCATTGAGAACTTCACAGACAGGGATACTATGGTCAGGTTGCAGTGCATAGTCACCTTATTACACCTAAAAATGTAAGTTTGCGAGTAAAGTGGTGCAAAGAACACAGGCAGTGGTCTACTGAGCAGTTGAAAAAAGTGATATGGTCAGATGAGGCATCCTTCACAACACGCAGACAAGTTTCCTATGGTGAAGAGCAGCTCTGTTATGGTGTGAGGTGCATTTTCCTGGCATGGTTTAGGCCCACTCAACCCCTTAGAGGGCAAGGTAAATGATTGCAATAAATACAAAAGCCATGCTAAGTAGTCACCTTCATCCTATGGTGAAGCAGTTCTATCCTGATGGGAGTGGTGTCATCCTCCATCCTTACTGTTCAACCTCAGCTGCTAGGTCTGCATACCATAGCCTTTTTCTCTCATTTGCCTCATCAACTGCATCTTCCAAAAGTAATTTTCCAGGCTCTGTCCACATTCAGCTGTCCTGGTTCAGCCATCACACTGAGGTTTTTTCCCCTAGATTGTTTGCCTTGCCGGATTAATGTTATTCTCTGTGTAGGATTGCCTAATCTAGAAGGTAGCTTGTTAATATTTGCACGTATTTCCTCCAAGACATACTTAGTTGTTCCACCAGGTGTTATCTTCCTTGGCTGACACTCACCTTATATCCAGAGAGTATGTGTCTGAGCATTGTTGGTGTTGCACACAAGGAACATGCTGTATTGTCATTGGCTTAGGTTTTGCAGTGATGCTAGCACAGCATAAATTGCTTGGATGAGGAAGCTGCTTATCGCTTACATACCCCAACGGTCTTTCCAGCAGATTTTTCGCTGCTCTACACTTTCCCATTTCATCCACTGCCCCTGCTTGGCTTTGGAGACTGCCTTCCCATATTTTGCTGCTTCTTCCTGATGGTGTAGCTCTTCCACCACTAGTTTTTGCCACTGAGGAGGCCTTACTTTATGTCAGGAGGGTTTAGTTATTTCAAGTCCAAAGCCACCTCTCCCCGGTGGCACCTGCCCCATGAGGCCTCCATGTCAAAGTGCTGCTCTTGCTTGTTCAACAGCAGTTTTTGCTGTCCACGTTTGACCTGCTGCTTGTGGGGGGAGTGGCTTCCCTTATCATGTCAGAGTCTGTCAGAGTTACCTGCAGTCTGACTTTGGAACACGTAAATTCCTCTGAGAGACTTGAGTGCGGCAGTTGAAGAATTCCTTTTCCATACAGTCCCACGTCGCTGAGGCACTGCGGAACCCCTTAGCCATCTCCGCAAATATGCGCAGACAATTTTTTCCAACTTCTCAACCTTTGTGATACAGTCAAAGGCAACATCAGCTGGGGTAATAAAACAAACCGAAGCATCAAAGTTTAAGTTTGCCAGGAAGCAATGACTTATCAATGCTTTGCCGACCCTTGACTGTCTGCTGCCCTATCTCCTGAATTTGGGCTGTAATCTTTGCTTCACCATCAATATAAAACTGTCAGATAACTTACCTTTAGCGGTTGAGATGCCCATTGACTTGCAAGGTTTTATCTTCATTGGGGCCCATATGACGTTGTCATTAATTTTTCCAGTGACTGTCTGGCACAAGGTGCAGTTGTGGTCAAGGTTGTTATGTCATCCATGTAGGCACTGATTGGACATAGTCGCAGTCTGGATTTCAGGCGTTGGCTACCCACTACCCACTTTGAAGCTCTGATGATCACTTCCATTGCAATCGTGCAGGCAAGCGGTGAGATGATGCACCATTATACCCACCTCCAAGCATTGCCAAGTGCTGGGGAAGTGTTATTGCAGATCTTTAAAGTAAGCCATGACAACCTTTGTAACAGTCTCTGGGACGTAGAAGAGGTTTAATGCTGTAGAGAGTATTGCCACTTTTTTCTTCCTGAACACTATTCAGATATTTCCCAACCGATGAGCAGTTGCTAGTCTGTTAGATGCTCATATATTGCTATTTTGCTGTCAGATCAGCCTGGATTGCTCCGCCTCCCTCCCCATTTGACTGACTGATGTTCCAACGTAAGCCTAATGTTCGTGACTAACCTTCTCCACTCTCAGAGGGAAGCCATCTTTCCTCCACTTGACCATCGTCACAGGTGGGTTGGCATCCACAGGGCACCGGATGAATCCTGGCAGGCCAATAGCCACATAGATGACTGGCGGCATGTTTACTACTCTTGCACGATCTGGGGGAAGGCAGAGCACACACCATAAAATGTCAGCCAAGACTGTAATGTAATGAAAAATACATTTTGTTACATTTTGTTGCAGAGGTTTGTGTGTTTCAAAGTAATCTAGTCATGGAACAAATGTTTCCATAGATGTATTTTTAGTATGGTGACATTTGCTTAACCCATTAAGACCTGGAGTGACGTTTAGGTCGCATCGATTTTGCGATTAATGAAATGCGCTGTGATTAGCTGAAATAGACGTGGGGGAAATGAAGTGCACGTTGGTGTCGGCTTTTTTTTTTGAAATTTTTCCAGAAAACCCTCAGGTTTTAAGAGGTTGTGTAGAATAATTGCTTAGGTTTTAATAGGCGTTTTTAGCAGGCATTTTAGGTCTGAATGGGTTAAACCATGCTATGACTATGGATATTCAAACAGCCTTTTGTCACAGATCAAAAGAGTGCAATGCATGCTGATACCCCATTCGATGACAAAGTAAAGGCAGAATGCAAGTGCCTTGAAAAGGTAAGATCAAGCCCTTTGATACAAACACTCAGTGAAGCATGCCTCACACACACACACGCACAGACACACTCACACATTTGTACTCACACACACACACACACTCTTATACCCGTATACACATACACACACACACACACACACAACTCAGGTCTACACAAAGAGTAGCAGCACAGCCCAAAACAAAATGGCTGTTTGACACAAAAACTAACAGGCCTGAACTACAGATGAGATTGTGCATCAGTACAAGCACACTGGTGAAGTCTAACGAGGATTGATGACATGAGGACCTAATGAACTGCTGTGTTTGTATTAGTCAAAGGCTCCTCATAGAAAAGTTTCAGAGCCCAGTCAAATTGAGGCAGATCTTGTGATCCAACGATATTAGGAATTACACTTGGTGCTTAAGCTGTACAGACAGCCGAAAACTCCATCAAGTAATTGGACTGTGCTACAAAAAAAAAACACAATCGGAATATGTGTTTTGCATCAAAAGCAAATTGTCTGGCATCAGTCCCCTTGATAACATCCATGTATGATTGAGTAATCCCCTAATTATGGGTCACGTGTCCTCACGTGTCTTATGGAACTATGCGGAAATGTTAATTTACTTCAGGATGACACGCCTTATCATATTACTATTCCAACAAAAGTGACTCCATCAGCCCCAGCTGACCCTGTTTTGAATATTCAAACCGCGATTATCATACTAGTTCCTCTGAAAGAGACAGAATAAAATATAATTAGCAAAATGGAGGTGCAGGTGGAGAAGGGGGTTGTGCTTGGTTTAAAAAAATTTAAGACAGAGAAGAGGACAAGATTTCAATGGGAGCAATTAGTCAACTCCTCTTTTCGATTTAAACCAGACTAAAATCGAAATATAATCAGCATGAGACACTGACCTCAGCAAGAAAAAAGACGTGAGAGGTGTGACTGACTGAGAGGCACATTATCATTAGTGCCGATTTTTGGGCTGCATATGGAGCAAACGTTCAGTAAAAAGAGAGGGAGCAGGGATAAGCTGCAGTCATCCTTTAATCCTTTATAAATGGAGAAGAAGTAAAAAACCTGTAAATGTAAACTGATTTTTATTTATCTTAGTTATCAGTTATCTGGCTGGTAAAATATACAGTATATTTCTTTTTCAGACCACCTGTGAGGGAATTATTTTCTTAAGGTAGATTCAGTGATTACCACTGTCATTGTCTCACATTAACATCTCACATAACTGCCAGACATGGCCACAGTCCATCACGCGCTAATGGATGTGCGCGATGGAGCTCAGACGCGCGTTGAGGCAGTCAGAAATAAGGGCTGGGAGAAATCCATCTTGCCGATGTTCAGCAAGGTGGCCCGCTCTATTTTTAGCCACAGCGGCGCTCTGGGAGTGAAGCAGACAGACGTAGAGCTTTCGCACCCCTCCCCCACCACCCAACCCCCACCCCCCTCCATGGGGTCCACTCCTGCCGATCGCCGTGCTGCGGCGCTGTGGTGCCGCAGTACTGCCGCGTGTCTCTGGGGGCCCGCTGAGCACCCGCGGAGGCCACCTGCCAACTGTCTGCAGGTGACGTCACTGCAGAGGCGAGGGTTTCCGCTGTGCTGGAGCAATGATGTCACCTCCTCCGCCCCCCCCGGCTCCCCTGTCACCGCCACAGCAGATGACAAGCCTCTCTTCAGCACACAGCCGCCGTCTCACCTGGGTGCCCCTCCCCCACCCCCCCGGGGGAACGGATGAAGGCCTGCTGCCTTCACATTTCCCCAGGAAAACCAGAGAGAGGGGCTTTAACGAAGCGGTGAGTCAGGCTCCGGTGTGCTGCAGACACGTCTCCACGCAGCTATCTCTCTCTGCCTCTTGTGCTTCTGAGGATCTAAAAACCCGGGCGGCTTTTTTTCTTCTTCTCCGCAACAAGATCTTGACTGTCAAAGTGACGCGAGGCTTCAAACGGTTGCACGTGGCAGACGAGGTACAAAAATATGCATTACAATTCAAACATTACTCTTTTAAGGAATACAATGTCACTACCAATTGGTAGATTGTAGAAGGCTTATCCCGGCATCTTCTTAGAGCCTCCACAGCTCGCCTCTGCTGTGATGTCATAATCCTCTCTCACACACTGCTGGACCTTCAGGGCTCAACCGTAGTCAAATAAAATCAATTTTTTGCACGAAAGCAGAGTAGTCCACCTGCCTGTTGGCCTGGATACCTATTTTTGGGTATATGGAACCAAAACCTTAATCACCATCAGAAGATCTTCTTTGTTTACCCAGTTATACCGGAATGTAAATCCCCCTATTAATCTTCCAAAAATGTTGGGGAAAAAAATCTAAGGTCACATTTGGAGGAAAATAACAGAATCACTGAAACAATTATCGAGAAAAAAAGTCATCTCTGTGCCCAAAAGACAAATCTCCCCTTGGGCACAGAGCTGACGGCGAAACAATGGCCGTATGAGCATGGAAAAAACATCTGGAACGCTAGCAGACTCAAGGTCAATGATTCAGGGAACAAAGGCTCATTTCCATCTGCAGGCCCCCGGAAGGAACATGCGAGCATGCCAGGGATTAGAGCTGAAGCTAATGTGCATCTGCTTCTGTGCCAGAATTGGCTCAGAGACCGAAGAAAACCCCTTATCAATTAAGGGCAGCGCTGGATGGAGAACCCCTTCTTCTGTTCCCATTTAAAAATGTGATAACATTCTACAGTCCTTAAGAGGCTCTCCACCATTGAAATTTTTTTACTATGTGACTTATATCAAACAATGCTTAGAGTTCGTACATTATCGACCAATAAGAACCAAACTAAACTTTTAAGTGCCTTATAGAAAAGGCATTAAAAAGGTAACCTTTTGGTTATAAGGCCACTTCCCTCACCATTATGACATTATCACTTTGTCTAAAACGAGAAAAATTGCTTTTTAGTGAAAAAAATCTGGTGTATTTTATACAACCTTCTTTCCTCATCTTTATCAAGGGTGTGGATAATTTTGGAGGATACTGCATATAATATAGATAATTATACAAATATACAGCTATATAGAGATGAAGTGGTACAGGTTTCATATTCAGCCAGAGGTGCGTCTCATACTCACATTGCACCGTCAGGTATGCTGATGCGGACGGCGGGCGGCCAAGGCTGTTACTGGGGCTACAGGTGTATTTCCCAGCATCCTCTGGTTTCACTTTGGAGATGATGAGTGATCCGTCAATCAGAATGCTCACCCTGCGCTTCAGGTCACTATTTGGGGAGAAAAAGAAAAGACAGCGAAAACATAAGAGAAATGTATTCTGACAGTGAAGGCAAGCATCATTCAATTATGAAAGGAGGACAATGAAAAATTGTCACATTGATGCCATTGAGCTACAACTCCTTGTGCTGTGGAGCCAACACAGGGACTGAAGTGGACATTTTATAATAGCAGTGCAGCCATGAAACTGAGATACGCTGTTCCTTCCATCTTTTCTGAAGCTCAAAAAATTGGCCCTCCGTTTTGTGATCTACATTTCGTGTTGTTCCGTGTATGGCACAAAAAACATGAAACACATGGCGAGTTTCATTTAGTGTATCGACTAACCTCAAGAGTCTTTTTTTTATCTGTCTCTCATGTCAGATAAAGGTGAAGTATTACAACTGTAATTGTTTCCTGATCCTTACAGGTGAAAAAAAATGCAGGTGTACTGTATTCAATGAACATCTCCCTTTTTCCAAATGTGAAATGTCCAGAGGAAAAGTGTCCATTTGAAATGTCCAGGGAAAAAGTGAGTTGCTTGATGCAGACCAGCATGTAATCAATAGAAGAGTGGGGGACACAGGGGACCAGGGCTTCTCTGACTCAGACACTCAAATGGTTGGGGTGGATATAAATACAGCTCAAATATATATTGGTGACCATAACAAGGTACTGCAGATATAAACCCTTTATGCAGTAATGGTGTGATCGTAAAGAACTGATGTACTGGGCTGTGTTGCATGATAATTACAACTTCAGTGTTATGTTATGTATTTTTGTGTTCTGCTTGTTTTTGTATTTTATTATTTTCTCCATGTTCGTTTATTATTCACGTTAGCTCCCCCGTCTGTCTGTGTTCCTTGTTATTCGAGAATCCACTCCTTGTCTTTGTCGTTGCACTATTCGGGTGATTTCGGCTATATGGGTTTCTGCCTTATTTTGTATCTCGTTTACTTATTTCTTTCTTTCTTTTTATCTGTACATATTAGTTACGTGTATATAGTACTAACCAACTAATCCACTAACGTTAGGGATTTTGGGTACGTTACTAACATTTACTAATTACTAATTATCTTGTGTTTCTATCTGCAGCTGTCATTCTCCCTCTCGTTCTCCTATCCCTGTGCATTTCTCCCTTCTCGCATTCTCTGCACGCGTTTCCACCTACGCCCTCCTCCCCTCCGAGCTGTGCACGTGTCTACCTACTTTTCCAGGTAATTTGTTATTATTGTGTCTATGTGCTTTCCAGTCCATGTCTTTTGTCTCCCCTTCTTACTATATTAGTGGTCCTCATTGTTCTCACCTGTGTTCTCGCCTCTTTCCCCTCCTTGTGTTATCTTCCCTGTTTGTATTTAAGTTCCTAGTTTGCACTCTTTCTTCGTCAGAATGTTGATCAAGTTTCCCAGTGCCGATTGTCAGTAAGCCTGTGTTATTTTGTGTTCCCGAGACACCCTTTGTTTGACTTCGAGTTTTGCCCGCCGATTCTGTTTTGTTTGCCTTCCTGCCTGTTTGGTTTTTGATCTTTTGACTGCCCCTCAACTACTCTTTTGGATTGAGTTTTTTTACCTTTTCGGATTCTGATAACTGGCTTTGATCTAATTTTTTACCTTTTTTTACAGTAGTGAATGGATTCTGATAACTGGCTTTGATCTTGGACTGATTAATAAACTTTCCTTTTCTGCCATACCCTGGTCTGCGTTTGGGTCCTTGTCCGGATTGTCACATTCAGGATTAGTCCAGTATATGGGAGGAGGGTGTGGTGCTTGAATAGTATAGTACATGTGAGTTTGGTGTATTGCTGGATTAGTATAGTGTGGTGTAGTGCTGGATTAGTATAGTATGGCCTGACGGGATTGCTGCGTCATACGTGCTGAGAGTTTGAGTTTGAGCGGATTGTTTGTTGCTGTCGGGATATCATTTGGATTGTGTTTGTATTGTTGCTAAGGGTTCTGCGTTTTATCATCAGAAAGGTAAAAGGATAAAAGATTTGCTCTTAAGGTAAACGTTTGTCGGCGTTAGGGGACAGAGAGGGAATTTTCAATGTTTTCCCCGTCTAGCTTCGGAAAGCTTGTTAAAAAGTTACCGATTTGTATTACACCCAGCAGACACGAGGGTTTTTTGTGGTTTTTCGCCCTCTCAGGAGCAAATCCAAGAGCTGGGAAATATACTATAGCTAACTAGCTTTTGTTGGCTTAAATTTAAATTTAATTGTTATATTTCAAGCGTAGAGCGTATAGCCGTTTCGGTTGGCTGCTACTAGCGCACTTGCTACAGACAATTTCTGCACCTGACTGTTCGGAACCACCTCGGTGTATAGTATTTTTATCGACTTGGTGTCTCTGTTTCGGCAGTAATTCGTTCAGTGCAGGGAGAGCAGTAGATATATGTAGGGGTGAAAATGTGGCCACCCGCAGTGCAGTGCGAGTTTTGTAGAATGATTGCGTTTCTGGAAGGAGACTTCCAGGAGGATTTCATCTGTGACAGATGCCAGCTTGTGAAGCATCTCGAGAGCAAGATCCTTGATCTCGAAGCCCAACTTGCTGGTCTCGACTGCCCTGCAGAATTTGTAGAGTTCCAGGAACTAATCAGTATGCCCTTTAGAGAGATAGTCTGCATGCCGAAGCGGGGTAGGGGGGAGACTCTAGAGCAGGTAGGGAGAGAGAGTTGGGTGACGGTAGGGCGTCAGCGTAGAAAAGGGCGCGCACATGCAGGGGCGGCATCTCCAGAGATTGTGGTGTCCAACCGATTCCAGCCCTTGCAGGAAGAGGATCTGGCCCAGCCATCTGTGAGCGGGAGGACTGATGAGCCCCAGGGCACCCTGGCAGCCAAGCCACCCAGGAAAAGGGAGTTAATTGTAGTGGGGGATTCTATAATTAGAGGTGTAGACAGTATAGTCTGTTCGCGGGAAAAGGAATCTCGCATGGCATGTTGCCTGCCTGGTGCTCAGGTTGGAGATCTCCTGGAACACGCGGACAAGCTCCTGGCCAGAGCAGGGGTGGATCCAGTGGTCATGGTCCATGTTGGAACCAATGACATAGGTAAGGGTAGGTTTGAGGTTCTGCAGGACAAATTTATAGAATTAGGAACAAAGTTAAGGGGCAGAGCCTCCACGGTGGTCTTCTCTGGAATTCTGCCAGTACCACGTGCTAGCAAAGGCAAGCAGAATTTTATATGGAGATTTAACACGTGGCTACAAACCTGGTGCAGGAAAGAGGGGTACAGGTTTATGGGGCACTGGGACTCCTTTTGGAACAGGGGTGACCTGTACAAGTGGGACGGGTTACACTTGAACCAGAGGGGTACAGATGCATTGGGCCAGCATATGCTTAGGGTAGCGGAGGAATATTTAAACTAGGGACTGGGAGGGCAGGAAGGGAAATTAGTAGTAGTAGTATTATGGACAGGGAGGTACAGACTGCCCAGATGGAAGATACCAGGGCGGAGTATAATACATCTGAGGATATAATTAATAAAGATTTTTTAGATCATAATGTGAATAGAGGTGGTTCGGCACAATCAGGTGTGGAGGGGAAGGACAACGTAAGTGTGAGTAAGGCTCTGCAGCTCATGTGTTTAAATGCGAGAAGCATAAAAAATACTTTTTGGAACTGGAGGCTGTCATGTTGAATGGGGGTTATGACATTGTTGGGATTACTGAGACATGGCTTCGCGCAGCGGATGGGGATGAATATAATGTAGAGGGGTACAAATTGTTTAGGAAGGATAGAACTAATAAAAGAGGAGGGGGGGTGGCCCTTTATGTGAAAGACAATCTTAATGTGCAGGAAATTCCAGGTATAAACTCATTCGTTTCTTGTGAGGACATCTGGATTAGATTATTGGGAGATCATGAGAAGGGACTTAATATAGGAGAATGCTATAGACCTCCAGCTTCAGACAGTAACATAAATAGTACGCTCTTTGGTAACATAAAACAAATCTGTGCTGAAGGAGAGACAATAATAATGGGCGACTTCAATTACCCCTCTATTAATTGGGAGATAGTGACAGGTCAGGGCAAATGTGAAGAAGAGTTTTTAGATATTTTCAATGACTGCTTTTTGGTACAGTCTGTTACTCAGCCTATGAGAGGGAAATCAATACTGGATCTGGTTTTGTGTAACAATCCTGATAGAATTTGCAGCACAGAGGTAGGAGAACCAATAGGGGCAAGTGACCACAGTGCAGTTATTTTTGATATAAGGCCTCCTCTAACTCTCGAATTTTTAATTTTGAAACTTTTAAAATTTCCCAAGATGCAAAAACTGTAATCCTTTGACTACATTTTTTCAATATTAATAGTAAGAAAAAGGATGAAAGTCTCCGCAGTGGATGAGGTTAAGTGCATTAAAAGAATAGAGGAAGGAATTTTGGTTTATAATAATAAGGATATTCCCAAGATGCACAGTAAACAGTTATTTTGTTGATGAGGTTTACATTAAGAATAAGAGAAGAACTTTGGTTTTATAAATATGCCTAAAATGCTTTACAGAGGTTATAAAAGCCTAAATGTACAGAATGTTTTGGAGGACTTTGAGATAAGGGACGTAGAAGTACTACAAAAACTACAAAAACTTAAGACAAATAAGGCAGCAGGCCCGGATGGCATATATCCCAGAGTACTCAAAGAACTTGGGAAAATTATATATAAGCCATTGACAGATATTTTCATTCAATCCATAATCACTGGAGAAATACCAGATGACTGGAAGCAGGGTAGTATAATTCCAATATATAAGAAGGGGGACCGTACTGACCCAGGGAACTATAGGCTTATCAGTTTAACTTGCATCGCATGTAAAATGCTGGAATGTATTATTAGGGATAAGTTGAAATCATTCTTGAAAAATAATAGTATTTTAAGGGAGAGCCAACATGGATTTCTCAAAGGGAGGTCATGCCTAACAAACCTCCTGGACTTTTTCGAAGAGGCTACAAAGTGTGTTGACCTGAACCAGGCTTATGATATTATATATTTGGACTTTCAGAAAGAATTTGACAAGGTACCACATGAGAGGCTCATTGCTAAAATGAATTCAGTAGGAATTGCAGTAGTAGTTTCAGAGTGGGTTCATAATAAATCGTCCATCGAAATGGAGACAGGACTGTGCGGATTGTCTCTTCGCAATGCAATGCTTAACAGTGAATGCTGGATGAAGCTCAGCAAGTCATCACATCACATGAATTAATGAATGAATGGGTTCATAATTGGCTGCAAGTGCGAATACAAAGAGTAACAGTAGGTGGGGCCGTATCTGACCTCGGTGCTGTGGGCAGTGGTGTCCCACAGGGATAGGTGCTGGGACCTCTGCTCTTCCTTATTTACATAAATGATCTTGATATGGACGTTAGCAGCAAAATAGTTAAATTTGCAGATGATACTAAATTTGGGGGTTAACAGTTTGGAATCGACTAAAGTAATCCAAGATGATTTAAACAAAATCCAAAAATGGGCAGATACATGGCAGATGACATTCAATATTGCTAAATGTAAAGTTATGCATGTGGGAAATAAAAACATTAGACAGGAGTATTTTATGGGAGGAGAAAAGTTAGTAGGTGTTCAATTTGAAAAGGACTTAGGAATTGTAGTTGATCAAAGCCTATCTGCATCAAAGCAGTGTGAAAAAAGCAGTGAAAAAAGCCAACAGGATGCTGGGATACATAGCAAAAAGTATTGAGTATAAATCAAAGGAGGTTATATTAATGTTATATAATGCCTTTGTCAGACCTCACTTAGAATACTGTGTGCAGTTCTGGGCACCGCGCTACAAGAAAGACATAGAAGCTCTTCAAAAAGTCCAAAGAAGGGCAACTAAACTGATACCTGGTATGAAAGGTAAAAGTTATGATGATAGACTTAAGGCACTCAATATATTTAAATTGAGCAAACGGAGACTTAGGGGGGATTTGATTGAGGTTTTTAAGATAAGTGGGGTCAGCAGAACAAGAGGCCACAGGTGGAAATGAGTTAAAGGCAAATTCCGCACAGATATTAGGACGTTTTTCTTTACACAGAGAGTTGTCAATGCCTGGAACAGCTTGCCAGGTCAGGTAGTAGAGGCAGAAATGCTTGGGCTATTCAAGTCCAGGCTAGATGTAGTACTAGATACTCTTTAGATTAGGACATGATGAGCCTAGATGGGCCGAACGGCCCGTTCTCATCATTATGTATTCTTATGTTCTGATGTTCTTAGTATATGTGAGTGGGATGTATTGCTGGATTAGTATAGTGTGGTGTAGGGCTGGATTAGTATAGTATATGTGAGTGGGATGTATTGCTGGATTAGTATAGTATATGTGAGTGGGGTGTATTGCTAGATTAGTATAGTGGGGTGTATTGATGAATTAGTATAGTATATGTGAGTGGGATGTATTGCTGGATTAGTATAGTGGGGTGTATTGCTGGATTAGTATAGTATATGTGAGTGGGGTGTATTGCTGGATTAGTATAGTATATGTGAGTGGGGTGTATTGCTGGATTAGTATAGTATATGTGAGTGGGGTGTATTGATGGATGAGTATAGCACATGTGAGTGGGGTGTATTGCTGGATTAGTATAGTATATTTGAGTGGGATGTAGGGCTGGATTAGTATAGGACATGTGAGTGGGATGTATTGCTGGATTAGTATAGTATATGTGAGGGGGGTGTATTGCTAGATTAGTATAGTATAACAATTTCCTTTGGATTATATTTCAAAGGACTCTTCTTGCAGAAAACATTTTTGTTTTAATTAATTGAAGGCTCAAATTAGATACAAATTGTTAAACTGTCATTTTAAGGGGTAACCTACTTACATGTTCAGAGAACACCTGGCGCTACAGTATACACCCACAGAATGTGATTTACCAGATTAACCGCCGGCCTTATTTAGATGTCAATGTCTAATTGGAGATTTACAGCCTGGCAAAGTGCTAACTTTTATGCTAGCGCTGTACATTTACCAGTTAGCTATCTAATTTTGCCGTTGTCATTGACACACTCGTCGCTGTGTAAGCAGCAAAACTAGAGCAAAGCAGAGAGAACATTATGTAGACAAAACAATGTATTTCATCATTATTTTACCCGCAGATTTATTGAGGTTGAAAACATTTTGAGCGACATACTGAAAATGCTGTCTGTGAAAAGACAGTTGTGCTCTCAATTGAGAATAAGCAATTTCACCATTGGAGAAGGGTGTGACATGAGAGAGAGTCAGAATAGGGTAAAGTACCAAAACAGAAAAATGTAAAACTCAGTAGAGGACAGGTGCAAGTAGTTTCCATGCGGGAAACAGCAAAAGGTGTTGTGAGGGGCAAAAGACATGCACAAATGTGAATATACTGTAATCGACACTAGCCAGTCAGTGTGTGGATTTTTGTGCTATCAATGGACTTGTTCAGCTAGCTAAAATGTTTGGAGAATCCTACACAAAGATATAGAGGAGACCGTTTCACAAACTGTCTAACAGCCTTTTTCATCATTGATTTCTTCGTCTGGTTTCTCCTGATCTGATTTCACACCTTATCTGCTGTGTAAGAGATAAGAGAAGACTTGTGGGTAGCAACGGACACGACCCAACTGGGAATTTTAACTATTCCAAACTATTCAAACTAAGCAAATGTCAGCCTTGTGACAGTCATGGTAATAGGAGAACAACAAAGCTAAACGCATGACAGAGAGCAAAGCTTGTATCATGTAGCAGCAAAATGCTGTGGGGAGGCACTGATCTTCAGGTCATCCAGATGGGTCATCCTGTTCACTGTGCCTACCATATCAGTCAATCCATAAAATGTGAGTCTGTGAATCTACCTGTGAAAATACATAGGATTTGGAAGGGAGTGCTGCTCTCAAACGAGTCTGGAATCTTTGTAAAACTGTTCACTAAAAGGTGCACCAATTATTTTCCATAATTGAAATGTTCTAGGTTACATTTATCAATGTCCAGTATGAAGTTCCATTCATCGCATGCTGCTAAAACGCTCATTCTGAGTGTGGTGAGGCTTCCTGCAAGGCTTCCTGCAATCCTGGTATCTAATTCTGACTGTGCCAGTGCTGAATGTGACCAGCAGCCCTGTAGGGTGACGCGTGATTGGCCACAGTGCCAACCAGTGAGGGAGGGTTTCAGCTAGCCAGCTACTCTCTGCCTCATCACAGAAGAGCACCTGATTGGGCACCTGCAGTCTGCCTGCGTTAGCTGTGCAACGAGTGCTACCTTATGGTGTAAGCTCAGCTGTTGGCCTGCCGAGTAAAAAGAAGCAGTGGCTGCCTACGCGCTTTTCGGAGAACCAGCGCTGTAGTCTGCGTTTTCCCGAATTGACGGAGGATGTTGCAGCGATGGGTCAGGCCTACTATTAGGCATTCCATATTGGGAGAATTAAGTGGATACAGACACGTTAATTCAAAGCATGTAAGACCATAATTAAAATCAAGAGCATGCAATTAGATTTCACTTCTCTGATTTCACTGTCACATCCTCTATATAACAACATGTCTGTTACTCTATTGTAAACACACAGGAGGCCTGATATTGTCTCTGGGCATCATGATTTAACATCAAGCAGAGGAATTTCTGATCATGCCTTCCATGCAAGAATGTACTTTATGCCTCCTCCTGGCAATGTACAGAATTTCGCATTTTTCTGCAAATCCTCATTTGACATGGCATGACAGCCCTTTCCTTCTCTTTTTTTCTTTTTACGTAATACTTCCTGACAGCCATTACTTGCTAGGTTTTTGTGGTTTTCACCATCTTACACATATAAATATCTCTTTTGGTGTACAATGTGTCTTAAAGTAATTATTCAGTGATATAGAGGTATGAAGCATATGCATTTCCTGGGGGGAATGTGCACAAAGCAGTAAGGATGGCCATATTTACACATCCCCACGATAACCTGCTGCTCGAACGCTCTCCCCTGTGACCGTAGAAATGTTCCCCCCCACATGAGAGAGGCAGTCCCAGAGCGGGCCAGTAAACGGGGGCGTACAACGCAGACAATCAAATAAATCTTGGTAACGCATGGCTGCTTCTTGCCCGAGCTGAACGCGGCAAGTATCGCACTCTTTGGATACAAATAAAGAGAGCCAGCATCCCCCCCCCCCCATCCGCCCCCACAACCCCCCGATCTATGACCATGGACATGTTGAAAAGACAATCTCCGTGATACACAGTCACCTACACACATGAGACAAAGCGTGTGACAGCGTTGATAGAAGGGATGGGATGCCTCATGTCCAACAGTTGTGAAAAAAGAGAGCTAGAATTTGACCATACTGAAAAAAAAGTTGTTAAATCTGACAATAGGCTACCAGCTTGTACATTTTCATTTAGACACAGAAGAGCGTGAGACACACATTTACCGCTTTCCGCATGTGGTGCACTCAGCTGCATTGCACATCTGTACAGTTTACTTCCAGTATTCATAATTCAGAGGGCACTTTTTTGGATCCCAAGTGCTGCACTGAGCCGTGCTGTTGTGCCACTTTGTTTCTAAAAGCCATTTGAGAATGTGGATAATTAAAAATCATCTTGTGGTCATTATCCCACCTTAAAGGATAAAAATGGCCAGACTGAAAGTATTTTACTAGATGTTGAACTCAAGTAGCGTTTACAGTTTGTCATCTCCATGACAATTTTCGAATAAAGCACGTCTTGTGGGGGTGGCATGATCACATGACTGGGATGCCATCATGTGGTAGTGTCTATGTTGTTCTTCTCTAATGTAGCATTCATTGTGATGTCATAAGACGGCGTCATTAAAACGTGACGGGGGAAAAAATCTGCAGGATCAGAATCTGTGGAAATATTATAGTACTGAATATACTGAGAGAAGCAGACCGTGAACCTGACACATCCACTGTTCTATATACAGCTTCATTCTATACTCCATACAAATGTAGTTGAAGAGGTAATTCACTCACCATGAAATGGTAGCGCATCACAATATAAGCAACATATAGTACTGCATGGATTACAACCTCATGTTCCACAACCCTATGGTGTCACAATGCTCTCAGTAAAGACAGTGAGGAATGGTACAGTAATGAACCCGATCATAACTTTACTTCTTGAAGAAGACGTTATCTTCCTCCCAGAACCAGGTGTACGTCAGGTTGCCAGGATATGCCTCAGCTTGACAGGTGAAGAATGCATCCAGGGATATGTTTACTGTTATGTTCTCTGGCGGTGACACAATAAATGGTGGTCCTGGAAGAAAATAAGAATAGAAAATCAGGTAGAAGGGTTTCAAGTCATGGAAGAAGGAACAGGGAATTAGCAAAAATGCTGTACAGTACAAAATAATGCATTCTGTCTTTCCACAAAAGTGCAAACAAAAGCAAGAAAGGGAGCCGGTGAGTGAGTAACTGGGAGGCCGGGGATGGTATGGGGAGAGGTCTTACAGTTTATGCTCATTTGAAACAAGTGCTACATTCAGAAAAATAGATTTTTTCCTAATACTGAAAAGAAGCCCGACAGAAATGAATTCACATGTCACACTCATACAGCAGTGTGGATGTCATGGTTTTCATGGTTTTCTGACAGCAGAGTGGTATCTCCGCAAGATGTACTCTTGTGGCTGGGACCGCCACCACATTCAGCACTGGCACGGTCAACATTTGATCTGGATTATGAAGCAAATCGCTGCACTGAGAGCTAGGCTTTAAAAACGGTTGGATGTCCAAACTCAGAGCCCACGTGCTGATATTTAAATGTCACCTGCTGGTGAAAGCCATTCCTTGGGCACACAGCCTGTATGCATGAATAATGAGTGCACACATTTCACATGTTTGTGATCATAATACTGTTTATTACCGGTAGTGTCCCTCTAATTGTGGTGATTTCATAATGCGTGTACTACAGTGATTACGATTATGCGTGCCTTTCAAAGGCACCGTTTCCGTGCCTTTCCTTGCGTGACAGAAGCGTCAGCTGCCCCGGGCCTCGAATAAACCATGTGACCGTTCGTGAGAGGCAATAGAGTATGCATTGAAAGATAGACATGCATAGAGAATCCATGAGCATGTTCTGCAGCATGGGAATGCGGTGCAGGGCCAGCTAAAACGACACGGTGTGTGCCGTGCTGTACTATTATTAAATAACCTCTATGAAATATACTCTGCCTTCCTTTCAGCATTCACCCTAGCCAATGCAGGACTCTACCTTTTTTTTAATGTTCTCCAGCTTTAACTCCCCCTGTCCCCTGTGGCATGGATTTTTTGTTGAGAGACCCACAAAAGAAGAAGCCTCCTCCTTTACATGTTTACAGAAGCAGTGCTTCCATTGGAAAAATGTTGCCTGTGAAAACAACACTGGAAGCAGTTCACAGTATCAGAGGGAGCTGGGAGAAGCAGGATCGGATCATGCAAAAAGGCTGCAATGGGTAGTTCTATGAGAACATGAAACCTGGAAAAAGAGCCTGTTTGGGCGTACTGCATCGATCGCCTGTGAACCCGACTTGTTAGGCCCATTGACTTCACATAGCAAAATGTTAAATTGAAACTGGTGGAGTACATGCATATACTAGCTCTGAGAGGAATGACACATACTATTTTTAATGTGTGTGGCTGCATGGCATCTCTAACTAAACAATGTGCTGACTTTTCTAAAGTACATGCAGGAACTCAACATTTGTTTAATATTCCAATAAAATATACAGGTAATTGCCATAATAAAGGAAACAGTTGAGTAAATGAGGGATACAAACTATATTTAAAGCAGGTGCTTCCACACAGGTGTGGTTTGTGAGGTAATGAAGCAATTAACATCCCATCATGCTTAGGGTCATGTATAAAAATGCTGGACAGGCCCAGTTTCTCATAATTTTGGCAAAGGTGATGTTGGTAGTCTGAGAGAAAGACATCATCAACTAAGGCAACTGTGGTCGAAAGTGCATACTCCTGGATTGTGATGTCCTTACATTTGTTCAAGATGCAAGGCAAAATAGATGAGCAACTCTGAATCAGTTGACTGCAAATATCAATCTAGGGCGTGAGCAGGCAGTTTCATCAAGAACAGTCCGTTGAGAACTTCAGAGAGTTCATACTATGGTCAGGTTGCAGTACAAAAACTCCTTATTGTACCTAAAAATGCATGTATGCAAGTAAAGTAGTGCAAATAACACAAACAGTGGTCTACTGTGCATGGAAAAGTCATATGGTAAGATGAGTCATCCTTCACCTTGTTCTCAAAAATCAGATGTGTGCATGTGTGGATGTCAAAATAAACCTATAGGTTTGAGCGCTTGTTTCCCAAGCTGAAGAGTTTTGTTATCTGTTAAGGATCTGTTATGGTGTGGGGTGCATTTTCCTGGCATGGTTTAGATCCACTCTACCCCCTAGAGGGAAAAGTAAACACCAATAAATACAAAGCCATTCTGAGTGATCACCTCCATGCTATGGCGCAGCACTTCTATCCTAATGATTCCCCCATCCACAGGGCATGAGTGATCACTGAATGGCTTGATGAGCATGAAAACGATGTAAACCACATGCCATGGCCGTCTGAGTCACCAGATCCCAACCCAACTGAACACTTATGGGAGATTCTGGAGCAGCGTCTGAAAGAGCATTTTCCACCACCATCAACAAAACACCAAATGATGGAATTTCTCGTGGAAGAATGGTGTTGCATCCCTCCATTAGAGTTCCAGACAGTTATAGGATCTATGCCAAGGCACACTGAAGCTGTTCTGGCAGTTCGTTTTGGCCCACACCATATTAAGACACTTTGTTGGTGTTGGTGTTTTCTTTATTTTGTACAGTTACCTGTACACGTTCAATGATGATGACAAGAATTTCACTCTGTCATTGACCCTCAAAATATGGATAGATTGCAATATAAATAAAAATAGTTTTCCACTCTTCCTTTTATTGTAGCTTTGAACGTTTTGTCAGAGAACAGACTGTGGGGGTGGTGGGGGGGGGAGATGACTCACAATCAGCAGCCATCACCAGTATGGTGCTGACGGAGTTGGATTTCAAGAAATCCCCAGACCCTAACGGGGACCCACTCCAGACCGTCTCCCAGCCGCCAGTGACCTGCCCAGGGAATGAGTCAGCGTTCCTCCCTGCAGTCTGAGCAGACGGCTCGGAGCTCAGAGAGCGGCGGGGGCCGCCATGAGCGCGGTGGCACAGACAGACGCAGCGATCCCGCTCGCCGCCGTGCTCGGGTGATGAAGTGCAAGCGGACGACGACGCGGGTTAGCGATTGGGTCGTGCGTCAGTCGCCCCCTCATCCCCCCGGGCACATTGGCGGGGAAGTGGGTGCCAGTGAGTGGGCGGGACTGTGCTCCAGATGCTCGCCGATACTTCGGCCAGACGGAGCACCTCGGTCATGGTGCGGGGGGGGGGGGTCACCGTCACAGATTTTAATCAAGAGGCTCATTCCCATCCACCCCCACCCCTACTTTTTTTGGACTAATTGAGCATGAAATGGCAGTTCAATATGCATTCTGGGAGAGGGAGGGGGGGAGACTGAGGGGAAAGAAAGCTTAGAGAAAGAGATGGAGAGCTGCTGAAGGTAGAGAAAGAAGGAAATGGAGAGAGAATGGGAGCATTAAGCAGCTAAATGGAGAGGGAGGACTAGAAAAATAGAGAGAGGGTGAGGAGAGAGGGAGGAAGGGAGAACACGGGTATGAGAAGGTTAAAAGGAAAAGAGAAAGAGAGGCGAGAGGAGAAATATTGTGAGGAGGGAGGGTGAGAAGGAGTAAGAGAAGAGATTAAAAAAGAGGGCTGCACTGTCTGGGGTCTCTTCAATCAATAAAATATACAACAATAATTCTGCAGAATTCCATAAACACATACTGAAAGCACAGAGAAATACCCACTTCAGCAATCAAGGCCGAATTATACAACTGGTGATCATACTAAAAACATCAGATTATGTATAAAACAAGGTCTTAAAAGCCTAAGACCTCTGGCCTTCAAAGTCAATTAACAATGAAGCTAAATCTTGCGATGAACCTGCCAATTTATGGGCCCGAAAGCCCACGCACCTGAGACCTTTACCTACAAAGAGGCAGACCAGACAAAGACTTAGTGATAACAGTCTGGCCAAAGAAAAACCCTGGCTAACAGGCTGTTTTGGACTCATGCTTTATGAGGATTGGTGATGTGGTTAAAGCAGATCCTCCAGCACTATAACACATACTCTGAATGTAGGACCACCTATTTAAAAAAAATCATAACCTTCCTTCCTAATCCCAAAAAAGGTCAGACATAGTAAATATCCCAAAAACAATATTACATTGTTTGTTATCATTGTCCGGACATGGATATTGATGAAGATGATATCTGAATGGAGATTGAATTCCCTAAGCACAGTATGAAACTTTTTTTTCTGTATGAATAATAACACTGCAAACAGATCTGCACTAACTTACACTTTCAGACAGGAAAAATACTATTATCAAATATTAATGAGTTGCCTGTTATTTTATGCAAGGTTCTTAGGCATTTCTTCATGAATATTGATGAGAATAAAAAAACTCTTGAAGTTATTGTATCATTGTTTTGTTTTTTCACAAACAATTCAAAACAGATCGGACAAACTGTTCAGTTAACTATTTAAATAACAGGCTAAAAATGGCCAACTGTTGAATTTGAATTTAGCAGGGAAAGAGGTCAGACAGGGTGAGGGTTTGATGAGAAATGTTTGGAGGAAATATTATATTCTTAATATTGTGTGTAATTTTTTGGCTTTCCTTTCTCCCCAGAGAGAGAGAGACAGTGTCAACTGTTGCCAGATCTGCCCTTTTAGAAGATGCGATGCACAGAATAGAATAGACTATTCTTTATTGCCATGTTACACAATTTACACACAGGGTAATTGGAATTAGTTTTTCAAATACCTCTCCCAAGAGAGGTCCAAGCGCAGGTTCAGCCATAGTATGGTGCCTCTGCAGCAGTTAGGGGTTCAGTGCCTTGCTCAAGGGTACTTTGATAGTGCCCCAGGAAGTGAACAAGCATCCCTCCGGTTTCCAGTTCATTGTTTTTTTCAATTACTCTTCCTGGGATTCGAACCAGCAACCTTCCGCTTGCCAGCCCGCGTCGCTAACCACTGAGCCACTGCCGCCCCACACAGGGAAGTGTGGATCCTATCAGCTAATTTTATATACACTTAGCACAAGTAAATCATCCCTGCTGGGCCACAGCTTTGTGTGGGGAAGGGGTATTGAGTGGAGCTGATCCACTGACGCTTGCGTGGGGGGTTTCAATCCCCCAAGCCCCACCCTGACTCCAGATGTCCTCATCAGTAGGGCCGAATGTACACTCTGAGCTCTACAACACGTGAGATTGAGTGGACGGAAGTACAGTATCTCCTAAACACACACACAGACACACACACACACACACACACATACACACACCGGTGTACACACCAGCATACACACAGTGAGCGCACAGGTACCTTGGACAAGCAGGCGTGTGGTGTGGACAGCTTCGCCCTGGATGCTGTAGGCCCGGCAGGTGTAAGCCCCTCTGTCCTCCCGGCTGATTGACATAACCGTCAGACTTCCATCACTCACCTGTGGAGAGAGGGGCAAGGTTTAATAAAATTATTACCTCTGAACATCAATCAAATGTGAGCTTACTGCTAATTTGCCATGGCCGTTCAATGACAATCTCTTAGTGAAACAATGAATTAATACTGCAATAATATATCAACACATTGTGGTGTTATGTTTATATATTAGATGTAGCAATAAAGACATGAGTAAATGGACAATGAAGGCTAGACTTATAAGTTATGCATGTCTACATGAATAATACACTACATGTTTTAGCCTTTTCTACTTTTTTCATATTATTTGTTTGATGTTTTCCAGAGGGAACAAATATGGGATAAGTGTGAAAAAATAAAAGAATCCATAGACAAGACTTTCATGGGCTGATTACACAATGATAGCAAAATAATAAACTAGTTTTTTTATTTTTATTGTCTGTTTTAACTTTCCTACAATGTATTGTCAAAATGCCTGTGACGGCTGTAGGCCTTTTTTCCCTTCACCATCAGCGGTGTCCTGGCAAGAGTCAGTTACATGCTGGGATCCTCCTTGGTTACGGAACGGTCCATCAGTGTGGCACAATGCGGTGCACAGATCCCAATAAGATTAATCAGAACTTCGGCATGTGTCACACTGACAGCTGCCAAAGTAATTGAAGGCAACATTCCCAGCAATATGTGACTGAAACATGACTATAGATTTAAAATCAAATAAACAAAACAGTAACAATGCCAGGATAAATTGTTGAAGGTGTGCCTAGAATCTTAGCCACTCTATACTCATGACAGTGATTTCATAGTGCTCAATGAGCATTTGTCTGTCATGTCTGTCTGTGAACTTTCCGCCATTTAGAATTGTACTACTTCTCCTACAAAGTTGATCCAATCTTCACCAAATTTCACTCAAAGTATGTGTGGAGGATATAACTTTTTTTTTAGCATCAAACTATTTGGCCGGAAAAAGGATATAATTTTTTTTTGATGCATCAAACTAGAAAGTTGATGGCGAAGAAACGTAAACAGGATGTGAGGCATATCTTAGGGTCTGTTTTACCTACAATCATGGGACTTGCATTGCAATGAGCAATGAGCAATACAGTCATGCAATGACTTACCTTCTTGCTCATGCCTTCCTGAGCTTGTAGGCTACATGTTTGCATCAATTCATAAAATAAGGAATGATTGGCACATTTTGCTTGGACCCCATTAATTGCCGCTTGCAGTCATATTATAACCTTATTTTTGAAGAAGGTGAGGTTCTTGTATAAGCCTGGCTAGTGTTTCCACCCTTACCTGCATGTTCAATATTGTACATATTTTTAATTTTTAGTTTCAGATTTTATCCCATTTTCTCCCAATTTGGTAGCCAATTAGACCCACTATTGTTATGTCAATCCCCCCCTAGTAATGTGAGTTCGCTGCCATAGTCCTGTGACCGGTAGTGACGAAGGCGAAGTAACGCCTCTTCCGAGATGGCACTCGCCAAGCCGTTGACCGTAACCCGGTACTACAGGGTCACTCTTATGCGCAGCGAATGTCATGTCGGCTTCCCTCCCCCCTCCCTGGGGCGGACAGCCAATCGCCACCCCTGGTGGCACTCCCGGCCAGAGCCGACTTTGGCGAGACGGGGGATTGAACCCCGGTCTCCCTGGCCAGTGTCAGACGTTGTAACCACTGGACTACTTCTTTTGAAGAACAAGGCTTCTTATTTACTTTTCTATTTGACTAATTCTCATTGCTGATTCTCTCTTTCCCCAGTTTGGAAGGCCTAATCCTATTCACAGGCCCATATCATCTCTGCAATGTGCCAATTCTGGACACCACAGACAATCCAGTTCTCTGCTGCTGTTTGCCTGGTGACACATTCCCTTTCTGTTCCATTTTAAAATGTAATCACTCTAATTGCAGGGGCTGACCAAGCCAAACCTGCAATCTACAGCATCCATGTGTTTCCACCCGTTGCTTCATCCACAACAGCCCACCAAACGGCTATCATTGCTACCACCATCAGTAATGATGACATCCAAAATCCCTTACCAAAATCCATAGACAGTTACAGCGACTCTAACCAGTTTATCTCCATCTTTTGGATGAGATGTTGAACCAAGGTCCTGTCTCACTGTGGTCATTAAAGATCCCATGGCTCTTACCCCAAAGAACAGAGGTTCCCCTGTGTCTTGGCTAAACCGGCTCTCTCATTCTGGCCTCAAATCACCCCCCAAGTGTAATTGTCATCATAATCCTCTCCTCCAGCTGATGTGTGCTGAGCGTTCTGGTGCAAAATGGTTGCCGTGCATCATCCAGGTGGATGCTACACATGGTGGTGGTGGTTGAGGTGAGCTCTCCTCTCCTTCACTGTAAAGCACTTTGAGATTGCGAAAGGTGCTATATAAATGTAATCCATTGTTGCTCTTATTATTATTGAGTGATTGCATCTTGAAATGTAAATTTCACAAATATTGATTGCTAGTTTGTAAACTCACCGTGCCTCATGTAGTACAATAGCTCAGGTAGTTAAATTTGTGCAGCTGAGAAAAATAAAATGAGGGAAATGGGATGTTCTGTGGACCTGGAGAGTTCTCAGCATACACCTCCTGATGTTTTGGGCTGGGTTTAGGGCATACACTGATGCCTTCTGCTGAGGAGAACTGACATCCCTTTGAATTATTGACTCATTGTAAGTGGCTCACTTCTTTGTATGCCAGGTAGAGCAGAGTGGAGCTCTCACCAGAAATGAAAGCAAATAAAGAAAAAAAATAAAGAAAAATAACCCTCACAGAAATGATGCACCTATTCGAAAAGAAAAACGAACAGTGCTAGAGCTGTTACACATCCTTTCAGATTAAGGCTTACTTCTGTTTTTGTTCAATGTCTTTCTTTCTATTTTGCAGGTGTCATTAAGAGTGCACTGAGCCCTGTGAAAAATGCATGAGACCGCTTTTCTGCTGAGAGATCAGCAGGTACAGTACGGAAGCCATTTACCAGACCCGAAAATAAAGATAGACGTATCACACACGTTCGCACGTTACCTACAGCGGGCGATGAAGAGAGGAGAGGTAAATAATTCAGGTTTCCCATCAGCTTTGCTGCTCTGTTACATCAGCAGCGGCTGAGCTAGCTTGCAGGGATCGCAGTGTGCGTGCGAGTGTGAGACGAAGCGACTTCCCTTCCCTGCCTCCCATCCCACTTTCGCTCCGGCTCAAGCGCAGCTCGGTGCACCTGCGGTGCTGAGCCGAGGAGCGCCCTTTAACACAGGACGAGATCAAATGGTGCTGGACCACCACAGTCTCAGGTCACAGCCCTCCCTCCCTGCCTGCTGTTACGTCCCTTTGCTTTGTATTAGCACTGCTTCGTGTTTCCTTTTGGCTTTGCGTGCTGCTGTGTTTCCTCGGTTTCTCCCCTTTAGGTGGAGATGACGTCACTGACCTAGTGGGAGCTGCTTGAGGACATGGTTTCCAGGGGAACCCTCCAGTCAACGTGACGAGAGAAGATGCACCTGGACATCGCTTGGCTACATCACTGAGGAGACTTTTTAAAAGATGTGGGACAATATATAGTGGTTGCCACCTGAATGCCATCAGTTCCCTTTACGACATTGCTAATTACAACTTGGTGAATGCGTTACTCTAATTGACCGCCTAGCTGCTAATGAATTATTATTGCTATTCGTAATACATTTTGGGAACTCCGAGGAGAAGAACTCCCCTGTCATCTTCGAGGGTCTGGAACCGCTAGCTGGCTGCCCGTTGAGACCTTGCAACCTGTTTCTGTCTTTTAAAGGACTTTCATGTTATAGATAGAGAGAACAATCATTAAATGTATACATATTAATAAATATATGTTTAATCTTTCTAAACCACTCTTTCACTGGTACTCCTTACCGGTTGTGGTTATTGATTAAGTGGCTTAGTGTTACGTCCGATATAGTACGCCTGGTTATTGCAACGCAGGTTTATTTCTATCCATAACACTGCCAAGATGGCCTTTTCCAATCCGCTAAAACTGAGTGGCTGGGAACCATGCTGCTGTGATCCATAGGTGAAGTTTGTGTATGTATTGCTTGACTGATTTGTCCGGAACCAGACCAAAAAAATAAGTGGGGGAAAAAAAGGTTTTTGCTTGATTGGGGTAAAGAGCACCATTGTGACTAGTGGCCACCTGTTGATGCCAGAGCGTTTTCACCACATGCCTGCTCCCAGCCCTCCTCTTATAACTGGTGAAGATACCCTGTGCTCCATGTGGATAAGGCAAGGATGGGCATTTGTAAACAGTGCACTGTAAAGCTGATCTGCTGTGGAGAACATAGAAGCTGGCGACAGGAAAACAGGCTCATCAGCTTTTCATCAACCTTTACAAAACTTGCACTGTCCTGTTCAAACCTTCAAAAAAGCCTCTCTTTTTTAAAGATTTAACTGTGTTCTGTGTGGCTCAGTAGGTAGAGCATGGCATTGGCAACGCTTAGGTTGTGGGTTCAATTCAATTCCCACTGGGACCACATATACTGAAAAATGTATCCATTCACTACTGTAAGTCGCTTTGGATAAAAGTCGCTTTGGATAAAAGCGTCTGCTATTACATGGCATATATTAACTAAACATTACAAAAATCGTATTCTGCATTTTAGATACCAAAATAAGACACAAACAGCATATGATGTTTATGGCTTGGTTAATAAACATAATATCTACAATAACCTGTATACAATCTTATTAAATTGGTTTAGAATTTCACCAATTAGCACACAGCACAAAACACTGTGAACATGCAATGCCCTCAAAGCAAGTTTCCTTGCATCCAAAATTCCATTATGAGTCGTACTGCTTATTAAAAATAATTCAAATATATTTGCAACATTCTCAAGGGGAGAAGTATAATATCACATACAAAATAATCATTTTCAGAAAAAAGTGCTATAGCTAGCCATAGCTAGATAAGTCATTAATACTTTATTCACTGTACACTGTATTTTAGAGTTACCATGCTAAAACCTGGTGAATTCAGTGCAAAGACAGTACATTACATCTGTGTTTTTCTGAAATGGTGAGAGACTACCATATACATTTTACATGATAATTTTTTTTTCAATACATATAACTTTTTTGAATCATCCTTTAAAATCACGGCCTCCTACACCCACACCATGGATGCTAGGCTTTCTCAAACTCTAGGCTTTCTCAAACTCAAAAAATTGTTTTTTTCAGCACAGTACAAAGAATGTAAACTAAAGTATGCTGCACTGCATTATATATACTGTATATATACACTCTCCAACATATACATACAATTACAAATGACAATTGAGATTATTATTATTAGTGGAATTATTAGTAGTATTATAATTATCATTGTCAGTATCACCATCATCATCATCATTTTCATTATCATTAACCTTTATTTCGCACAGAAGGCCAAATGAGAACTAATTTCTCAATGCGACTGTGCAGCCATCCAACTGTAAGTGGCAACCATCAATAGAGTGTCTGATAACTGCCAACATAATGCTGAGCCACAGACCCATCTATTCACCTACGTAAGGATAATCTAATAATTAAGGGGTACACCCTACAGAGAGGGTGAACGCTTTACACTACACCTCACAGAAGAACCCAGGAGATGTATTCCATGAATAGAAATGGACCCAAACCTTAAGTTTGTGGGCGTTTGTTGTGCATATCTAAAAGAGAGACAGAAACAGCACAACAAACGCTGGTGAACTTGCCCACATTTAAGGCAGGGTAATTAAACAAATAATACAGATATCTATGAACAAGACCATAAACTGAATATGCTTACTTGCTGCTGCACAGGAAATGGAGGAGGAGGCTACAGTACAGGTTGTTATTATCATTATTGGTATTTTTTAATGTGTGATTATTATGCTGCTGCTGCTGATAATGATGATGATGATGAATAAGAGTCTTAACGAATGACACGGAGCTGACTTTCACTTAAACGAAATGCAACCTAAGTAAATGAAAAAAATCAAACTGTTAAATTAAAATAAACAGCGCCCTGAAATCCTGGCAGGGGAAAAAACTGATAGATTGAAAAACAGATTTAAACAGATTTAATCAATGTTGTTCCCTGTAGTAAAGAAGGAAGATGGATGTGTAATTGGTCTGTCAGTCTCAGCCTTGACACCCACGAAAGAGTGCAGCACCATGCTGAAACAACACACTGCAATCAGTCCCTTCGTTTTAGAGTCATAGCCGTGCCGTTAATGTCTAGCAGCTATTGTTTCTATTTCATATTCTTTTTTGCCAAATCCTTACAGAAACAATTCCACCATTCATACCAGAACTGTGCATTTCAGTGCATTTATTCTTAATAAAGACAATGGATTTCAGTATTAAGAATGCATGGTGGCGCATCCTGCTAAGACACTGTGATGAGATAGGCCTACGAATACAATGGGATATTCCAAATTGGGAGAAGAAAAAAAACCTTCTGGAGCCAAATGTTGAAATGTTCTGAATAATAAAAGCTGAATGTTAAGGCCTCCCGGGTGGTCTAGCGGTTACAACGTTCGACGTTGGCCACTGCCGCGCCAGTATCGGCACAGGCCGGGAGTGCCACTAGGCAATTGGCTGTCCGCCCCAGGGAAGGGGGAGGGAAGCCGACATGAGTTCGCTGCATATAGGAGTGGCTCTGGAGTACCGGAGTTACAGTCGACAGCTTGGCGAGTACTGTCTCGGAGGAGGTGGTACTTTGCCTTTGTCACTGCCGGTCTCAGGTCTCAGCAAACTCACAGTACAAGGGGGGGATTGACATGAAAAGAGAGGGTGTAATTGGCTACAGAATTGGGGGAAAATGGGAAAAATCTAAAACAAATTCTTTCAAAAAAAGAAAGAAAGAAAAGCTGAATGTTCCAAAAGAAAGAAAAGCTTTTATCTAATTGAATCTTGACTCTGACCTACTGCTGCACCTCATGTGCATTTTCTCCCGATAGCAAAGGATGACAGAGCTCTCCAGACACCCCTGCAATTAGAATGCACGCCCTCCTGGTCTAATTAACAGCCGATAAATTATTTAGCGTGGCATCGATGTTAACAACGTCGGGCTAAAAAACTTTTACTGGGGCAAAAATTAAAAAGGAATTAGTCAAACCCGCTGACAGGTTAATATATTTCAGCAATTATTAATAAGCACGGTAGCGCACGGGCGTAACAGACAGCGCTCTGGGTGGCACACTGTGATGGGCGGCCCGAGTGGGACACTGTGATGTTGCATCCTTGAGCTTGGAACTCTTTATCTCTACCGCTTAATTAATCCTGGATAGAAAGGCATCCGCTAAGCAAAAAACAACAAACTAACTGTAAAAAGGGAGAAGGTTTAATAAATCAGTGAAAAATCATTGCACACAACACTCCAGTCAAAAGGCAGAGGTTCACCAAGCATCATGACGAGATTTCAGAAAATGCTGATTCTCCTTTGACTGCTCTCCCCCGTTGTGCTCAGGGCTGATAACCTTTTAGATGTTCATTGTGTCCTGGCTGATAATTGATCTAATGATCCACAAGGCCATTCTGCTTAATGTGATGCATTTCAATTAAGGTGTCACCTGTCAGTTTCTTCAGTGTGTTGTAAATGCTACTGCTAATGCTGAGTTTTCATCCAGAGAGAAGAATAAATAAAATATAAATCCAAACCAACATTTGCTATTGCACTTTGTGCGGTTTTATATTACTTCACATAGTCACGTCTTGATGTCTATGCCATGGTGAGTGGCTTCATATATGCTGGACCTGACGGAGCAGAATGAGCTCAAACCTGGTGCTCATGTTGGGGGTAATATTTGGTTGGGGGAGTGGAGTTGGGGAAAGTGAAGCGCCCTGATCTAGGCTGATCAGTGGGATCAGTCACTGTCACTTCCTGTTCATCATGGATCAGGGAACGCAAACGGGAGATGGAGCCAGGCGCTTGACAGAGAGGAAATCTCAATGCGCACAACAAATGTTCAAATGTTAGGTATGGCCCTCAGCATGAGGAGAGTTTGAAACGGAGGAGGGTGGTGCATTTTCGGGGTGCAGTTCAAAGGGTTTTTTATCAATACACCTCGGACCATTCCTGAACAGGTGGAGGACGGATATGACTGTGACGGCACAGTAAAGGCTGCCCCCTCCAGCGCTCACCCATCACCCCCACGCTATTTGCCCCGCCTGCATGCGACGTTGCCGGGGGACAGAAAACTCACTAACACTCCTCTCTCATTTTCTCAAAGTCAACAACGACAAATCAGTCACATTTCCATCCATCAAACATACAGGGAGAAAAGCTATGCTCGCTGGCTGATGGATCACTGACAGCGGGAGAGTGCTGGGACTGAAAAAGGGCCTTTTTTTCTTTGAACTCAACAGTACGTTACGTACAAATCAGAATCTGAGCATTTCACGTTTTCAGACGGCTGGAGAAATAAATCAATAATACAATTAGAAATAGTAAATAGAACAATAGAACTGTGAAATGTGCTTTGGGGCTTCTCTCGAAACATAAAGCACACATTTTCAAATGCTTTAAGTCTGCTAATTGACCTTATACATACAATTAGCTGGGAACAAGAATCCAGGGGGGCCACCGATAGCGTAGCGGTCTAATGCACCCGTATTGGCTGGTCCTTTATGAGTGTATCATGGTCGTGGTTCGAAACCCAACTGTACCAGACTGGCCCTGGTGGGGAGTCCCGATCGGAGGGTTTTTTATTTAACCTTTATTTATACAGGTAATCTCATTGAGACACGGGGTCTCATTCTCAAGAGAGACCTGGTCAGACAACAGCAGCAATTATACATACAAAGTTACAGACAGACATAACATTCAATACAGAGACATTAATTAATACAGAGACGAGGTAAAAACAGATCGAAGTGTAAAAGTGCTACGGTAACCGGATTTGAACTCCTATGTACAGGAGCAAACCCCCACAGACGCTCTCTCCAAGTTATATAAAAGTCGCTTAAAATCTCCAAGGGGAATCAAGCTAGAGAGCTTCAGTTCCTGCTGTAATGTATTCCAGGTTGAGGGGGCAGAGAAGGAGAAGGCCTTTTTACCAAGTTCTGTACGAACTGAGGGGATGGAGAGTGTGATGAAGCCCTGGGAGCGTAGGCCATAGCAGCTCAGTTTGCGTGATATGTAAGTGCATAGGTAAATGGGCAGCAGACCAAGGATGGATTTATAAATGAAGTTATACCAGTGTAAGGCTCTACGCATGGATAAGGAGGACCAGTTGACTAAAGAATACAGAATGCAGTGGGAGGGAGGGTGACCCGGCATGAACTCGCCGAGAAGCTGGTAAGGGTGTCTCCAGTGGGTGTTGCCACATTCCATCTCGAAGGAAGCGGAGTTCGCTGCCCTCTGAGAATTAGCTTGCCTCGTAGAGATGGGTGGCGAGTTTGTGTGAGGAGGGCAAATCAAAATAAATATAGGGTATAATTGGCCACTAAATTGGGAGAAAAACGGGACAAAATCTAAAAATAAAAAAAGTCGAACACGACCAGTCATCAGGGACATGACCTGCAGGGATTCTGGTAAGGAATTTGTGCTTTCGAATGCATCTTTCCAGCATCCTGGACAAAAAGGTCACACAGGTGACATCAGAGGAAATGGAGGGATGTGACAGGTTGCCTACCTTGTACTTCCCGCTGTTCCCCAGGAGCTCTCCCTCTCTCAGCCAGCTGACCACAGGCTTGGGATTCCCGAAGGCAGTGCAACTCAGGGTGATGCTGCCCCCTTCCTTGGCCTCCATGTACTGCGAGGGAGTGTCCGTGAAAGTGGGAGGAGCTACAAAAAGAGGGAGAGAGAGAAGACGTTCAGCGCTAATTTGCCTGCACGATTCAGCCTCCCGACAGCCCTTTTCTCCCCTGCTTTCCAGAGTTAGCCTCCACCGGCTATGCCTGAGGAGGGAGCAGCAGGAGTATTTTGAGGACATAATATCAAAAAGTTCTATGCAGACAGAATGTGAGGCTCTCAAATTCAGTGGTGTACTAAAAGCTTACCCTGCTACAAGCCACGCACTGACCTTTCTCCAAACAGGGGGTGAATATTCATATCTGTCTGGGCTTCAGAACGTGGCTAGCAGTACAGTGGCATGTACCTGCAAGTCGCTTCTGCATCAGCCCTCAGTTCGCTCAGCATCCAGATCATTTTCCCTTCACATTTTCGCAGCCTTAATGTAAGTGTGAGAACCACCAGTCTTCAATTATTAGCACTTATGATGCTTTTTCTCCATGGAAACTAACCGGATCTACTATTTTCCAGGCTTTTCCTAGGCATGCGGCATTCTTGCGTTCCCAATGTGTTGCACGATATGGATAATGCTGCTCCAGTACTATAACAATACCTTTAAAGCTAATCTTTTCAACTATAATAATAATAATCCTTCCATTTCACAGTCCGGCCCAAATAAAAGACCAGTGGGGGGCGTGCTGTACCTGTGGGCTAACAAACATAAAACAGAGAAGGCCGATGCCATCTGAGTTTAAGGACCCATCTATGATGTAAATTCTTACGACCACTGTGAGGCGTCCCACGGCAATTAATCCTGCAAGCACAACTCAGTAGACGTTTATGGCCACTTAGGATTTATGAGCTCTGGTGGCTGCTAGCGCAGTCTCCTCAAAACCCATTCCCTGTGAACAATTTCCCCTCTTTCCCTCTCTCTGCATATCTCTTGGGTCTCTGGCCTTTCAGGTCTTTGATTTAGGAGTTCCACTGTGACCATAACTACAAGCGCATACACACACACACAAACACACACACACACACACCATTTCCTTTCAGTAACTCACAAAACGAGAAAGCCATGGGTCTTTTTGATTTAGTATTCTGCCCCCTGCACATTTTTGCAGATCATTCTGTGTCAGTATATCACTGAGTTTTTTCCTTTTTTGTGTGGATTATTGACAAAAGCCTTACAGGTTTCAGCACTTGTGCAGCACGGTGTGACTGTGTGATTGTGAAATCCACGTGGTCCAGAACAGGGGAAAATGTACTCTCTCATCGAGCCCCGCATCTTAATAAAATCTATTCTGTTGTTCTGTTGGACTGCTGCAATTACAGTGCTAGAAATGGACATATCCCTGATGGATTTTTCACTACTGATAATCCACTTCCAGCAGGAGTTTATAGACAGACATATATCGAACATCCCATTTGCAAGATATTATTTACTACCGTTATTTCAGCTTCTCCTATAATAAATATGTTTATTAATCATGGCAAGTGCTGTTCGCATCTCAGGGTAATTGATCATATTTCAAAAATGCTCAGAGCAAGGTTGTAATAGCCCCTTGTCCAGATTCAAGTATGGGCTTCACATCATTACTTTGATTACAGCTGATTCATCCTAACTTGAAGCTATAGAATACTAGAAAACGAAACCTCCACTTCCTACAGAAGAGGGAGCACCATCGCTATCTCTGGACCTATGGTTCCCACACTGCAGGATGGGCTGGGTTGAGGTGGCTCTCCCAACGCATGTGAAAAATGCACCCATTACAAATCAGCCACTGACATTTTAACCTACTATACACAGAGCTGGTTATTCTGTCATATATTTTATTTATATTATGAATATATTAATATCTAAACATATATTAAGCTTCTTAAGTGGTGGATCAAAGGGGGAAAAAATTATCTGTTGTTAATGTTCACTCATTAAGTGGCCCCACAGGTCTAGAGGAGAGTTATTTCTTTAGTTCCGCCACCTGACCACACTATTACACCACACAGAGTTTATTAAAAGAGTTAATAAATGTTTAATAACTAATTTACCGCTTCTTGAGAGCAACGTCAACGTAACACCTTGGCGCTTTCCTTACGATACAAAAACAGTCACCGTAGCCATTTGCGTTTTTTGTGCACAAAAGCATATTTCCGGCTTCAGAAATCTCTGACAGAGTGATGGTGTGGCTGTTGCACATTCCCATCCACCAACACAAGGAGCAGCTATTAGTTAGTTAACCTGAGGAACATTTAGCCTGAAGTTCAAATATAAAAGCAACACCTGGTGAAGGGTAAATAAAAGAGCCGATATTCGGTAACACAGTAACAAAAAGGACACCTAGATTATTTAGTTTACTTCGGTCCAATTGATTTATGTGACCTTTCTCATTAAAGCACAGTTCTGCTGACAGCAAACAATTCAGTAACACATGCTGGAATCCAGGAAATCGTGCCTCGTGTTTCTCAGAAGACAAAGACATTCGGTTTTGTGCTCAAATTCACCCACGTGACAAAATAATAAAATAAAAACGACACGCATAATGTGTAGCATGCGCAGGCTTAGACACAATGAAAATAAAATGAGCATCGGAACATTTTTTGGAAGGCGCACACAAAAGGATTTCTATCTGACAGGTTTGTTTTCTTGTGATCCCGTCAGGACGCTCCCAGCTGCATGGGAAGTGCACTCTGCTAATGCAAAGACTGTGCAGCTCCGCCGGTGGACTGCAGAGTGAAAAGAAGTGGAGGTAGCGTGCGCTTGTCTGTGCCAGAATAGACAGAAGATGGTGCATGCAGATGGTGGCACTAAGAATTCAACTGGGCAGGCGGATAACGTAGCGACCTAACGCACCCGTATTTGGCTGGTCCTGTACGAGTGTGAGCTGCCTAGCAGACATTCAGTTTGAAACTCATCTATGTCAGATCGGCCCTGGCCGTTAGCACCGATCGGGGGCAGCATTTGGCTGTCCGCTCCTGAGGGAAGGGGGAGGGTGGTCGGCACAAACTCGCTGTCAAGCACGTGTGAAGGGTGTCTCCAGAAAGGGGGTCGATGAGTTCCGTCTCGAAGGAGGCGCTGGCCTCGGAGAGTAGCTTGTCCCATAGAGACGGGCGGCGAGTTCGTAGGGGAGGGTTAATGGAAATAAATAGTATAATTGGCTTCCAAATTGGGGAGAAAAACAGAGAAAAATCTGAAACAAAATGGATAAAAATACAATTGGGCATCCGAAATTGGGAGCAAACAAAAATGGTTTAAAAATAATAATAATTCCACCTTCTATGGTGGGCTACTGCATATGCAAACGGGAATCTCTTTGTTGGAGGGGGAGCTGGTATCCCAATTTGTAGCTACAAATGCGAGGAGGCTTAGGGGCAGGGTTTTACGAGTTGTGGATTTGGACTGAGCTGGCTGCGATAAGCAGTGGCAGCTGGGATGCTCAGACTGGCAGCGCAAGTCACGTTCCATCTCTCATAAGGGCTGTCGGCATATCTCATAACCCAGAAATTGGAGCGGGGCCACACCGCTGCAGTGGCTCCGAAGACGGCGCTCCGATGCGCGTGGCCGTGTGATCCTGGGCGACATGCAGACAGGATTGGAGGTGACACTTGCGTGAGCTATACTTCGGTTAAAGCTGAGGAGAGCTGTGCTGAACTCTGCGTTGCTACGATGGCACACCGCACCAAGAGGCAGCCATGGCATCTGGAGCTTTCAACGCTGCAGGGCCTGAGACGCACACACACACACACACACACACACACACACACACATGTAGAGTGTAAACACACTCAAACAGAAATGGACACACGTGTACACACATGTGCACACATGCACTCACACACACACTCACACATACACGTGGAGGCATACTGTACACACACACACTCAAGCACACACAAACACATGCATTTGTACACACAAGCACACACACACACACACACACACACACATACACACGTGCACACACACGCACAAACACATACACACATCATCAGTTAATTTGATGCATGCAGTACACCAATTCCAGTTCCATATTTTATGTAATGATCTCATTTGTAAACCGTCCACGGAAATACAGCTATACATTTGAAAATGCTATATATTTCTATACTTAAACTGGGCCTAAGCATGAGTGCTTCAGAGGCTGTTAGCTGCAGAACATGTACGTGTGTGTGTGTGTGTGTGTGTGTGTGTGTGTGTGTAGTCCAGACAGTAAGTGTGTCTGTGCCATTACTAATGAGAGTGAGGCTTTTCTACCAATAGCAGTGTCACCAGGAGCTGAGTCCCGACTGTCCTACATTTTGTCTCAGTCTGAATATGACATCATCATCCCTGTGAACCAAGCAATGGCACACTGCAGCTTATCAGAACCTTCTGATGGTGTTTAAAGCTTCCTTCCCCAGCAGTAGTGTTGGATGGAGATCAGTACCTGTGTTCCTAAACATTTTTCCTTCCCTCTCTTTTGTCTCTCTCTTGTGTGTGTGTGTGTGTGTGTGAGAGAGAGAGAGAGAGAGAGAGAGAGAGAGAGAGAGATAGCAAGAGATGGAAATGGAATATTTTATTTCCCTATTGTATCACCAGAACATTGAAATTCTAATTCTATGTTCCACACTAAGCTGGTTTAGGCAATTTTCCCATCCTAATGATTCTCAGAATTTCCTAAATCTAGCTTGTGTTTTTAGTGCCAGACAGACCGATTTAAAGAGAAGCAAACAGAAACCTTGTCCAGGGGGAAGTTCCCTTTGTCTGTTGGCACTGCTTTTGCAATTGTATGTATTTGGAATTACTGCCATGGTTCTGGTTTGAATAGTTAATCTACATTGGTACTTTAGAAATATTGCACGTACAATGTCTCTGGTATAAGTGTTTGTAATTTTGTCATTTTGGAGTGTTGTTAGACTGGTCTTTATCACTGTTGCTTGCATAACTCACGTGGATACACTAAGAGCGTCTGCTGTATGAATGGAATGTAATGAATTTAATTTCTGATTTGGAGTCCCATGCAGTATAACCTATTGTTAAAAGAAAGTAAAAATTCAGACACATGGACCTTGACTGTTTTTTTGAAAATGACAGGAAGAATGAAAAAACTGAAATATGAAGGAAGACAGAAAGGTAAACATAACATGAAAGAAAGCAAGATGGACAGAAATAAAGAGAGATAAAGAAAGAAAGAAAGAAAGAAAAGAGAACTAAAGAAAGAGGGAGGCTTGGCCGGCTCTCTGAAAGTCACCCCCAGATGAAAAGGGGTTTTGGTTCTGAACAGAGGCAGTCTTCACAGTCCCTTCACTGTCTCCAGGTGGGGAGGGGCGGGCTTGCTGTCCCAGGACACCTGCAGCCCGAGGCCAGACCCGGATCCAGTGATGCCCTCTCTCCACTTGGCAGGAGGCATGGCGCGGCCAGCGGGAATCAAAGCACAAGTGTGTGCGCGTGTGCGTGGAAAAAGCGCTGAGCACAGGGGCTGCTGTGTGCTGGCACGTTTTTAAGCTGAAAGGGAGCCACGGGACACCTGTGTTTCCGACAAAAGGGGCCTTCTGATGTAGCCGAGGGGAGTGAAGTCTGAATACCAATTCTACAACAGTGCACCCTTTCTGAAAAGCACCGGCTTTCTGGCCCTCTCTGCACCTCTTTATTCCCCGTGTCTGCACTGCCTCGGGCCAGCTGAAATAGCCTCAGAAACTGAAGCCATGATTTAGGCAGATTTATGTTGTCTTCCTCCGGCTAGTTGCATCTGTGTCTTGGAGTGATGAAGCTTGTAACTAAGAATCATGTAATGTGCAGGTGCCATCAGTGTATTGTGACTGCATTTTAATGCTAAGTATATAAGTCCATCCAGGCAATCACTCACCCACACACACACACACGTACACATATATGTATGTTCGGAATAAACAGACAAACACACACACACACACAAATATGTATGTTCTGAATAAACAGACAAACACACACACGTGCACCCACACACACATACACACACACACATATATGTATGTTCTGAATAAACAGACACACACAAACACATATGCATACATACACACACAGATACACACAAGCACACATACACACATGCACACTAAACACACACACAGGCATATGCACGCACACACGCAAACACATACTCACAGGCTCAAACTGCAATCTCGTGTCCACACCACATAATCGTTATCCAGGAGATTTAAAACTGGAGCAGGAGACGGATTACATCATCGGCGTGTGAAGCAGTGACACTGTCGCGAGCTTGTATCATGAGCGCAGATTAAAACAGTGCGAAAAGCGGCGAGCTATAACAAGCCTTCAAGGAGGCCGGCAGTCAGGCGCTGCAAACGCACACAGATGTTCCCTCTCCCCACCTTTTCCACAGCAGCACAGGTCAGATCTGATTGAACAAAAGAAATCCCTATGAGTATCAAGATCAAGGGGTGCTAACAAGAGGTACACCCACAAACAAACGCTCTCTGCATCCAAGGACAGGCATAAAATAATCCAATATGCTTCAGTCTGAAACTCTCAATATTCATTAAAATACTCCACCTAGATGCCCATAGTGACATTCTGAAATGAGTACGGTTATGTAGCAACACACAGTACAACAGCCCGCGCTAACAATTTGTTAAACACATACAAGCATTCACTGCGAATGGCCTTTTCCTGGAGCTAAATATAAATTCTATAAAAAATCCAGAACTATATAAAAAAAAAGACAATGATGGGTGTAAGTGTAACTGGAAGAGTTTTAAAATACATTTTCAACGTTACTTACAGTAAGGGTTTGTCTCATGCATTATGCTTCCACTGTGCTGTTTTTCCAACAATATTATTATCGTTGCGCCATCATTATCACAACAACCTAGAGTTATGTAACTAAATACAAGGAACCCAGGATAAAACTGGTGCTTCAGTAAGGCAATAGGGATAAGGCACACACAAACACACAAACACACACCCCAGTAAGCTGAGCTTTGGCTTATGTTCCCTGACACAAATCTCCATTATTCAGCATCTATAAAAAAAGAGTTCTGTACATCAAAATAGGTAAATACACATGTTGAGATGGCGTGTTCAAAAGATGAAATATGCGCGGGGAATTTTTGGATTAAACCCCCATCTCGCCAGAGTTGGCTCTGGCCGGGAGTGCCACCAGGGGCGGTGATTGGCTGTCTGCCCCAGGGAGGGGGGAGGGAAGCCGACATGATGTTTGCTGCGCATAAGAGTGGCCCTGTAGTCCGTGTTACGGTCGACGGCTTGGCGAGTGCCATCTCGGAGGAGGCGTTACTTCGCCTTCGTCACTACCAGTCGCAGGACTACGGCAGCGAACTCACATTACTAGGGGGGGATTGACATCAAAAAATAGCGGGTCAAATTGGGAGAAAATGGGAGAAAATCAGAAACAAAACTGGAAAAAAAAGATTGATTAAGCATATATTAAAACTACAATGGAATATACAGTATATATATATATACTTGCATCGCATAATGTACACAGCTCTATAGAACCTTTCTTGCTGTATTGTGAGTAAATGATTCAGATTAGCCATTACAGCGCCAAGCTTGCAGAACGAGGGAAAGGGGTGGTTGAATTAAAAGAGGGTATACTTGGCTACCAAATTGGGAGAAATTTTCCCCCAAAGAAATCTTATATATACACGTGCACATACAGGAGGTCTTAAGGCCATGGCGTTGGACACAATTGTTATGAAGAGGAATTAGTGCTGAGGGGTGATCTAATGCTTTAATGTTAATCACACGTACCAATGAAAAGTTTGTTGTACATGCAACGTCTTCACAGGTCGTGCTTTAGGGAATGCAAGGCATAAGAAGGCAGAGGGGGTTGGGGGGAGGGCATGATTCATAATCCACTCACAGGGTGAAGGCAATCTGTGAAGAAAACACATTTTCTTATCACATGAGGCACTTCTCACCGGAGACAAATTGCATGTGAGCAGAGGCATACTAAAGCAGACACAGCCGCCGCTCTGGTCCGGCACACCTGCCGATTGGGTGCTTCACCAGAAATGTGTTTTCCACTATTTCGTCACTGAGCAGGGAAGCTGCAAAAATGCACAGCACCGTGGACCATCTTAAAAGGCTAATACACAATCTCTCAGAAAACAAAGACCCAGAAATAACCACAAAAACAAGAATGACAATGCTTTCTGGTAGAAAACAGTGCTGTAGAAAGGTATTATCCCAATGGTTTATGGAATGTTCTTCCTGTATGCTTGTGACAGTGCAACATTTGTTGCCGTTTCTTCGATCTCATCCCAATGTCCTGCTACCAAACATTATTTTTCATATCGGTAGATGAAAGCGGGTTCAAGGCAGACTTGTGTTTTCTGTACAACTGAATAACTGCTGAAGCAATTCAGCTGAAGGGTGCGACAACAAGGTCCCAGATGGGACTCAAACCTGCAACCTTCTGGACAATTTCCTAACCAGCACCCTGCACTCTCGCCCACACAAGGAGCCATCATGCTGAGCGCTCCCTAGTTAATTCCCTCCAAAATGTAAACTGTACAAGTTGACATTTTTGTCTGTTTTGTTGAGTTGAATTATCAACTAATGTTAGCTCAGATCCACAGCCTATCTGGTGTTGGACTGGTTACAAGTGCAGTTAATGAACTGCATCAGTCAGCCCCAAAGTAGTCAGATAGGAGAGAATGTTACAGGAGGTATATGACAGATACGCTGTAGTATTCACTACATGTGAATAAATTATCCCATAACATTTTTTGGGGAAAATATAACATATTTCTCTCTTGAAATATAGGTGTTTGGTATAAGTACCATGCATTATTTAGTATGATGTAGTTATTGATAGTTTGAACAAACTTAATATTTTGTTTAAGAAAAGAACAAAGAATCAATACAAACTGAAGTTAAATGTAACTTTATTATATGCTAAATGTACATTTATTGTATATAATTTGACCTGCTTAGTTGAATATTGGTTGTACTTCAAATATTTGCCTCAGAGTGCGGTGAAATACAGAACATCCACAAAGTAATCTTGTGTGATGGAGATGTTTATTGCATATCTGCTCTATCTGTTCGTAAGTGCTCATTAATAACATAGCCAAACTAGCGGATAACATCCTGCATTTAAGTTAAGAGGTGGTCTGGGTGTTCGAAAACTCAAAGGAATTATCACACACGAAACTTGCACATCGCCTAACGTTTTTATTGACCCACCCCTCATTGCGCTGTCCAACCCATGTTGACGTAAATGCCTTTATTGCTGACCACAAAACTACCAAACTGGGCAGAGGCGAGAAATAGTCAATTTGCGATGACCTAGGAATTACAATAATGTCCAGGTTATTACCGTCCTCCCCAAACTACAGCCCTTAATCCACGTGGATCTATCGAGCCATCTGTGATCTCTCAGTCCTGAACAAAACAGGACTGAAAAACAGTTTTCTGAATGGTACACAAGCATCGCTGAAGTCAATCTTACTAAGTCAATCTTAATACCAATTACAGGAGCATGCATTCATGTGATTTAGCGAGGCAGGAATCTTGGCAGTAATGCTGCTTTGAACATATCTTGATATGCTATTAACATATTAAATAGACATTACCTTAAATATCATACAGAATGACCTCATCCTCAAACATCAGAATTATTATTGTTGTTTCTAAAGCGCAAGGGGAAAAAAGATCCATCAGTGCACCTACCGGGCAACATATAATGCATAGGGAAGTTATGTATAATGCTAAATAGAAGTTAAATGACTAGGTTGAGGGTTTGTGAAAATCCCATCTGTGAAACTGGTTGATGATCAATGTAGGCTCACTGATGATCAGTGATAAGGCTCAATAGAAGAAAAGGGGAAAAAACCCAAATATGCTGATATGAGCTAATTAAGAAGAAAAAATACAAAAAACAAAGCTGTGAAGGTTTCTAATATGCAGCATTCTGAAATCAGTGAAAATCTCATCTCCAGATTGTCTTGGCCCTCAGCTGACTGTGATCTGTAAGATCCTCTATGGAGACAACTGATGTTGTGGACCTGTCAGAAAACCCCACCCCCAATGCCTAATACACAAACATAGCAGTTCTGCTATGAGTCATGCAGATTTCCGCTTTCAAATTCCTTTTTTTCATATGATATACATATATAATCACCGTAGGGGACCTGATCTGCTTACACGTGTAATCCCTTAGCTTTGTCCCTCTCGCACTGCTGTCTTACAATCATGGCTGCAGGCGCATCGCTAATTTCACACCCTTGTGGTCGAAATATGCACAGATGCAACATTCCGTTACGCGTAATGGACTTACGCGACAGCGACCACGGATGGTAATGCGCAGACGGCAATGTACTTTCAGTGCAATATATTCCCACATTGGCCACCTACAGTGGCATAGACACAGAAACTGCTCTTCAGAATAAACAGATAGGAGATAGGCAAAGAGCAGATCGGACCTCATCAGAGTTAGTCATGGCTTTGTGCGGTATTCACCCGATGAACATGTTGCCGCTGTCATTAAGAGTTGCCAAGTTTTAATTAAATGCAATTATCGGGCACGGGGCTTAGAGCGTGCTGCCAAAGGAAATGTTTTCAGAGCCAGACAGCACAAAGAACCCTGGAAACTACACACCATCGACATCAATTTTGAGTGAAAAAGGCCTCCCCGAGCATACAAATGATTTCAAATGAGTATCGGTTATTGCCTAATTTATTTAATTTATTAGGAAATACCAGGTACCAAATATACCATACTTACTTTGAACTTGTATCTTATTACCTTTTCTAAACATGTAAGTAAATACTCATATTATTGTGATTTGTTAACAATGAATGACCTTTTAGTTTCACAGGAATTGTTCAAATAATTGCCAGTTATTACTCATTATTACTACATACTTACCAAGTAAATAGTAGGTCATTAGCTTACCATGAAATAAAGTGCAACCGTGATACTCAATGTGGTTTGGATTGAATCCACATAGTGGCAGTGTCGACTGTGGCCAAATGTGGGCAGCACATAGTTAGGCACAGAATCTGTCTCACGTCATCGCTCAATAGCGACCCTCCAGCTGCGCAGTCCTCCAGCGCAGGAGCTCTGAAACTCAGCTGGTGGATTGCAGCATAACAATAACTGGCGTGTGCCCTCCTAAATTGATTGCCTTTTTGTTACGGAAAATAACAGTAACAGCCATACAGTTACCATTGAACATTTCAAATTGGGGAGAGAAAGAGGACTAAAAAAGAACACACACACACACACACACACACACACAAAACTATTCTGCTGCCTTGTGACACATCCGATCAAAGTCTTTTCACATCAGACACCTCAGTGTCTCGCCACACATAGGAACATCTATATTACAGAGAAGTGGGAAAAACTCAGAGGACAAACAGCCAATAGAGAGGCTTTTCTTAAAACTGTGACAGTAGGCTGGACTAATGAAGGAGCAGCGGTGAGTTAGGCCTGCTCTAGAACTGTGTGAAATTTCCATTTAGTACACTGATACCCATGTGAAGTCTGTCAGAATCCACAGAATACTTGTACAATATGGATTTGTAGCTTTGGTAGGCAGTAGGGACAGCTGTGCTGAAGTCCTCTTGTGGGGCAGGGGGAAGGACTGAGTGACTGTCAGGACCATTGACAGTTGTCATCAGCTTAGGGAAGAGGCTAGACCACTGATTGGGTAGGAGGTTTCATGGATTGGAGCAGGGGTGGGTGGAGCTACAATGAGCCATCAATCACTAACTTGTTTGAACTAACCAAAAGGTTTTGCTCTCCACTGCAAAACAAAAATGATTGGTTAAAATCAGTGAGTCACTTCTGAGTTAAAATCAGCGAGAAACTCATTCTCTCATCTGTTCTTTAAATAAGCGGCCAGCTTTCAGGACCATGGACAGCTAACCATTCGTTTCACGATGACGGCAGGGCAAGAGACAGCGGCCTTCTTCTGCTCCCACACTCAGCACAGCTGCAATGCATTCCCTATGACCATGCAGTTTTGTCAAACCTGCCCCCCCCCCAGCAATCCACAAGGGGAAGGCTCTATGGTTTTGGCAAAAGCGGTTTCAAAATGGCGTGATATATATATTTTTAGTTCTGGAGTGACACAAAGCCTTATCATGTCATTACTGTTGTCATTTTGACATTGAAGTTCTCACAAGATCATTAAGACAAAAAGTTAAGGGCCTCCTACCATTGTACTGTATGTATACATGCATGCGCATGTGCACACGCACCACAATGTAATAGAGAGGTGGGAAACCAGTATCTACCTGTTCTATGTGTTCTTTGTGTGTTATTGTAAGCCGCTCTGGATAAATGCCTAGGATGTAAATGTAAAATGTGTCCTTTGAGGTGTGAAACCTCCTCGGTCCTGAGACTAGAATTCTTTTGAAAGATGTTTCTTGCTTTACATTAAACCACAAAGAATCAATCTGATATGTATTGTATGTATTGTTAACACATAAAATACACTATATATGTGTGCTTGTGTTTGTGTCTTCCACGGGAAGGTCATCTCAGAGTAAAAGACATTAGTGGGACTAAAGATGGTCATTATCATATTACCTGTGAACCTTCCAGAAAGCAGGAAGAGGATGTACCAAATGCAACTAGGCAACAGCATGCACCTAAAAACTGCAACGAGTAGTGAATGAGTGCTGAGGGGCTTAATCAAGGATGATGTCATCTTGCAGTATTTTAAACACTGGATCCTTCATTATGCCATAGAAAGGGGTGAACTTAAGAGCATTGCTAAAACTAACTCATTATTCCCTTCCCCTAAAGAGGTATCAAAACACATTGTCACAAGCCTCCACTCCCAGGCACGGTCTCTTAATTAAACACGGAGCAGTCTACCATCTAATTAGCACCTGGCAGACCTGACGATGATGTCATGGGCTGGGCTGAGAAAGAGTGAAACAGGAGTAAGATTTTGATCCTGTTCTATTTTTTGCTATGGCATTTCAGAGGCTCAAATGCGGCGGGTGCCGACAAGACTGTTTTGCAAAGTTTGCCAACTACTAGCACCTCGACAGTAATTCTCACTCAGAAGGCGGCGGCTACAGATACAGTATCTCCTGCTCACAGGATAATCTTGAGCTGGTGTCTGAAATACTTCACATGATAACAATGCTAAAAACACCATGTCAGAGTCTCTCAGAGCATAAATATTCAAAACCTTTTTAAAAATTGAACTGATTGGTTTTTGCTCTTTTTTTAGACCCTTTGCGTTCTGTTTATGTTTAGTGGTTAACTCATATAAAATACAAAACTGTACCCATTTGCTTATTCATCCATGAGCCGACCGCAGAAGCACAGCTTTTCTGTTTGTTTACAGCCGGATTCTCAGAAACCAATCAGAACAAGAAAAACCACTCGGCGGTAAATAAAAACCCAAACCGGGAAAAATGTATGTACATTTCTTCCCTCTGTGGGTGTTCTGCTAAGTCCTGGAGGATTAGCGGTGACCTGGAGTCATGCTGAAATCATTTCACCAAGGTTATCCCACCGGGATTTTGAGTTTTTGACACTGACACTCACAGGAAGTTAGAGCTTGTGATTTTCTCAACCACAGCAGGTCTAACCTTGGTTGACAGTCACCCATCATCTGCTGCAAGCAGACGACTAAGGGGCATCAACACACTGTTACTGCTTAAGGACTCCCCAACTGGAATTCAATTACTAAACTGTTGATTGGTGGCCTTGTGGTTTGAGTGTCTGCCACAACTGTGTTTACACCAAAGATTTTTTTAAATGGTACTCTGGCATTGAACAACACAGGAATGGACAGTAACTGCCTTGTGGAATTGCAACAGACAAAGTCTGCTGCACTTCACATAATCAAATCACAAAAATATACAGCTTCTCAACAGTCAGACAAATTTCCAGCTTTTTTCACACACTTTCAGAAATGGCAAAGGGATACGAAATTATTCAGAAAAATGTTATTAGACTCAGTTAAGGACTGGAAACAAACTTCTGCAAACACTGCAGAAATCCAGGACCAAGAGTGGGTAGCCCTGAACCACTGTGGCCCTACAGGGTGCCCTTAAACCACTCTGGTCAATACATATAACTCCTGTTGGGGAGTTCAATAGTAATTCAGACTAATGACAAGACTAACCAGGAGTGCTGTTTAAAGAGAAGGTCTGGTATTTATTTATTTTTTTGTACAACGATGTAAGAGTCCACCAAGGGAGCTCAGCTAGGGAGTGTACTCCACATTGTAAGTACCATAAAATAACTAATCTACTAGATCTTGAACATACAGTCAGGTCCATAAGTATTTGGACAGTGACACAATTTTCATCATTTTGGCTCTGTACACCAGCACAATGGATTTTAAATGAAACAATCAATATGTGCTTTAAGTGTAGACTTTCAGCTTTAATTTAAGGGTTTTGTCAAAAACATTGTATGAACCGTGTAGGAATTACAACCATTTTTATACATAGTCCCCCCCAATTTTAGGGGCTCAAAAGTAATTGGACAAACTAGCATAATCATAAATTAAATTGTCATTTTTAATACTTGGTTGCAAATCCTTTGCAGTCAATAACTGCCTGAAGTCTGGAACCCATAGACTTCACCAGATGCTGGGTTTCTTCCCTGCTGCCGCTGTCTTCAGTTCCTACTTGTTCTTGGGGTGTTTTGCCTTCAGTTTTGCAAGTGAAATGCATGCTCATTTGGATTCAGGTCTTTGCCTTAAAAAAGTCTTGGGTTGCTTTCACAGTATGCTTTGGGTCATTGTCCATCTGCACTGCCGTCCAATGAGTTTTGAAGCATTTGGCTGAATCTGAGCATATAATATAGCCCTACACACTTCAGAATTCATCCTGCTGCTTTTGTCAGCAGTCACATCATCAATAAATACAAGGGAACCAGTTCCATTGGCAGCCATACATGCCCATGCCATAACACTACCTCCACCATGCTTCACAGATGAGGTGGTATACTTTGGATCATGAGCAGTTCCTCCCCTTCTCCATACTCTTCTCTTACCATCATTCTGGTACAAGTTGATCTTTGTCTCATCTGTCCATAGGATGTTGTTCCAGAACTGTACAGGCTTTTTTAGATGTTTTTTTGCAAACTCTAATCTGGTCTTCCTGTTTTTGAGGCTTACCAATGGTTTACATCTTGTGGTAAACCCTCTGTATTTACTCTGGTGAAGTCTTCTCTTGTTTGTTGACTTTGACATAGATACGCCTACCTCCTGGAGGGTGTTCTTGAACTGGCTAATTGTTGTGAAGTGGTTTTTCTTCACCAGGGAAAGAATCCTTCTGTCATCCACCACAGTTGTTTTCCGTGGTCTTCTGGGCCTTTTGGTGTTCCTGAGCTCACCAGTGCATTCTTTCTTTTTAAGAATGTACCAAATAGTTGATTTGGCCACATCTAATGTTTTTGCTATCTCTCTGATGGGTTTGTTTAGATTTTTCAGCCTAATGATGGCTTGCTTCACTGGCAGTGACAGCTCTTTGGACTTAATATTGAGAGTTAACACCAACAGATTCCAATTGCAAATACCACACTTGAAATCAACTCTAATCAACTCTAAACCATTTATCTGTTTACTTGTAAATGAAATAATGAGGGAATAACACACACCTGGCCATGGAACAGCTGAGCAGCCAATTGTCCAATTACTTTTGGTCCCGTAAAAAGGGGGGGACCACATATAAAAAGTGCTGTAATTTCTACACCATTCACCCGATTTGAATGTAAGTACCCTCAAATTAAAGCTGCACTTTGAACTGATATGCATTATTTAATTTCAAATATTGTCAAAATATTTATGGACCTGACTGTATACATCTAACACCATGGGCGATCTTCCGATCCCAGTCCATGTCTCCTCTCCTAGAAGAGGAGGACTGCAACTCACACCCGCAACCTCTCCAATCTGATCCACCCTCCTAGATACACTTGTGTAGACTTCATGGTAGCAGGGGGGCTATGGAACTATTAACTACTACTAATGAGGCTTTCTCCCCCTCCTCCATTCCTTCGACTTCACCATGGTAGAGTCCCCACCCATCCACAAGGTTAGCAACAAACTAGACCTTGTCTTCACCAGGAACTGCACCTCGCCCAACCTTACAGTATCTTCTCTTCATGTGTCTAACCATTGCTTTCTGTCTTTTTACATTTTTACATTTTAAGAATGTAACAGAGTGACTTAAAAGATGTGCATTAATACATGGTATGATCAATCAATCTTGTTCGCACAAGAGATCAGTGCAGTAATACAGCGATACACATCGTTGTTGGCAGCGGCATACCATACCTGTCACACCAGGCAGGAAAAGTACATTTTTTATTTTTTATTTAAGAGGAAGTATATATATAGAAAGAGCAGTAATAAACATGTAGGCAGTGGTGATGACAATTGGCTAGATGTACAGAATTCAGTGGTAGTGGAGTCTGAAAAGGTGGGTCTTGAGTCTCCTGCGGAAGATCGCAGGCGATTCTGTGGTCTTGACCGACCCTGAGGGTCCTTTTTCCCTCCCCCTCCCCTCTGTACCCAAACCCTCTTCACCTGCCCCCACTGTCTCTGTCTGTCGCAACCTCCACTCTCTCTCCCCCACAGCCCTGGTCAGCTACTGTTCTATCTTCTCTTCCCCCTCCTAATACCTTCTCCCAACTACCTGTTGAGGAAGCCTAATCTACTCTGCTATCCTCTCTCTACTCCTCCTTTGATTCACTCTGTCCTATCTCCACCAAATCTGTTCGCCTCCTACCCCCCAGTCCCTGGCTAACTGACTGCATTCATGCTAACCGACTCAAACTGTGGGCGGCAAAAAGGAAATGAAGAAAATCCAAATCCCCTGTTGACCTGGCAGCCTTCCACACTCTCTTAACTACCTTTTCCTCTAAACTCTCCTCTGCTAAGGGCGCTCAGAAGGGCCCATGTCATCCCCCTTCTCAGGAAACCCTCTCTGAATCCTGCTGACATTTCCAACTACCAACCTGTCTCTCTCCTCTCATTTCTGTCCAAGACTGTAGAACGGGCTGTATATAATCAACTGTCTGTTTATCTCCTACAGAATTATCTGCTTGATCCCAACCAATCAGGCTTCAAAGCGGGTCAGTCTACAGATGGAAATCTCAGAGATGGGAATCTCCAGATCTGCACTGGCATGGTTTGAATCATATCTGGCTGACCGGTCCTACCAGGTGGCCCCACACCCTCTCTAACGGTGTCCCGCAGGACTTGGTGCTAGGACCCCTCCTATTCTCCCTCTATACTAAGTCCCTTGGTTCTGTTATTTCTGCTCATGGTTTTTCCAATCACTGTTATGCTAATGACACTCAACTCTTTCTCTCCTTCTCTCCATCTGAGACTCAGGTTCCGGCATGGATCTCTGCATGCCTGGCTGACATCTCTGCTTGGCTGTCCACCCACCACCTGAAGCTCAACCTGGGGAAGACCGAGCTGTTCTTCCTTCCAGCAAAGAGCTCCCCGATAATTGATGCCTCAATCACCATGGAAGGCTCTATAGTGTGTCCGTCCCGGGCTACCAAGAACCTTGGAGTGACTCTAGACAACTAATTGTGCTTCTTGGGGCACATCACAGCGATCACCCATACCTGCCGATTCTCCCTTCACAACATCCAGAGAATTTGCCCGTTCCTCACCCAAGAGGACACACAACTCATGGTCCACGCTTTGGTTATCTCACGTCTGGACTACTGCAATTCCTTGCTGGCAGGCCTGTGCCATCAAGCCACTGCAACTAGTGCAGAATGCTGCTGCACGCCTAGTTTTCAACCTACCCAAGTTCACACGTCACTCCGCTACTCACTACACTTCCCTGGCTCCCTATTGCAGCACGTATCAAATTTATATCACTGGTACTGGCATATCAGGCCACTAGAGGAACCACTCCCTCCTACCTCCAGACACTCACCACACCCTACACCCCAGCCAGACCCCTCCACTCTGGCAAACTGACTGTCCCATCCCTTTGGGCGCCCAGCAGCTGTTCCTCGCTGTCTCGCCTCTGCTTTGTCCTGACCCCTCGGTGGTGGAATGATCTTCCGCATTCGGTCAGGGCTGTGGAATCACTGGCCATCTTTCACAAGAGACTAAAAACCTATCTCTAGCCATCCTGTAGTTGATAGGGTGTTCACCTTTTAACGTTGGCCTTGCTATCACCTTTTAAGTGCATGACCTTGACATTAATGGCACACTAAGACAGTGAATTGATGAATTGGTCCCTAGGGCATTACTTTAACTTTTTTTTATGTTAATGAGGTCAGCAATGACATACGTATATAATAAGCTAATTTCCAGCAATGGCAGGAATGATTTTTGCTTTATTTGTTTGAGCTCAGCACAAAAGGAAATGTGCAGATGATGTCTCCGCCAGCTTAACTTGTGAAATGCGGTGTGAAAAGAAGCAGCGGCTGACATCGCACGTCTCGGGAGAGCGCGCGTGCTCGTCTGCGCTCTCCTGAATTGACAGTGGTGGTTGCCGTATAAGAATACGGCTGGGCATTCCACATTGGGATAAAAAGGGGGAAAGGGATCATCTTGAAAGCGTAAGTCCGGTTTGGAAACCCTGTAGACAATGACGCAACCTCTCAGACCAGCGAAATTCAACCATTCAGTCAATCCATTGATTAGTTCTCAAACCAACTGGAGGTTCATCAATCCACACCAACACCCGTGAGTGCACCCAGGGACACGCTGATAAATCTGCCTTCTGATGACATCATCTCTTTGCAGGCCCCTCGACCCCTTTCTCCTCAACCCACATGACATGTGCCTCGCACCCCAAGGCAGCCTGCCAACGTGTGAGGGTGCTGAATATAACAGGAACACAGCATCGCCGAGGCAAGCAGGGTGGGGGGGGGGGGACCCAGAGGGGGCAATCAACTCGCTGACAGCCTGAGCCTAGGTCTGCCCTTTTTATCACGGCCCCAGCAGCCTCTACGGCTCAAAAGGCGGGCTGCGGAACATCATGGAGAGCAGCAGCTCTATCCATCATAATTTACATGGAGCGTTCAAGCCCTGGGGAATCTGCGAGGATTCAGCAACATAAATATATTCCTGGAGATGCGCATGCCGTCTTTTTTTGGGGGCTGAAGGCAGTCGCCGTGGCGTCGTATCGGCAAAAGGGGTGGTGATGTAATGAGCTGTTTGACTGGCAGCTCCTCCCCTATCAAAAGCACACCACACCCTCCTGCAGTACATAGGGGGTTCACATTTTAACATTGGCCTTGCTGTCACCTGAGCGCCTGACCTTGACATTGATGACATGCTCAGTGTCAATGTGTTAGTATAAAGTCAGAATAAGCCAAGCAGTCAAGGCACAATTTTACTTTTCTGCCCTAAGATAAGAGTGCTGCACAATTGGCAATGGAGATAAAGTGATCCAAGCGTTCCCATTATTCACAGCATCCATCATTTCTGTTCATTTTTATTTGTGGGACCATTGCTTTGAGCGGCTGGAGTGCAGGGCTATTAGTCTTTAATGTAACAAGGGATGCAACTTTATTACAGAAATTCACTTTCACAGCCAAACAGAGCAAATGCCTGTGAGTTAGCCAGCCAGGCCTTCAGGGCAGAGCGCTGATAAACTGGCCTGTCGACACTCCACCTTGTCGGCGATGAGCGATGCGATTGAAGAGCACCTAACTGGCCCTTTCTCCGCCTCCGCATATCTCTTCATCAGGCCCGCTCCTCAGCAACGCTCGCCCTGCGCTTCGTCCCTGTTCCTGATCTGTCCCGTGCCCCTGTCCCGTCGGGGCTGGCCCATGATAAGCCATCTCCCCCCGGCCTCGCCCCGCGGAGCCCTCTTTACTGGATGAGCCAAAAGGCTTCGGAACTCAGGCGCAAAACTTAGATGCTATCGTAGCTCACCCTGCCTCAATTTATACAAGCTGTAAGGTATAAGGTATACACAGTATAAACACAGTATAAGTTACACATTGGGCCTGAAAAGGATATTAAAAAGCATCTGGCAACAAACAGTCTCTGATCCAAGGTAATGCGGCCATAATGCATGCTGCTGCATTCCCCTGCTAAAGTTAAACAACAGAAAAGGAAGTGCCCCTGTCGCTTGCTGCAGAAATACAGTGCAAGTCCCGAGGCCTATCAAAAATTGACGATGGCGTTTCACGGCACAGGCGAGGGCGCGTTTGCTGTCCAGAACCGGACGAAGGAGGGGAGGCGTTTCCTCTGCTGGTGGAACGCCCTTGAGGGCAGGTGGCTGTGTCCGCTCATATCAGGGCATGTAATACCCACGTCCTAAAGTCCCCGAAGAGGCAAATTATAAAAGGCAAAATACCCTGGGCGGGATTCACGCTTGGCTGCACACCGAGGATGAAGCTTCGCTGACTTACTCACCGTTCACCGTGAGGTGCACCCAGCTGCCGTTGTGGAAGGAGTTGTACTGCTGCTCCAACATCAGCACCTTGCACTCGTACCACCCCTGGTCGTCGGAGCGCACCTGCTCGATCCGCAGTGAGGACTTACCATACAGGCTGGCTCTACCTGTGCAGGGAGAGAACAGAACGAGGGGTCAGGCCTGGTCACCTGAAAAGGTAAACCAACGACCAACCCCGTCAGAGCTACCACATTGAGCGAGACAAATGAGCATGAAAGGTTTCAAAATTCAAAAACAGATGTGAAATGCAAGTGTTAAAACTTAAAAACATGTCAGGAGGAGACAAAACAGAAGGTAATAGACTTGAATCACAGGCAGTAAGTAATGCGCTTAACCAAACTTCTTCAGAAAACATCCGGCAATATAAAAAAGATAATATTTCAAATGTTAGCTACTATAGGAAAATCTCCTAGGACGTGGGGCATTTACAACATAAATACTGTAAGCAGAGTCAATTTACTGATGGCAATGGTGTAAAAAGAAATGGGTTCAAAAGCCTTGCTTATATCAGACGTGACACTCCGCAACGCAGAGAAATCAAAGAGATAAGGACACCGCACGCAAGAAAATCCATTATTGCGCCGATAGGCTTAAGGCTGGAGAGGATGTCAAAGGTGACATTGGCTTTTTCTTTAAGGCGGAGCGGTGGAATGTAAATATGTCCGTCTCTGAGCACTCTGGCAGTCGCTCACAGCAGATGGCAGCCGGCAGCATCAGAAAAACCAAGAGCTTTCAGAAGAGGGCAAGTAGAAGTGGGCTTTTTTGAGTTTTATTCATCTGATTGTTTATTTTTGGAATAAACCAATTGGGACTTGGATTCTTGGAATGAATGGTTTCTAATTTTGCTGAAAGCTGCATGGCTGGACTCAAATTCACACCTCACCACTTTCCCTGACACAGTGAAGTTATTTATAATGAAAGGAAAGTCAATTTGTACTACAGTGCTGTGCCGACATATTTAAGCTGACCAGAAAAGCTCTCATATGCCTAATTACTTCTTTCGCAACCCGCATAAATTTCCAATGTGACCGTTTGCAATCTTAGTGTACTAGCTGCGACTGTCATAAAATATTTCAGTTAATACAGCCTATTCTAAAATTGATTGTGAATGTGTACCTGGATACGTGTGTGTGCTCATATGTGTGTGTGTGCGTGTGTGCACACATGCCTGTTTTTGTGTGTGAGTATGCCTGTGCATTTGCATGTCGTATGTGTGTGTATGTGTGTGTGTGGCACTTAACAAACAGGAAGGGTAGCAGTGAGCACTCAGGACTGTAACAATGCACAGCTGGGTCTATTTAATAGGAACAGATATGACAGATATGAGGTTCCACATTCCTTGTACAGAAATGTGTTGTTTGTGCAGAAAACATGTTTCTGCCAGATTATCACACACTGGTACACTTTGTGAAGTGTATCTTGAACCATTTGCATTTGGTGGTGAAAAGGTGAAAAATAAAAATCGTAATGAATCAACTTCCATATGAACAATCAACCGCAAATGTGATCCTGTTTGTAATCAACTTTCAGATTATTGTCACCTATGTCAGACTGTAGCCCTGCATGGGATAGCCAGGTCTCTTAACACAGACCCGGAGAGGAAGCGAGCATCATTTTTGTAAAGCTATTTATTTTTTTAAGTGCTGAAAATCAATATGATGGGAGGAGAAATAGGCTGTGGCCTGGTGGTAACAAAGGAGAGCTATAAAATTCAAGTCTATATTTATACCGTTGATAAAGTGGTGTTGGGAGAGGAGGGTGGAAAAAAAGAAAAATGATTGGACACTGGGATTAAAGTCTGTCCTGCGGGTTGCGTCTCACTTTGGAGGGCTTAAACACACTTCCCTCTCCGGTCCCCTCTGCCCCCGGTGCATTTATCTCTGCTGCACTCATTCTGTGGAACGATGAGCCTCGACTTTGTCCGGCCGACTTGCTGAGCCTCTCTTCCTGCCGCACGCAGGCCTCAGGTGTTCAGCGGGAAAAAAATGTTGCTTTCCCTGCTAGCATAACTGCTGCGCTGGAAGAGCCTCTGCGATTGCAGTTGTGCTCACTGACAGACGAGCAAAGCATTTTGGTGCGGGTGGGCGGCTCGGCGATTGATCGAATCAGGATCAAAGCAGAAGGTCTTGGCCACGGGGCAACAATGGGGAGTCTCTGGGACAGTTTAACTCTGGGACAGTGCCATGAATTTTTATTCTAAAAACTATTTTCCCACAGTTTTCAAACACCAATCGTGTTTCTCCAGCAACACTCCACTAACTGTATTACACCCTGCAGGCCACATGGTATTACAAGAGGGGGCTAGCATATATCGTGTATTAAGAACAACAACTAGTAGTCTGTGGGTGCCTGGTAGGGCTAATGCAGTCATAACCCCAGGTAACCAAAGCACCCTAACCCTAGCGGGAACGGTATCCCTCCACTGTGGACTCCCAGTCATATTCATCTAATGACATAGCCCAGGCTCAAACCTGCCTGGGAGTCTGCAATGAACTGAGATGAGTCTGCAATGGACGGGCTCTCCAGCACAAGTGCCTGATTTATGGGGAATGGCAAAACATCTGTAATCCATCAAGCCATCAGGCTCACATATTTCTGCCTCATGTTATGAATTCTGTGACAGGTATGCAGTACTCTAGCCATGATTACTGGAAATAAAATTATACTATGTGGTTCTCTGTGGCTCAGTTGGTAAAGCACAGCGTTGGCAACACTTAGGTTGTGGGTTCAATCCCCACTGGGGCCACATATACTGAAAATGTATGCATTCACTACTGTAAGTCGCTTTGGATAAAAGCGTCTGCTAAATGGTGTATATTATATTATATTATACTAAACAGAGCCTTACAGTCTCATGTGACTGTATGCATTACATCTGAATTGTCTCAACATTGAAATATCACCAAAACGAATCCATGTGACAGAACAAACACTTTACCATTGCTAGTTTTCCCTAAGCATTCAAAGATGGAGAGAAAAAGCAAGACACTTATCCAAGACACTTCGGTCTCTCCATCTCAATGGTAAGGCAGCCCTACTTCCTGTGAGACGCATAAATGGGCACAAATGTAAAGTGCATTTATGTCATCATCAGTGGAGCCTCCAGCGGCACCCCCACACCCGGCCCCCACCATACCCGTTCAAGTGCGGAGTCAAACAATCAGGCCATTGTGTCGATGGGGGGTCATAGCTGGATGTGGACCAGGGCAGCCTGAGCGTAATTGCTCTCTTGCAGCCAGATTATCTCTGCCCACTTGCTGCTGTTCCCATTCAATGTGTCCCAGAACAAAGAAGGTCGCTGTGGCGACCCACCGCTCATTCAGAGAGCCGGTGTTTCACCTTCGACACGCCAGGGCCACGGAGGCCTGTGGGCGAGGGAGCGCGTGACAGAAGACAACGGGCTCCACAGATGCTTACATGGCCACAGGAAATTGGGGTCAGGCAAATAAGACAAAACGACTGATCACGTGAACAGTGCTCATAGGCGTGGGATGCGGGGCTGCCACTATGCTGGCTGGCTAGGCCGGGAGCACATGTGTAGGACCGGCGCCAGCGACGGCCACAGACGGATGAGGGAAGGAAAGCGGATCTCTTGACAGGCTTGTTGTATTGCATCTCACAATAGCTCACAAGGGTGAAATTGTCTTGCACATGAATGTGGCATTGATTCGGGAATAGGGAAAACTGTGCAACTGTACTTAATGTCAATATACAATAAGGCAGTCAACATTACAGACATGATGCATACTGAGGCCTATCTACATAAATGCTGTCAGAGAAAAATCTGAAAAAGAGTATGTCGCAAATAGCACATCCAGAAGAACTATAAATGCTACTAGTGTCATTTGGGTAGTGACTGTTGTAGTTCATAATTGATATATGTTCAGAGTTTGAACCTTTAGATGCTTTCCATATTGAAATTGTTTGCATTAACATTCGACTCCCGATAACTTATGTGATCTGTGACTTCTTATCTTATGCCCTTAACACTAGAAGCACGGCGTTCTGACACGTCCTAATTCTGTGGCAGAACAGCCATTTAGATGGTTAACATTTTAAATGTGTAATAAATCCATTCCTTCTATAACATTTCATAAATAACTATTTAGTGCAGTTTAGGGAGGTCTTAAGAAACAGTAAGCCTGAACTCTATATTTCTATGAGCAGAATTATATATTTTAGGAATTGAATGCATGCCAGCGAATGTTCAATTTTCCATATACTTGTTTCTGTAAGAATAAAAAATACAGTGTACTTTTTTGGTCAATTTTATTTGGGGACTGCTTTGACTAAAGCTATAAAACAGAAAGCACATGTACTTGAACATGTAACAAGTTTTATTCAAAACCAAAAAATGGTAAAAACCTGTGGGATGTGCGGCTTGAAATGATGACATTCAGCACCACAATGTTGCAATGCATGGACAATAGATAGTCTATTGAACATATCTAACAAATAAATGTAAAACTATAGTCATGATATTATACAATCCCATGCATAATTTTCAACGTGCTCTGCATGTTTCAGTGCGATGTGCATAATGAAGTGAATTGATGTAAAACAATATAAAAGTAAGGGTATAAGTGTGAGTCAATATAAGTGTTGATAAAAGGAAATAAGAGTAATTCATTAATGATATGGGCACATTAGTTGGGCACATAGCACACCCATGTGGTGTGATAGGTAAGTTTCGATGTGCCATTATGTAAGACTGATTTGAGTTGGAGAAACAATGACATGTCATCAAATTCAATTACGCCTATTGTTCTGTAAGTCGTATTTAAATTCTAACAACGCCAGCTTCTTAAAAAAACATATTTGGGAAAAGACAAGGATGGGGGTGGGGGAGGTGGGGGGGATGTGACTTTATCAATGGTGGTGTTATTAGCATTACAAAAACAAAAACGGTCACCTTGACCATTGCCACACTTTGTGTTAACCAGAGTATTCATATAGCAGGAGTAAAGTCCATGGGATTCATTTAAGGGCCAGCACACTATTCAATAATATTGAGTATAGAACTATGCATTATGCAACTGGCAAAAATTGGAAACCCATAACACCTTCATTCAGAATACCATAAACGGCTCCTTTTAGATAATGTGGTGTCTCAATACGACCGTGTATTGTGCCTTTCAGGTCTGAAATCCATTATTTAAGTGTAGCTACTTAATGTGGAAGCTGCTGGTGCAAAAATAAGGGCGAGAGAGGCGCAGATTAAACAGATCCACTCGGGCCGGTCCGCCAGCAACGTTAAAACTCCAGACGAGCTCATTTGCATTCCCTGAAAGGATCACACATTAAAAATGCATGCCCTGCCCGTAGCGACTTCTAATGATCTATCATTGCTTCTTTGCTTTTATAAAACTGACATGGTTTTAAACCCTCTCTGTCTCTGCTACTTATCAATGGAACACATTGACAGAGCTTTGTAATATACATATCTACGTATGTACTATATATATTTATGTACATACATGTATGTACATATGTACATATGTTTTGAATTTACTTCATTGCGGAGTATTCTAACCAGCTGTCTTGCTATAATTAGCCTGCAGATTGTCTACAGACACCAGATTATGCAAACAAGTACAGTATTATCTGTTCATTAGCCCTATTATTTTCACAAGCATATCCCTTTGTTATGGTGGCTGTGGCTTAAATTTGACAGATTACACAGCTAACCTAGAATGACTGAATTGCTATACATGAGGAGGGAAGTGGAGCCTCTTTGAGACTCAACCCCATTTTCCCCACTTTACAACGCTAATTTAATGCTCCCAATCAATCTGACATGCAGAGGCAGTGGAGATTGTGTTTTTGTTCTCTCAAAGCCTGGCTTTTCTGTGAAATGATGGAAACAAAAGAAGCAATTATCTCCCCACACCAGGACCTACACCACCATATCCAAAATTCGCACTGCAATGGTCCACATTTCTGAAATAAATAAATAAATAACACAACAATATACTGCATCTGATGAATGTGCTGAAAGAAAACACAACACACCAGGCTCTCACATATATACACTGGTGGATTTTAGAGCAATTGAGGTTAAAGCACCTTTCCCAAGAAATAAACCAGTGTGTCCCCGCCCAGGATATGACCTCATGATCTGCAGGTGCAAACCTCTTGAGGCCCTTTTCTTTTCAACACGCCCTTTTCAAAGGGGCTGCTGTTCATGCAGGCAACAGTGAAAGTGTGTCGTTTGATGTGAAGAACAGGGCATGCAGTGTTTCCGCACTCAGACACTGCCTCAGTGGATACGGTCTGCTATCTGATGCAGACTGCCTCTAATCTAAAGCCCAGAATCAAACAGGATTACTGTCCACTAATTGCATGTGGCACATCAACATCAAGAAGCCTGTAACGATAGGACAAGGATTTTTATGGGAGGGCACTGTGTTTCAGGCTCACATGTTTTCAAACAGGGGCTTAAAAATGGAAAGGGTGGTTTCCTGAATTGTCAACACAACACCATACGTTGTTCATACTCATTGGAATATACAAAAGTATTTAAGCATTAACCCACGGGAATATGTTTAGCTGGATGCAAACACACTGGGTGGACAGCCCTTATTAGGTGGATTAAGACATAACCCCACTTTTCCTGGTACTGCCTATTTGATCAGGTAATTATCCTAGACAGTCTTTATTTAAACATTTTGTTTATACTGTTTTAATAATACTGTTTAATTTAATTTAAACTGCTGTGAAATGTTACCATTGATAATTTATGCCAGGAAGTGGTTCACAGGTTAAACTCAACTGGCAGAGAAAGCTACAGGTTTAACAGCAAGTGTCACAACTACAACATCTGAAAATATATTTCTAACAAGAGCTTTCTTCAACCATCTGTGAGTGTGTGTGTGCATGCATGGGGAATGGGGGGAGGGAGGGAGGAGGAGGGCTGGTGTGAATGATGTGAATGCTGAGATTATATACTTGGAAGTTCCGAGCCTCTTACCAGCGTACTCCGGGTCCACATGAGGAGGGTAGAAGCGGAAGTTGATGAAGAAGGGGATGGGAACTCCAAACTTGAACCACTCCACCACATAGGGCTGGCCGTTCAGGGGGTGGGCCACGTCACATCCCAGGATCACACTCTCTCCTGCTCGTGCCGTAACAAACTGGGGCTCCTCTCTGACTCCGTGGGCACCTGGGGGTTGGGCATCAAAGAGGACAAACATTAGCCCCAAACATTACACTGTGAAGTGTGCAAACCGGTTTTATGTACATTGAATTCAGTTTTTAGTTCTTGTGCTACTTTAACGATCAGTTCTTATGAGGCCCAGACATGAACCTCAATTTTCTCTGTGAAGCAAAAAAGGCATATTTAACTAGACAAGAAAGTTTGAAGACAGATTTTAGTTGGCTTGAAAAAGCCAAGCTGTAACAATAGTAGTACTATCATTTTTCAAAGTTATAATGGAATAGTACAAGTTATAGTTGTACTTATAATCTTTGTAGTAGCCTGGTAGTGGTAGTAGTAAAAACAGTAGCAGAGTTATTAGTAGTCATTGTTGTAGCAGTAGTATTATCAGTTTTAGTAGTAGTTGCTGTCCTGGTGGAAGTAAGCTAATAGTAGTAGTAGCAGGTATTGTTGTTTTGATAGTATCAGTATTGGTTATTTGGTGTAGCATTAGATAGACAGACAGACAAACAAACACACCTCATAAGGTTTGGGATGTGAGGGTGTTAAACCCTGCTTTATTCCTGAATGTCATTATAAAATCTACTTTTCCTTATGGTTGGGGATTCTGCTACATTTGATACTTGTTTCTTCCAAATAAGAAATTAAAGAACAAAAAAATGTGGTCTTAGTAATTTTTCTAACATTTCTGTAAAAAATGTAATTAATTAAATTACAGTACAGTAATTGTGATTTTACTGAGAACTTAGGCCTTGTTTTCAACTTACGTTTACCTGATGTAAACATGAGAAATTATGTGAGTAATTAGGTAATTAAGTGAGAAATTAAGTGGGTAAGTGCATTCAAAATGTTTTAAAAACATATTTAAATAATATGTTTTGGACCATGTATATAATATATTATGAAAATTGTCAAATAATGTGAATTTGTCAAAAACCGATGCCGTGTTAAATTGAAACGGTGCAGTGTTTTTGAGTGATATAGGTCATGTGGTTGAAAAGTTATTCAAATGTTTATCTTTTTCTAAGTAGGCCTACATTTCACTCTGTAAAAGAACACATAGTGTTCTTTTGAGACGCTCCCTAGCTAATGAGACCACACTTTTGGGCTGAGTCCCAATCTCCTCAAGGGATAACATCAGTAGGAGACAAGGTGTAGAGAATGAGCAAGTCTCAATCAAAAAAGGCATTGTGGTCCATGACGTTTTTAACATACAACGATGAAAAATAAATAAAGAGGATGAGGCAAGGAACACAAAAGCTAGCCATCTAGCTAGCTAGCCATTCGTTTGTTTCATAAACAATCTATAATTTGCACAGCCCACGGTTTAAATCTTTAGAAATCTAGACATTTGCTAGCTAGCCAGCCTGTCAGCTATTAGAATGTTAAAGATACAATTAGTACAGAAAATAGAATTTCATGATCTGAGCAATTACTACAGCTAAAAACAGCACAGGTTGCAGACATTTTCAATATAAGAGATAGGACGAGACTGCTTGCTTGCCATTCAGCTAATAATCTGAATCATGAAATATGCCATTGTGATGTTTTAGCAAGCACGCAGTAACTTGTAGCTATGGTAGCCTATTATGATGTTGCCAGATTCAAATTCTGAACGTCCACTCCGAAAGGCTTTATAACAGGAAGCACACTGTTACTAACAGTTGATACACACACGCGCGTGCGAACACTTACACGGCTCACCTAAACCGGCCATATCGGAATGCTAAAGGTCAATGTTTCCGCCTCAGCAAAAAAGGATGTCTTTCTCCAATTGGACTTTGGTGAAATATTTAATATTCTAAACTGCCCTATACTGCAGTGGTTCGATAATAATAATAATAATAATAATAATAATAATAATAATAATAATAATAATAATAATAATAATAACCTTTTGCAGTTCAGGACGTATAAACATCAGAACGACATGGACAAACATGTGGTGTAGTGGTGAAGGACCAGTCATGCAACGGAAGGTTGCAGGCTTGGCTCCCCGGTGGAGCAACAGCCAATGACAGTTCAGCTCAGCTACTGGATTGCAGGGTGAAATGAAGGTGGGGCTAGCTGCATGCACTTTGGAGGACGAGCATGCCACTCTCGGGCCCTCCCAAATTGATGCAGGGTGTTGCAGTGATGCAGGGATGGGCTTACAACATGTATACTATCATCTTTTCCAAGCTTTTGTTAATGCTGTAGGCCTCCCATAACATACATGCCTCAATGATTACTTATAGCAAAGGTAGTACTAATGACTCTGTGGTTGTTCTGTGAACCAAAGTGATTCTTTAAAACCTAAACTAATAAAGAGAGTAGGACTCACATGAAAGCACAGATATAACCAAGCTCTGTATGTTTTTACAACATAAACTGTAAGCATTGACAGGTTAGTTAATATATTCTTAAACCTGAACAGATTAGAGATGCCCTTGTGTGAAGGTCACAGCCAAATAATAGAATTAATAGCAATTTTACTCAACGACTCCACGTTAAACAACTTGGAAAGGCTTCAATAATGTTGTATAAAGATGATTCAAAACATCAGCTAAAATCCACCTGCTTTCAGACTGCTGACTGGGCTATAGAAAAAAACTTGTCTACTCCAAGAAAAATCAAACCATTTACTTTTTTGCACAGCGGGCTCATTATTTACATTTGACACACTTGCTATTGCTACTAAAAACAGTAAAATAAATTACAATACAAACCCCAAAGAGATTCCATATATCAGAAAACCTATACATTGTTGCCACTTGTAATGCACACAATTCCATGTATATATTAGAGAACAATTTTCCACAATATACAAATAAAATTATATATTTTGTAATGTATGCCTTATATAATTGAACAGGATTTAGCAAAACATCTTCTCAAATAACAAAACAAATACTGTTTTATTATTATTTTATTATTATTATGAATAATAATAATAATAATAATAATAATAATAAAAGAACGGTGACAGTACTACCAGCCATTTCTTCCCCAAGTGGTATACTCCCACCTCTCCTGCTACCTTGTGCAGTATCATGTAGTGATTGGCTGCTGGTGACATCATCAGCTGGAAAAACAAGCCCTGGAAGGGATGACCTCACTGTTTATATGAGGGAGAGCAACAAGCGGTAATGAGCGGAGCCCGTGCCTTTTCCTCAAGAGATTCCACAGGGTTTACGATGAAAGACACAGGGGAGAGGGGGGAAGGGGGTCAAACGGTGGAAGGTAGAAATCCTTTATCTTTTTCAGGCGTTGTGTTGGATGTACTATATCACCCACTGTCCCATAGAGGGGGCTCAAACGTGCTTTCTGTTGCCATGACACCAGGCTGACTGGTGTCCCCGGTGTCCGTAGAGTCGCTGCCTTTGAACTGAACGTGTGCTGCGGAGAGCTGGGTGACGACAGCGACTAGGGGAGGAGGAGAGAGTCACCCCTGATCCAAGGTCACGGCTGCTACTGAAGTCACACTACGGTGTGCCACTGACAGCGGGTCACCATGCACCTTCAATTTCACAGACCCATACAAACTGAGAGCCATTTACATTTTAAAACATAGACTCGACTGTCTATGTTCAGTAATTCTCTGTCTCTCTCTTTCTCTCTTTCTCCACCACTGATTACGGTTTTGGAAGATTGGCCACCTGACTGGCCTGTTGTACTACATTTCTAAAATGTGTACAAATGTACAATTATAATTTTTTTGGACACACTCTTTTTAACAAGAGAAATGCATGGCAGTTACGCAGCATGAAAATGCCCACAACTCACCTGTAAGTAGGCCAGTAATATAATGATAATGGGGCTGAGCTGACATAGCCGGCTCTTGTTTGGTTCGACACAAAACATAATAGATAAAGCACCCAGAAACTTAACTCAGCAAGCCAGTGTGGCAGTATGCGGATATTAGTGCTAGTGTTCTTTAGTCATGTGCTTAGAAGACCATTTTTACAGCTGGATATTTACTGAAGCAATTCATGTGCCCCGCTCAAACTTACAACAGCAGTGCAACACCTGGGATTTGAACCCGCACTTGCTGAGTTACACGGCCAGTTCCTCAATCACTACACTCCGTTCCCCAACACAACGCCTGCTGAAAAAGCTTTTGGTCTATCCCTCCCTGCTACCCGTCTTGTGATCTTGTACAGGCTCTTTGGTTGGAGCAAGACAGCCAATCTATCCATCTACTCCTCCTTTGCTAGTTCTCCAGTGTCCCTCCTTGTTGTATTGTTTGACAACTTTGCTTTTGTAATCCTGCCATACAGCAGTCACTCTTTCTCTGAACTGTTGAACCTGTGTTCAAACTCGCTCCTGTTTGTGTCTCTTCCCCGGGGCTATAACTCACTCCACCATGATTCCCTTCTCCCTTCCCACTGGTTTTCCATAAGCACACTCCCAACTGCTTTTCCCCTGTGCTTTCTTTTCCTCACGGTGCATTGGAACCTGCCCCATAATAAGAGCACCATCCGATGTCAATCATGCAGAGATTCGTGCCCGATCACCTCCATCCATACCATGCTAGCAGCCTTATACACAGCTGCCAACTATACACTCAGTGGCCACTTCATTAGGTACACCTTTCTAGTACTGGGTAGGACCCCCCTTTGCCCCCAGAACAGCCTGAATTATTTGTGGCATGGATTCAACAAGGTGCTGGAAACATTCCTCAGAGATTCTGGTCCATGTTAGGGTTAGGGTGCACATGGTCAGCAACAAGACTCAGGTAGGCTGTGGCATTTAAACAATGCTCAATTGGTATTAAGGGGCCTAATGTGTGCCAAGAAAACATTCCCCACACCATTACACCACCACTACCAGCCTGAGCCGTTGACACAAGGCAGGATGGATGCATAGATTCATGTTGTTTATGCCAAATTATGACCCTACCATCTGCATGTCGCAGCAGAAATCGAGATTTATCAGACCAGGCGACATTTTCCCAATCTTCAACTGTCCAGTTTTTGTGAGCCTGTGCCCACTGTAGCCTCACTTTCCTGTTCTTAGCTAACAGGAGTGTAACCCGGTGTGCTCTTCTGCTGTTGTAGCCCATCCACTTCAAGGTTCGATGTGTTGTGCGTGGTTATTTGAGTTACTGTCACCTTCCTGTCAACTTGAATCACCATTTCCTGACCTCTCTCATTAAACTTGAATCAGTCACTGGATGTTTTTGGCACCATTCTGGACCTCTGACCTCCTCATACCACCCCATCTGGCACCAACAATCATTCCACGGTCAAAGTCACTTAGATCACATTTCTTCCCCATTCAGATTTTTGGTCTGAATACAACTGAACCTCTTGATCATGTCTGCATGCTTTTATGCATTGAGTTGCTGCCACATGATTGGCTGATTAGATAATTGCATTAACGAGCAGGTGTACAGGTGTACCTAATAAAGCAGCCACTGAGTCTATATCCTCAATTCTTCCACCAAGAGTTGTTGGCAGGAATCAATAGACCACCGCCCAACACACACACACACACACACACACACACACACACACCTCTTTGCACTGACAAGCACAGTACATTTTCCATTGCAAATTTTCCACCTCCATTTTCTGGTGAGAGCTGTGTTTTGAATCTAGGTTCAAATATCAGGTTTCCAATGCTCAGAGATATACATGGAGTTGTGTGTATGTCTGTGTGTGTGCACGTGCATATGTATATATGCATGCATGCATGTATGCGCGTGTATGTGTGTATGTCTGCTTGTGTAGACGTTAGTGTGTGTGTGTATGGTGTGTATGCATGCGTGCAAGCGTGTGTGTGCTCAAGCATATATACTGTACATGTGTCTGCTTGAATGGACCAGCTTTAAAGCACAGTAATCTAAACGACATCTGATCTTTCACCTGTCCTGTACAGCTAAACATGCTGGTAGTAAGAGCTAGTGTAATCCTTGGTTCTAGAAGACACTGGTTGAAAGAGCTGGTATAATCACTGGTTCTAGAAGTTGGTGGTTTTTAGAGATTATACACCTGTTGAGATATTCCCAGATATTCCGCCAGTCCCTTGGTGGTCTGCTCCATAGTACTGAGGCATAACTGCTGGAAGCCACAACAGGAAATGCCAGTGTAACAAAACATGAGAGAGATTCACGATAACAATTTTGCCTTTTGAGGTAACCCATGAGTAAAACACAATTTTTAAAAATGGTAAGCTTTCATTGAAATTATGAAAATATGTAGGTCTATGTTCCCAAGAAGCAAAGCACATTTACATAACAGCCTGTAGTGATTCATATTAAGCTGCTGTCCTTAAAGCAGAAAATAACTTAAAGTAAATGATGAATCGTGTAAGATATTTAGAATGTTCAGTATTTTTTAAAGGGAAAGACACCTTTTGGACTTTAATCAGAGCATATCAATTCAACAAGTGATTTTGAATGGTAGCTACTCCTCTATATCTTGGCACCATATGGCATGTCTGATGCCGCATAATGAGCAATTAACGGGAATAGTCAGAAGTAGCATGCAGAGAAGGTCCATAATTGGTCACCACTGATTTCGGCGTGAGTGTGACTGGGCCATTTAAGCCATCCTGTTTCTGAAATGAGTACCTCCGGTCTACAACTTCACGGGTGCATTTTCCCATTCGTTTTATACCCACATTAAATACCCACAGATAAAATGTGCTCATGGGGGATCTATTACAGAGTCTTCCTTCCAGGTCATTTAGAGATTCCTACAGCAGAATCGTGTAGATTTCCCTCCTAGGTCCACCAGCTAGATCACTGGCAGATCCCATATGGGATTCGAAGAGATTCAAAAGTAATCATAAATATATTGTGACATTCAGGTAACTGCCAAAATAAAGGAAACACCAACTTAAGGTGTCTTAATAGGATGTTAGCCACCACGAGCCACCAGGACAGATTCCATGCGCCTTGGCATATATTCTACAAGTGTCTGGAGCTCTATTGGAGGGATGCAAAACCATTCTCCTATGAGAAATTCCATAATTTGCTATTTTGTTGATGGTGGTGGAAAACGATGGCCATGGCATATGGTTTACACCATTTTCATGCTCATCAAACCATTCAGTGAACACTTGTGCCCTGTGGTATGGGGGCATTGTCATCCTAGAACAGACCACTCCCATCAGGAGATAAATGCTTCACCATAGGATGAAGTTGATCACTCAGAATGACTGTATTTATTCATTTATCTTGCCCACTAAGGGGTTGATTGGACCTAAACCATGCCAGAAAAATGCACCCCACCCATAACCCTTAATTTAGTCAAGTCTTTCCTTTATTTTGGTAGTTACCTGTATATCACACAGTTTAATTATTAAAGTGGAAATCATTTTATATGATCATTATTTTTTCTCTATGTATTTCCCAATATAGGCGTTATATTTAAACACATCTTCACGTTGATATTTTATGATAACCTAACTAACTAACAGGGAGTTCTGCACCTCCCACGTCCATGACAGTTATGTTCCAGCTGGCTAAATAATACTGTACTTATAAATACACACATATAAAATAATATGGCTAATAAACTGTTGCCACTGGAATGTACTTTTTGTCAGGGGTGAAATTGCTGATTTCGAGGACCTAATGCAGTCAGATTGACATTCGATATTCTGACATCCATTCCAAATCCTTACTTTAAAAAATTATACTGTGTAAAGCACAGCTGTAGGTGTTTGATCTTAATTAAACTGTCTAATTAAACTGTAGCAGCAAATTCTCTTCAAGTCTCTTTCAATTACAGTTCCCAACGGAAAATAAAACTACTAAACAATGGCAATGCCATTAATGAACCACAAGTATTCTAAAAATAGCAGTGGCCAAAACAGCTACTGAGAGAATACTCTGGATGGATCAAAAAGGTATGTGATATTGTTTTATAGAGGTAGATGGACTACATATGTGTAAAAACTGAAATCATTATAATTCAATCACCAATGTAACTTGTAACAGGCAGTGATAGAGAAAACAATTACAGGGTAGTGGTAATGAGATATGTATATATGTAGTATTGGATTTGACTAGAACGGACAAAAAGGAAAGACAAGGGTCTGTGGGTGTGTCTGCTTTAAAGAGCAAATTAAATGTAATTACTTCCCTTTGATGACCACTATCATTTCAGCCCTTATCAACATTTGCTAGCTAAGAGAGGCTAATAAAACACTAATGAAAGGATCTAACCTACTTTAGCTTCAGGTCTCCCAAGTCAACAACTCCTACCTTTAACTACCCCAAGGATCGCTAATTCTCCAATGTACGTTTTAAATTAATCATAAAAGAGATGTAGACATTTGTTAAGTTTTTTTCAACCTAATGTTGCTGCCAGGTGGGTCATCCTCCTGAAGCACTGGTTCAGTGTAGTGATGCACCCCAGTCTAGTATCGAATTCTGTCCATGCCACTGCCAACTGTGGTTGGCAGTCCTGCAGGCCTGCACATAATTGGCCATCATGCAGAGAAGAAAGGTTTCCGTCTGTAATATTGTCCTCATCTGATCTGACTCCTGTCAGAGAAGTTTCCTCATAAAGCATAAATGTCTCCCATTTATGTGGCATATCATCCTCCTTGATTTGTGTACAGCCTTTAGCATGGTTTATCATCAGACCCTCCTTGTGTACAAGAAGGCTCAGTCCTCGGTCCGTTAAACATCTCCCTCTCCAGATCACTGGTGCCACCCATTGCCCTGCATAGGACCTCCAACCACTGCTACAGACGCAGCAAAAGTAAAACTTTTGCATTTATTTGTAAGCCAAACTTGAGGACATGTTCATTGAATCCAGGCCATGTGTATGGTTTTAATTGTAGTGACATGTGTGATACCTTAATAAGGTCAACAATATGTGTTTAATAACATACAATTCTGTCTGTATTGCTTTGCAGTTGTGTTTTATTATTATAATTACACTACCTTTAGATTTTAGCGATTTGCATTCAGCTTTTTTACCACGTAATGCTTTGTAAATCACTCTGGGTACCTGCCAAAATAAAATAATAATAATACAAATAAACAGAACAAGCAAAAACTATTTCATTTACCTCTTGACATTTCAATTTCCAGATATATCTCGACTGGGTATGCAGCCGTAAACTGACCTTATGTACCCCACATAATCGACTGACTATAATCACCTCTCAATTAGTAAACAAGAATCACTTCAATGGAGAGTGCAGCTATAATTACTCAGGACAGCTTTCACAGCAGATCTCAGCCTGGTCTCTATGGGCCTTCGCCCAACCGAAGCACATGGTTGTGGTGGCTCCGCTCAGCCCAAAGCCCCAGCTTCTCGGACATGACACCCAAACACGGGACCAAAAAGTGCCCCTCAGTATTAGAAGGACTTCAGTCTGGCAAGGGTGGAGTGACGCTCTTCCCCCCAAAAATGTGCTATAAGTGCAATTGTGAGCAGTTCATTATTTTATGTGGGGAGGACAGCAGCAGCTGGACCAATTATGGGACTCATGCAATGTCAGCCTGAAAACAGCACACAATGAACCCATTTCCCCACAGTAAGTGTGAACAATGGTCACTTTGCGCTATGTCCACTGCAACAACCCACAAGTCCCACCCAACAAACCGCTTTAGTCAGCAGTCCCAGACATGCTGACCGGCAGTGTGGCACCAGTACAGCACCACTCTCCATTAAATATTTCATTGGCACCATAACTCTGATCCCGCTTGCTTCAATCAGACAGCCGATAGTGCCCGTACAGTGTGACGAAGGTGATGATGCAGATCATTGGTCGACTATTTTTTTCAATAAAAAAACAGGCCTCTCAAAAAAGAGGCCAAAACTGCACTCAAGGTAAAAGACTAAATATAATCTTATATCATACTGTTCGCCATTAATAAGCATAAAAGGGCCCAAAAGCAGCCATAGTGGACCTCTAATTTGGAGGGAGAATCAGGGGCAGAGCATAACGCACCTATTAGGATTTAATATCCAGTGAATGACAGATATTTTTGTGCTGGTTGATTGCTTTTTACCTTAACCTGCATTCCACTATCTGCTGAGATTGTTATGATGGACATTGCTCCTGACAGCTCTGTAAGTGGAATTGTGATGGTCCCCTTTGATTCCCTCTTCCTCCCAGTCTCCACACAATGCTAATTTCTCTTCTGCTGCACACAAGGGCTCTTGTGCAAACCATAGAGACCAGGCTGATTCACAGTGGCTGTAGCTGCCGGGAGGACCCAGAGAGCTCTGTAATCCCATCATTAAGGACTAGGGTCAACAGGAGTAGGATGTTCATTTTCAAACAGCCAGAGAACCTGCACGCTTAGGAATTTTTTTACATTTACAACATTTACTTGCAACAAAGGCTAGCAATTCAGGCCCGGATTGTATTTTAACTTTAGTCTTTAGCTTTAACATATCTAAGCAAGTCTTATGTTCCTTTGTTACTAAATGAGTTTGTAAATATCTGAATTTAATCAAAACTGTTTCAGAATATAAAAACATATTTCTTAAACTGTGTAACTAAAAGTTAAGGGCAACATGCATTGCAGTCATATCTAAAAGATACCTTCTAGTAATCAGAATCAAATATTAATGGCTGAAATATTGTAAAGGGGCAGACAGTGAAAGAACGAGCTACTGTACAAATGAATGACAAGGGAAATTGATTAATGTTCAATTTCAGATAAAGCTAAGTACATAAGCCTGTCTCACTGGTAGATGCCTTTGGAAAACACAATGAAACTGTGTATGGTTTTCACCTCACAGGTTCATTGGATCTAACTGAAGATGGCTGCATGCACTGAAAATGTGAACTCAGCCTAATGTATCATAAACAAGATTTTGCTATGGAAAGCAACATGCCTTTTCTACAACTCACTGCTGTACAATACTCTATTATAAACCTAGAAATACAGAAAAAAAATCACTTGTTTATTTCACAGTACAGGCAAAAGCAGGAATAAAGATTTGAACTGTCAATTTAATGAGACTGCAAACAGATTATCACTGAAAGTTTTTTAAATACACAGGCCTACCGCACGTATAATGGCAACTCACGGATGAATCATAGCCAGCGCAAACACAGCTATTGAGTTAAAGAAGGAAAGGATCCCTTTGGACATTCTTTGTAATGAATTTCCCCCTGTTTTTCCTAAACTTTCTTTTTCCTTTCCACTTAAATCTTTTTTGCAATAAGATCTTTGCCTCTGCAGTCCCCTCCTCTTGGGCCCCATACATCGGTTAGCGACTGTGTCTCCCACTTTAATCCGCTTTATTCTGCAGAAGAGTTAATCCACTTTGTTTGATTAAGCCTACACGGGTCTTGGACAGAAAGAGTGCAGATTTAATCAAATTACAGTCTGGTAAAGTGGGGCCCTGGTCTGTATGAGAAAACACCCCTGAACTTTGCTCCAGAATTGTTCCTGTCTACTAAAGTGGTGAAAAAAGGGTGATAAAACAAAAAACTTCTAATGCAGAAAGATGTGCGAGGGCATGGGCTGTTATAGAATGTCAATGTCATTTTTACAAAATTATTTTTTCCATTCTTTTCGGTGGAGCAATTAAACACTGAGCTGAGCTTCAAATTTGCTGCAAAGACAAAATGGCTGCTTGCTTGAAAGCTGAATGCTAACTGGCAACATTAAATGCTGTGTGCTTATAGGATAACGAGAGAAAATCACTTAATTGGGTGCTTCCTGTAGGCGGGTGGAGGGCTGGGTGTGGAGTCTGCAGTGGTGAATTTAATTAACACTGTCCACACTGTTCTTCACGGTGCAATCATTATGTATGTAATGTATTCCTATAAAATAAGGATGTGTTGATCAAGTATTAGGGTATGCTGAGCTGTGCCATACATTATATGGGGGCGATCTGTATGAATATACAGCATTCTGTTATGCGTCTGGCCTGCCGGGCAGACTTGAAGCACACCATTGACGCCGTTTTTAGGGGCAAAAGTAAAGAATTAGTAGGTTGAAAAGCTAGACCACAGCACAAGTTGGACCCAACCGTGGTTTGGCAGAGCTGCCAGTCAGGCATCTTGTGGAAAAGAAGCGTTGTCTGATTGGGTGGTTAGAATAAAAGGGGCGGGTTACAGTGGAAGCTGTGATAGCAGATAAATGTACAGTATTGGTTTGTAATGGCAATACACCTTCCCCCTCAATAACTCCGGGTCAGGGTCAATCGAAAATTAAAGTTTTTGAGTGGAACCAATTTCAGAGGGAGTGGGAAAAAAATTAATGAAACAAAAACAATGGTACCAACTCGTGTAATAAAACAAGGTCTAACAAATTCAAACAATGCAGTAATAAATTAATTTATCAATGAACAGTGCTAGACACAGTTTAAGTAGAGCTGGGTAGTCAGACGCCACCCGCTCTTGGCCGACTGCTGCTCCCCTTTCAGTGCTCCCTTACTGATGCCTTGTCTTGTGTCTTATGACACTGCAAGAAACATATCTGCTTGCTTTAAGCTCTGGACTGTGTATCCTTCTACCTAGCACTTTGCTTGGTCAATAGCTTTCAGTTCCTCTGAAATAGACCCACATTCTTTGTTTTTGACATTTCAACTTACAGTTTGTAATGTTTTCGTTTTTTGAAAGTGCACGTTTTGCGAACTGTTGTCAACTACAGGTACGGGTCATTCTCAAGGCGTACGTGTACTTCAATCGCATCATACCTACCACAGTAAATGGGAGTCAACTCCACAAGTGGGAGTTACCTGAATCAATGAGTTTTCAGGGGGCAAGTCATTGACAGGGAGATGTATATATCAAGGTCCCAAATACACTGTGGGCAATCATGGAACCAAGGAGGAGTAGGTAGCACCGGTGTGTAGTGGGGTTCTTTACTCACAAGCAGAGGGGTGTGGGTTTGAATCCAAGAAAGGATGCTGCCATTCTTCCTCCCTAACGGGGTAACCCGCTTCTATTGCTCAAGTTATTCTGTGAGCACAGCATGAATGTGACCAACACAAGGCCCCAGAGGAAACATTAATCCTTGCTGTGCAATGGTCGGGTAAGCTTATGAGTTGATATATAAACTTGTCATTTTATCTATTTTTGTTTACGATCCTGTGTCCGGTATCAAACATACACTATATTAATATCTCATTGTTATCATCATTCTTTTGTAATATCCAGCAGCTGTTACATGCCTTCTTTTTTACTATCAGACAGCGAGAGGTTAATGTGCCTGGCAGAGGGAGGATTTATGACTATCGATTATGATTTATGATTTATGACTCATTACTGCCCTTGAATGCTTTATCTCGTCCCCTTCTTTAGTGTGGTGCCATTGTTGCTGTTGCTGTCACTGTTTCTGTTTGTTGTTGCTGCTGCTAATGCTACTGAGGTTTTAATGTTTCAGAGTGGTTAGTTGGTAATGTTGTTAGGGAAGGCTCAATACTCATTCATCCAGGACAAAAAAAAATATTGGATTTCACTTATTAAGTTTTAATGGCTGTGCACCATAATTGCTCTTTGATTGCTTGCTGAAAACAGATATGTCCCTTGTTGAGATAAAACATAAATCCCAGCACTATGTCGCATTGCTCTTTTTTCAAAACCGTGCGATGGAGATGAAGTAAATTAGATGTGACGAACCACAGATACACAACACAAACCGTGCTCTGTGCGATATTTGCATTGCCATATAACAGCTGGCGCATGACAATTACAATAAAGCATAAGAAACAACACTCTGCTGTCTAAGCTTGAGAAAGTCCAAAGTCCAAATATTAGCAGCTGATCTTCATGGCAACTTCTGGCTGTATGCTGCCATGCCCAGAAAAAGAAACCACACTCTTCAACAAAGCACAAATACAAATAGCTAACCACATAAATATAATGTTCAACAAATCACTGAAAACAAGTTCAGTCAATAAGGCACTCCACAACACATCAAAGCCCTTCAAGCCTGGGCTATGTTGCTAGCTGACAATGACTGGAGGACACAATTGGCTTCATCACCAGGTATAGGATGGGTTTAATATGGCAGGGATCCTCAGTTTACTGCTAGCTACTCCCAAAGATGTACCAGGATGTCAACAGGCTGCCAGTTGTTGTCGTTGTCCGAGAAAGATATGCCTGTCCTCCAATAGTGTTTCCACATATGGATAATAAACACTGGCTTGTGGGAGCACATGCACATATATAAGAGGAATGCGCATGCTTCAGCTGCAGCACTGTGTGGGTGGCACGTAACGCAATAAGCACAATTGCCGATTCCAAAGATTTTTTTTTTAAACAGTGGCTCGTTACAAAAGTTTGCTGGATTTGGCTTGATACCTGAAAAATTATTCAGCATTTCACTTTTACACTTGTCTTTAAATGCGACATATCGGATATAATCCATATCTGATACGCGTCGCATTCAGAAAATACTAGTCTAAATGCAAGAAAACGGATATGGATTGGGCGTTTCCATATCCGATATGAACCACATCTGGAGGTAGTCTGTGTCGCATCGCATCAGTATCGGATATGAGTGTAAAGGCTCCAAATGTGTCCTGTTGCCAACATTCTACTGACAAATAGCTACATTCCATAATAAGCCTCGGCATAGAACGTCCATTGTTTACACTCTGTCAAAAGCCCAAATGTGTATTGTTTAAACTTTATTCACATCTTGCATATAAACAAACAGCATTTCCATGTACAGATGATGTGGTAAAATAGTGTTACTGCAATCCCTTCTCATTTGTTTATGTGTCATCTTCTGCCTTTTTTTCCATCATTTTAGTACTTTGGACAGCACAAGTTGCTAAGCTAGTTGCTAGCTAATTTACCTCAGGAAACTGAACAAACTATAGCAAAACAATGTCTGTGGCAATGTCTAAAAAAGATTTAGCGTTTGTCAGTAACTCTGAGGGACTAGAGCGGTCTGTCTTACCTGAAGCTGTTGCAGAGATTCAAGATAAACTGCTGAAGTAGCAAGCTATGGTACATTGTTGGA